>VZTU01007159.1:210036-223645 GCA_013400835.1 Zapornia atra
TTGCTCTTTATAATAATAATAATAAAAACACTTTGGAAAACGCCGCCATTTATAACCTCAAACATTAATGTGCAACGAGCTATGTAATGCTGCAGATCTGAGCAGTGTTTAAGACAACAAAGTGCTATTTGATAGTCTAGCCTTTCTGTGGAGCAGCTCTTCTTCCTGCCTTTGATGTGGGGATGGTTTATTTAATCAATTATTAATCAAAGTTATGGCATTCTTCTTATATATTTAGGTAAAAACTAAAAGATGCCTTTTATTGCTTTCTTGTTTAAATAAAAGTTTAAATAGAATGTGGAAATACTTGCTTTTGAACCCAAAAAAACCCCCCACATATTGGAGAGCTTCCAGGCTCGGGCGTTTGAGCAATATATTGTACGTTTAGGGGGGGAAAAAAAGAGGAGGGGGGGGGAAAAATAGACATTTCTAAGTTCTGTAGCTCAGCCAAAGGCACCAGAAGGTTTCTGCTAACCTGCCTTGATATAACAAAGAGCAGGACAAATAATTTGATTAGTGTTTTCCTCGCCCGGGTGCTGAACCCGCCGAGGGCGGCGGTGCCGGGGAGCGGGGTGGGCAGCTGGACACTCGGCTCGTGGAGCATCTTGAGCAGTTGGTAACATTTGGCAGCTTAACATAGGAAAAAAATGACTGCTAGGGAAATCTCAACTGCTGCTAATTAGCAGCAATGAACTGTGGGTAAGGACAGTACATTTTAATGTGAGAAGAATTTTACAATAACCACCACACTGAAAGAAATAGAAGGAAATGCTCCCTAGCTGACCCTTGTGGCAATCTAAGCTGCATATTGCAATAATCCTGTAAATTACTATGCTTTTTTATACAGTAACTTGGAGTTAATTAGTAATTTAACATTCCTCTACGCTATTAAATGTCTTTCTTGCATTATATTATGTTGTTTCATGGTCTTACCTTAACACTAATGGGGTTTAGTTATATTTTCTCAAAACAGTAACAGTAAAATAAAACCGAGCTGGAAAATTAATTAGTTCTCTTTTACCTTTGATTTACCTGTTAGTAACAATTAAGTGGCAATGTACAGTTTCGGAGCGGTACGAGGTTACGCAGAGATGAATAGGCTCCCGGGACGTGCTGCTGGCGTGGCAGGGAGGGGGGTGAGGATGAGGAGCGGGCGAAGCGCTGGGGGCTGTGACGCAGGCTCTGTGGGCTTGGGGCTTAGCAGTGCTGGGGCAGGCAGGGATGCATCCCTGCATCCCACTATCCCTGCATCTCCACATCCCTGCATCCCTCCATCCCTGAATCCCTCTATCCCCACATCTCCACATCTCTGCATCCCTCTATCCCCGCATCCCTGTATCCCCACATCTCCACATCTCTGCATCCCTCTATCCCCGCATCCCTCCATCCCCACATCTCCACATCCCTCCATCCCTGCATGTCCCCAGTGCTGGTGGTCCATGATGGAGGCTGTCAGAATTTGGCAGAGCATGGCAGGGGGCTGGTGGGCTGGGGGACGCACCCCTGTGCCGCCGGGGAACGTGTTTGTTGTGTAGAGCTGCAGCTCCGAGGAATTTATTCCTCCTCGCGTGTCGGCTTTGCGGCTGCAGGAAGCCGTGGGCTAATTAGAGTAACCAGCAATGATGAAACATGTGATCTGAGTGAAAGTTTAGGATATAATTATGTGGGGCATCAGGTGAAAGAGTCTCTCCTAGATTAATCCAGCACAAATTAAAAGTTGGAGTGCTTTTTTCCTCACCCTTCTTACTCAGCAGTCATCTTTCCAGCCGCAGTATTTGATTCCTTATAGAGCTGTGGGAGCATTTGGGTGGATGGAGAGAGGCTTCTCACCGGCTGTTTGCTAAACTCAAGTGTTTGGAAGTGCTGGGAGGAGAGGGGGGTGTTCTCCTTCCCTGTGGGGGAGATCAAGGTGGGCACCACAATGGAGCGATTTGGTGGCGGCGGCTTCGGGAGGAAGAGGGCAAGCGACAGGGAAGGGCTGAATCCGACACAAAACCCTTCCCCAAGACCTTGTCTCTAGGGGCTCCCACTAAAAGCGGCGCCGCTCCCATTTAAAGCCCCATTCTTCTGCAGCTGGGCTTGAGCAGCCATAAAAAATTCATCCCTGCTTTAAGAGATTCCTGCTTCTCTGTCCTCCCCATTGTTAGACAAATTGAAGTGTGCACTCTGAAGGAGTGCGGCGCTGAACTGAGAATTTATTTACTCATTCGATTCTAATATTGAGAGAATCTGCTCTCCCCGTTCAAAGGGTAGAGCAACAATGCGAGTGACATCGGGTCAGCGGCACTTCACAGCTACCTGCGAGATAGAATTGTTCTCCTGGCAGATAGGAAGTGACTGAAACCTCTTTTTCTCATCAATGTCTATTATGATTGATGGCTCTATGGTCACACTGAATATGCCCTTTTTAAATAATTCACAATGTCATCATCATAGTACTAGTTTATAACTAGCCTGTTATTTTTACCTTTGTTCATTCACTAACAGGAGATTCGATAAATTAAGTACTCTGGGTTTTGGTAGCATTAGAACTGATGGAAACCTTCATTTTTCTTTCTGTTTTCTTTTTTTATTATTATTCTTTTTTTTTCTCTTCCCTTTCCTTTTGAGCCTTCCTGCACGTGTAGCAAAGATTTTTAAAAATCCCCAATCTCAGAGTATGATAATCCATTAAAAAACAGCTTACCCAATCAATATAGTCACATCGGTGGCATTAATTAAAACGCAAAGAAATCACCCAAATAAAGCAGCTACTTTCCCCTAGCTCGGATTCAAGTCCATCTATCATTGGGAGTGCAGGGGGAACGTGCTCCAGCCATCACAAGCGCATTGTGCGAGTTGGGATGAGAACTGGGATTAATTGATGCCAAGCATTATTCTCTGAGTGCTCTGGATGTAGCCCAAATAACTGGTGCTCAGATTGGATAGTTGAATTATTTTAGCAGTGGGTAATGGATAAAATATTTAATAGTGTACACTGCAAATCAGACTTTATTTGTTTAACGTGGAGATGGGGGCTTAGTAAGTCATATTAGATGGCAGTTGAGTATTTATCATCTCTCACTTAACTGTAGAAATGCTGCTAATAATTAATGGTTGTTAGGAATAATCGTATCAGTTCCTTTGCTGAGGCTTTGTAATTAGAAGGCTTTAAGCAATTTTTACATCTCTTGAATTATTTTTTTGAGTCAAACAGCTATAAATAGATGTCTGATTCAGGGCAGGTTCCTTTGCCCCCCACCCCGTTATCAGGCTCCCAGACCCTCGTGCCTGGAAGGTGTCAGACTGCGTCAGGGCATCTGCAGCTCATCCCTGAGCAGGAGAAAAAGGTCATGGGAAGCTCCTCATGATGCAGGAGCATCGCTTTTGGTGCAGACACGGAGGGTGAAAGTGCCTTGGGAAGAGGATGGACTCTGCCACTTCAGCAGAGCCAGCATTGTACCCAGAACCTGGGTGCTGCTGCCCTTGCTCCTCACTGCACGTTGCTGGGCCAGCGACTTCCTACAGCTGAGAGGGATGGAAAAGCCAAGGGGTGTGGTGAGTACAGGAACAGTTACACCTGCAGAGCTGCTGCTCTTCAGCAGTTTCCTCGTCCTGCGCTTGCTCGTGGGACTGATGCCTCTCCAGGGTGGTTTAGTGTGGGCTGCTGGAGCATGAGTATAGCCAAAAACATCCTGTCTTGGTGGCAGGGTCCAGACTCAGACCGGTTGGTACTTTGTGTGTGCTGTGAGCAAGGCAGGAGGCTCTCAGACAGCAGTGGGATTTAAGACTGCAGTTACTGGGTGGCAAAGAGGGACCAAGTAAAGCAGAATCTACTTTTTATTTTGAAAGTCAGCATAACTTTGTCATTATTTCATGACAAATACGTGACTGAGGTGCTGTGTTCCAGAATTAAACTCCTGGTGATGCATCTGAGCTCTTTTGACTCCTGAGATTTTCAGGGTGGGCTCCTGACTTTACTGGGTATGGGAGCAGAGTTTGGTTTGTGCCAGTATGTCCCTAAAATTTTCACACCTTCCAAACTGTACCTGGGCAGCTACTGGCTGCTCAGATCTATTCATAAAGATAAATGTCCAAAATATCACTCTTTTTCTAAACTTTCAATTTGTGGGGACTTTGGGGGGTTGAGGAGTTGCTCTTTCTTTCTTTTTCATGGTTTTGTGGGGTTTTTTGTGTTTAGTTTGGTTTGTTCCATGGTTCCCCCTTTTCCCCCTCCAGTAAAAGCCAATTGCCTGTAGAAAGATTGAGATTCCAGAGATCTTCAGCGATACCTCACGGGAGTGGAGATGATGCTGCAGCTCTGCAGCTCCCTCCAGGACCCCGTGGTAGTAATTAATAAGGAGTCAAGTTCTCAACTAACTGCGACGAATTGGAAAGCTGTGAATTTGGAGATAAGAGCTGGGGGTCACCGTTTATTTGTGACTGGGTTATCGGATCAGAATAAGCACTTAGAGCAAAAAGCAACATAAAAGAAAATAGCAAGGGACAAGAACCCCGCAGTAATTGGGTTTTCCCACACAAATAAGATCCACGTAGCAAAAGAATTTCCCTTTGAAGAAGCTGTGATGAATTTGGGGTCTGCGGTTTCCATTAGCCCCTCATCATCACCAGCCCATTGCAAGGCAGATAAAGGGCATAAAACATCTCCAGCATTTGATATCCTAATCCCATTTGGGTGTGTTTCCTAACAGTCCCCAACACGACTAAAAATTGACAGGACCATGAGAGGGATAATACAACGTTCAGCCTCTTTCAGGAGAAATATCAAAATGAGAGGCTTTGTTCTTCTTTCATGTATTTTTGGGTTTCAGTATTGGGAAATTGGTTTAGAAAACAACATTGAAAGTCCAGTATTGTGCACCACAGGTTTAGGGAGTTAACTGGGGAAAAACGTGCTCATGCACAGAGTTTAGTCTTCAGAGTTTGGGAATTTATTCCTTCTGCTTGGAGAGGAAGGAATGAAGTGGAATAAGGAAAGTGGAAAAGGAAATTAAGTGGAATAAGGAAAATAGTTTGTTTTCTGGGGGGCATAAAAGGGGAAGGTGAAGTCTTGACTGCAGCAGATAACTGCAGAGCTGCTGTCGGCTGTGAAATACTGCTGGGCCCTTGGACAAAAGACTTGGACTTGAGTTTTATTTTCCCCTGGGATCTAAGTGCTCCTAATGCGTTTTTGTTTAGGTGGACACAACAGGAACTGCTCACAGAGTCCCTTTGAGGAAACTGGCTGGTTTCCTGGAAAATCCAGTAAGGTTTTGAGAGCACCTGCAAGGGACACAAGTCGTCTTACTGGTGGTGGGAAAGGGAAGTGGAGGAGGAGAGGGTGCAGGGTGGGACGCTCTCCTGGCTCTCGGTGAAGCATCGATCCCACACATCAGGGTGCTGGTTTCAATTTAACAGAAGCCTTTCTGTATCCATCTCCCCCATCAAATGCATGGGTGAGGTGATGCTTCATCTCTGTTTTCCAACAGGAGGTGCCACTGGATGCCACCAGTGTCAGTCCCAAAGTGGTCTGACCCAGGGAGCCCTCGCTCTCCTTTCCCACAGCTGCAGCAGCTCCAGCGCCTCTGGGATTTTGGTCTCTCAGTGTTTCTCACAAGCAGCCTGGGGGTTGGTTTTCATATGGTTTGCTCACAGTGGTCCCCTCTCACACCCTGCTCAGCATTGTGCGGGCAGCAATGTGGTTATGGGGATCCCATGGCCATGGGGGCACCTCAGCTCCTGGCTGGTAAGTGATGGAACTGAGTATCTTCTGTGCCAGGCTTTCTCTGCTCTGAAGCCCAGGTAACCCTGGACCCAAGCAGGGAGCACTCCAGTCCCACCAGTGTGTCCAAGTGTCTATTGATTTTGTTGGGTGTCGCTCAGTCTCCCTGTTCTGAGTGTTCCTGGTGCAGCTCTCAGCTCTGTGATTTCGGATACAGTATTTGTGAGTGGGAATTGGCTCATGGGTGGTGCTTCCCGCAGCGGAGAGCTGAACTCCTCCATGGAGACAGAGCAGATCTCTTGCTGGGAACCATAAACTGCGTGGGGTGAATCACTGCTGCTTCACCAGCTCTCTGCAAAAATTAGGCTGGCTTCTCAGAAGCGTCAAGGAATTCGGAGTTTATTTTATGATTTGATTTTGTTTCCATGTTTGTGGTGGCAGGAGGTGGAGATGTTGGCCCAAGGCAGTGCCCAGGGCTGTGCAGGAGCTCTGCTGAGCACCGCCACAAACAGCTGGACCAGAGCAGGAGATGATGCTGACCCAACATCCTGACCAAGCACAAGAGGGGAAAAAAAAGGCTCCAGACGTGAGTGCATGTGGGGGTTTGTGCTTTGAGTGGCCCTTTTTGGGTCATCTAGGTGGGTGAAGAGGAAGAAGAGCCTGTGCCTGGCTGCCAGGGGTAGCGGCAGGTCCATTGGGCAGAGGGCTGGCTCTCTCCCCACATGGCCATGGCAGGCTGGAAGGAAATGTTTCTCAAAGTTTGGGGGTTCAAGGAAGAGAGCAGGGGTGTGTTGGCTTGGTAAAGCTAGGAAACCAGCAGAGTTGTAGAGCAGTCAGCTAAAATGCATGGCAGGCATTTGGGTTTTACTTAAAGCCATCACTGCTGGAGCCCCTTTGACTCAGCATCGCTCAGCACCACGCACCAGCACCTGTGTTTCTGAGTCACCCTGCGGTGACAACCTTCCTGGTGTCATTAAACCCCTTTTCCACAGCTTAACAGGGCCCAGGCACAGACCCCTCCCAACGTAGGTGGAGATTTTCCCCTGAGAAGCACAGAGGAAGAGCTCAGGCCTCACCTCACACGTGGGTGTGTGCCAGAAAGACCACGTCCAGCCCTAACTGTGGCTCACCCACCGCTTCCCTGAGGTGCTGTACAGCACCTTCCCGAGGCCATGGCCACGCTGCGGGTGCAGCTGGGGATGGAAGTTCCCTGTGCTGATGGTGGGATACACGTACTCTCTATACAATTAGCTGGCGTGCCCTAAGGAGGGATTTATCAGTGACAAAGTGCTCTGGGTAATGAAGTCTAAACAAACACCGCCTTTCTAATGGATTTCTTGTTTGCCCAAACGTGGCAGGGAACCTCCTGCACCCACGCGAGCACGGTGGGGATGCCCTTTGAGCATGAAGCGATGCCCACCTGGTACCTGTGGGCAGGTATGGATGGGCAGATGGAGCTAAACCTCCTCACTGCCACCTGTCTGATCAGTTTAAGTGCTTGAAAAGCCCCTTTTCTTCTTCTTCTTCTTCTGGGACTGTCCCACCTGTGGTACCACGGAGCAGAGCATCTCCCAGCCCGAGGGCTGGCAGAGCATCCTGGAGACCGGCGATGAGGAGCAGGGCGGTGGGGTGGGATGCTGCCCCATGGCCGTGGTCCTTCTGTCTGCCCACCGTCCGTCTGGTGGCAGGAAGAACCAAACACCCTCGTGCAGGAGAAGCGCGTTGCCGGGACTTGTTGTGGAAAAGCAGTGTGAGGTGGGGCTGCGGCGTCTGAATCGCCCTCTTTGGTTTATGAAAATTATAATTATTTTGATTTTTGTCCACAGACAGCTTGAAATGTTGCAAAACTCTGCAGGTGCTCTCTGCTATAACAAAACCCCAGAACAGATGGTGCAAGGTACCAGGCCAGCTCAAGGGATTAAACACAAGGCTTTTGAAATTTAAAATTAAAGCTGGGTGATCTTGGGAAAATGTTCCTGCCAAACAAGCTTGCTTTAAAAAAAAAAAAGAAAAAAAAGTTCTCCAAGTTCTCCCTACAAGCTGATTTAAATTCAAATGAGACAAAAATTGGGCACTTTAAAAGTGCTTAAGAGAGGATTAAAAATCTGCGATGGTGAAAAAAAAATCTGGGATGTTTTATGAATTGTTTGTTGGTGCTGTAGGACTCTGTGTGTCCAGGAGCACCGGGGTTTTTCCTTCATTTCCTTGGTGGAGCTTCAGCAGCCGGCCTGGAGAGGCTTCACTGACCTTCCCTTTCCATTGTCTGCAGCTGGAAGGATGAATGAGACGGTGAATGTGCTGAGCTGGCCAGCCTCACCGGGGTGTTGGTGGCAGAAATGCCCCCCCCCGAGGTGCCCGGTGCTGGGACCACCACCCTGGGGGTGATGGGCAAGGCACCGTGCCCCCACGCTTGCCGCCTGTCTCGCTGCATCACAGCCAGGGCTTTGCTCTGTTTCCTGGGGGTAAAATTCACTCTGGGGTCCTGCTGTGAAGAGGAGCAGGGCTGTCTTTCAGAGCACGGCTCCCCTTCAGACTGGGACTCCCCTTCGGAGCCCTTCAGATCAGGGCTCCCCTTTGGAGCCCTTTGGATCAGGGCTCCCTTTGGATCAGGGCTCCCTTTGGATCAGGGCTCCCTTCAAATCAGGGCTCCCTTTGGATCAGGGCTCCCTTCGGATCAGGGCTCCCTTCAGAGCACAGCTCCCTTCGGATCAGGGCTCTCTTTGGACCAGGGCCCCCTTCAGAGCACGGCTCCCTTCAGATCAGGGCTCCCTTCGGATCAGGGCTCTGTTCAGAGCACGCTGCCCTCCCTGCCCAGCGGGCAGGAGCGGCGAGGGAAGGCGTTCCCGCTGCGAGCCGAGCGCGGTGCCGTGCTCCAGATGTCCCCTTTGTTTCAGCAGCATTGTTTCCCCTGTGCAGAGCGATCCCAGGCTCTCATTGGCACGGGACATTGTTTTGCTGACGCTTTTTTTCATTATTTTTATTTTTTCTTAATTTTTTTTTACATTAAATGGCTCTTAATGGCGAGCCTCGTGGGGGCAGTTAGGCTCACAAAGGAGAAAAAGCCTACTGGGTGAGAAAGCAGCAATCTCCCCGGCTTTGATGGCCTTGTTGGCCAGAACCTGGGACTCCAGCAAACACTTTGCTACAGCTCTATTTAAACCAGAAAGGGCTGGCAAATACCGTACCGCTGGACGGTGTTTGCTAAAGCCTCTGCTAATGTGTTAGATAACCTATTAATCACAACTTTTATATTCATATGCAAAATGTGCCTGGAGGACAATTTAATCATTTATTACAAGCACTTTATATATTTACTTTCCCTTTCCTTCCCCATCAGAAGAGCCGCGCTCGTTAGCGGCGCGGCGCTGACGGGACGGGGCGCTGAGCCCGGGGTGGGAGCTGTGGAAAGTTCCAGCCCCCGCCGTGTTTTGCTACGAGTTTGAAAGCCGGTGTGATTAAAGTAATTGAAAGATCCCCTCTTATTTTTCTTTCCTATTCCTGTCTCGTCTTGTCATATTAAAGGTTTTTAAGGACTTTAATTAGGTATACTGGTTACGGAGACGACAGAGAGCAACCCTTTCCACGCCCAGACACTTGATGGAAGATGATCACTTTGGCAGGTACAGGCTGGCAAGCTGAACCGCTATAAATTAACTAGGAAAGGTTAAATTAGAGTAAAATGAGGATTTCAGACCAATCTACGAAGCAAAGTTAATTCCAAGCCTCGCTCTGTCTGCTGTGCTTAGTCATACCTGTGTGGAAAGCTCGGGATTAGGAAGCCTTTCCATGTGCATCGTTGGTAATTGTTTCTTTAAAAATAATCCCTGGTGTGGGAGGATGAGTTGGGGTTGTGAGCTGCTGGGGGGGGGGCACTGCGCCCCTCGGACAGAGCTTTGTGTTTCAAGCTCCAGAATGCTTTGTGTAGAGAGCAAAGCTAATAAACACTTGTGTGTGGAGGCTACCATGGGGTGAAGAGTGGAGGAAGCCAGGAGACCGGAGTGTGCTTCTGTGCAGCCAGCTGGACCTTCAGTCCATGCCCGTGGCTGGTGCGTCACTGCCACCCACCCCTGAGGGCTCCAAATAGCACCAAAGCCTGTCCTGAGTTTCATATATCCAACTTTGCTCTTTGGAGTGTCGGGGAGACCAGGCTTTGAAGGACTGGGGGTCAGTGTGGTGGGGCTGGCAGAGAGCTGGGGGCGTGGTTGGGGGATGCTCTGCATGAACCCCTGCTGAAAGCTCAGCCAACTCAGCAAGCTTGAGGCTGGTTGCCCAGGCTGTGGCCCCATTGAATTTTTGGTATCCCTGGAGATGCTCTCCATGACTTCCACCCTGTGGAGTCTCCTAGGTTTACTCCATCCCATCCGTGTCCTCCTCATGTGGCCCCTCCTGCCAGGCTCCTCCTTGCTCATTGCCCCAGCACCCCTGTGCAGGACTTAGCACCCCCATTGTTGAACCAGAGGTGCTCTGGGCTTGGATCCCCACCCTCTGCTGCTCCCCAGCCACTGCAGGATGCCACATGGGATGTTGTCCTGGAGTCTCCTGGTGCCAAGGGACAACCTCAGCCATGAGTCACCTCACATACCCTCTTGAGTCAGCACCCAGTATTTTGGGTGGACCCAGTTGCCGTGTGCTTTTTGTGCTGAAAAATAGGGCAGTGTGACAGCCATCAGCATGCTCCCATTGCTGTACCCTGTGGATTGTTCTAGATCGCTCTCTTAGACTCTCCTGTGGTGTAGCTGAGGGAGGCAGACCAGCAGCACTGATCCTGTCCCTCACCCGAATTAAAAACCCAATCGCTTCTGTGTTGCCTCAGAACGTCTCTTTGTTTTGGTGTTCAATTACAGGGGTCATTAGATAAAGATCCCTGGAGCTATATTTCATCTTCTCCTTGCGGTGTGGGCTGGTGGGGGCGATGGCACACACCGTGCAGGAGGCACAAGCGAAGGACCGTCTCACCGGGAACCACCACCAGCTCAAACCCAGCACCTCAGCACCCACCGGGCCGGTGAGGAGGGCTGCTCCCACGGCACCGCTTCACCGAGCTGTAATAGCTGGTAAAAATGGGTTTAATTTGTTTGACAGGCTTTAATCTACCCCTTTGTCAGGGTGTTTGGTGCTGGAGTGTTTTTTTCAAGGACTTAGTGGTTGCTATAGATATTTTATTCCATGATCAGGATTACGTTGCGTGTAATCCTATGAAAAGATACAGCAATTAATTGGGAAAATCGCTGAGGAGTCGATAAGTATTTAAAACCTTAATTACACATAACCTTGTTTTCTCTTGCAGCTCCTCAGACACCGGTGGCTTTGAAGAGGGTGAGCGGCCCTTCACCGCGCAGCGCCGGGGTCGGCGTCGCCGCTCTGCCCTGCCCACCTTCTTTGTGCATCTCCCAAGGACTGGCTGGGGCATAAGGAGCCCCAATCCGCCCCGGAGAGCTGGCAGGCATGGGGAAGTTGTTCTTTAAAGCTCTGGAGAAATGCAGTGCATTTATCAGCTTTGAGTGGATATCATTGTGTTTATAACAGAGTGGAGGCACCATGCAATTTTGCTCTTGAAATTGGTTTATATAGATGACTGGTTGCTGTGAAGTGTGTGTCAGAGTTGCATGCAGCCGTTATGAAGTAGTACAATTGTCATCGCTTCTTACATGGTTGTTGAGAAGAGCTTGAGAGCCCAGCTCAGTCAGCTGTTGAATAGATAACCCAACACAGTTAACGTGGCATACATTGTAAAGAATTACATGCCTGCTACAATGAGCTCTGGGCCTTTGGTCTAGATAATAATCCTGGTGGGTGTACCACGTGTAGTGGCTGTCTGATCGCTCAGATATGACTGACGAAACATAAAGAAAAATGTCAGTGGGCTGGAAGAAAAATGCTGCTGTAAGTTTGTTTAAGGTTCACGTAAACGGCTGCGCTTTCGGGTTTAACCCCGCGCCTCCCGGAGACGGGGCTGTCAGGCTGCATGCCCGTCTCCGCGCCCTGGAACTCCATGCTAGAGCGCGGTGGGGATTTGTCAGGCGCGATCAAGGCTTGGGCCATCCCTTCCCATCCATCGTGGTGGCCCTGTCTTCTCGCGTCGCAGCGAGCGGGGTCCCCGTGTCACTTCACATTTGCCATGCGGGAGCCTAACGCCGCTAAAGAGGGTGAGTGCTGGAGACTTCTTAAGTGCCCTGGCACAATTCATTGCAGGGAAGTGAAGGAAGCCAGGATAATCAGGCTGGCAATATGGACTGGGCTGGAGGAGCAGTAATTAATACTGCTAGCAAATTAAAAATAATGAAGGGGGAAAATAAAGGAGAAATCTGCCGTGTGGAAGCCACGTGGCTGCTTCCTGCTCAGGAGGGGCTCAGGCTTTGGGAAGGGATTCGACCGTGGCCTTGAGGACCTGAGGAGTCAGAGGAGGTCAAGGTCAAGGCTGGCGTTGCCCTGGACTGCTGCAACCTGTAGTCACAGCACCTCATCTGAGGGTGCTTTGCTCTGGTCCCTGGCTGCTTTAACCCCTTGTGCTGTTCCTGGGGTTCAGGACAGAGCGTCTGGGATAGGAAGGGCTGAATGCAGGCTGTGGGAATGAAGAAGAGGGCTGAAGGGGATGGCATGGCCATAGAAGGGTAGTCACACATCACCTGCACAGTGCTGTAGGGAAGGGTGGTTAAGCTCCTGCAAATCCTTCCATAAATTGCAATTTTTTTTTTTTGTATTTTGTGCTAGGAAAGATTTTTTAAAATTTAATTTAATTTTATATTTTATTTTTATTTAACTTTTTTTTTTTTATTTTATCTTACTTTATTTTATTTTACTTTTTAGGCGGCTTGAATTTCCTGTGGGAGTTCCTGTCCAGAGACAGGACGGCTCTGCAGTGATGCCATTGCCCGTGCTGAAACTGCAGCGCAGATCCTGGTGCGTCCTGCACGCAGCTCAGGGAGCCAGTCCAGACCTGTCCTCAGTGCAGCAAGTGCAGGGACACGGGGTGTGACATCTGTCCAGTCATGTAAGCAACTGTTTGAGAATTACTCTGATGCTGGTGTGATGTAGGATGGAGTTTTCCAGGAAGATGGCAAAGCCCAAGCTGGAAAAGCTTGGTTTTGATGTCATAGGTTGCAGCCACTCCTTTTCAGTATATTTTGGAGAGTGATGTCCCAGGGTGGTGGCTGTGGCTGGGGGCTGTGGCTGTGGCAGACCTGGGAGCTGCTCTGGGGTTACTTCAGCATGCCAGCCCTGCTCTGCTTCCTTGGGGGCTGCTCTGGCTTGGGGTTTTTCTGCACAGCACTCAAATAGCACTGCTTTATTTATGACACCAATAATACTCCTGTGCCACAAAAGGACACTTTTATTGCTGGTTTTGAAGTATTTGCATTTTTATTTAAAAGTCTGAGCCAAGCGGCTCAGGAGGGGAAAAAATCGTAGTCAATAAATAAGAATTTGACAAAACATCTGCACTGTGTGCCCTCAAGAGCTGTGTGCTCAGGGACCCATCCCACCCAGGGGGGTGGGCAGCCTGCGATGGGGTGTGGAGCCTCCACCTCCCTCATCCCTGTGAGCACATCCAGGAGCGATGCATTTTGCTACCCTGGTTTGCTGTTAGGAGGAAGCAAATGGGGGGTGGTGGGGGGTGGTTCATCTTGAGGGTGTTTCTGAGCCAGTCTGGTTCAGCGTATGGTGTGGGTCTGTCTTTCCTGCTGGAAAGTCTGGCCAGGCACCTCAGCTCTTCACATCATGTGGCTGAGCAGGGAGCTGGGAGCTTCTTGCCCTGCAGAGAGGCTTTGCAGGGGAGGGAGGCGTTTGGGGCTGGAGGGGGTGCAGCGTTACAGGCTGGGGGGGAGACTGCCTGGAGACCTGTCAGGAAGAGAAGGACCTGGGGATGTTGGGTGGCTGCTGACTGACCATGAGCCAGCAGTGTGCCCAGGC
>VZTU01007159.1:223901-237720 GCA_013400835.1 Zapornia atra
CCAGGGCAGGGTCAGCTCAGCTGGGAGGGCAAAGTTCTTCCCTGGCAGAGTTGTGGGGCTGTGGCACAGGCTGCCCAGGGAGGGGGCTGAGTCCCCAGCCCTGGGGGTGTTTAACAGAGGGGAGATGAGGTGCTCAGGGATCTGGCTCAGCACAGGACAGGGATGGTTGGACTCCAGGAGCTTCAAGGGCTTTGCCAGCCTGGGGACTCTGTGGGGAAGGTGGGGGGCCACCCCTTGTGCCCTTGTAATTTCTAGCACCGTTCAATCCACAACTTCATTGCGTGGGCTGAGCCTCCAGCACGCCCTGTCCCTGCACGTGGGGGGAACGCCAGGTACAGCTCTCCCCTGCTTTACTGTTTGCTCTCAGTTTATGTGGCAGTCTGTTACTTGTAATTTCCACCCATCCCTGTTTATGGCCCCCAGAGCTCCCAGCAGCAGCACTGTGGCGTCGCGGAGCAGCTAAGGAAGCATGTGCTGCCTTGAGCAGGTATCTGCTGGTGGGGCTGAGCCAGCATCCTGCTGGCACCGGGCTGTGCTGGGAGCAGAGGGATTGGGAATCTTTCTGGATGTGTGTGCTGAGGAAGGTGAGATGGGTGGAAATGCCCCTCAGGAAACTCTCCTGATGTCTGGAGAGCTGCACGGCTCCGGAAGTGGGTTTGGACCTTGGGGTTTGAAGTCAGCAGCATTGCTCAGAGCAGGCAGGGGGTGACGAGGCACAGGAGTTGGCGATGATGGGTTTACTTCTTTCACCCCAAATTCTTCCCAGATATTTAGTTTACTTTAGCTCTCTGCTTGTGGCTGCTTGCTCAAGGTTCCTCCCCCCAGCCAGCTGCCAGACCCACAGCAGCCTCAGGGCCCTTTTCTTCCCATGCAACACACTTTGTCTGCTTTGGGTGCGTGGAACCCTCCGGGCACCAATAGCCTCCACTCTCGGGGTGCGTGTGGTCCCCCTAACGCAGACCCAAGGCTGCCGTTGTGGGAGGATGTGCCGGCTCTTCCATCACCCTCACCCCACGGGCTGCCAAGCATTTCGGGGCTGTTCCTGTCAATGTGGCCATTACACAAAGCTCTAACCTGACCCCGAGCATCCTCCAGGTCTTTGCTGTTGGGATGTGGTTGGGCAGCGTTTGGCCACTTTTCCTCCTGTTCTGCTCCCTCCATTTCCACTCTCCCTCCTGCCCCAAACACTGTTTATTGTCTCTTTTTGAGAAAATCTTTTTAAAAAAAATTAAATAACCACATTTCTGACAATATAATCTGAAAATACCCGGTAATGAATGAAGCTGATGCTCCTTTGGGGTTGGGGTTGGGGTTTTTTGCTTGGCGTCATCTCATCTCATCCACTTCCCTGGCCCAGGGAAGGGTTCAGAGCTCATCCCCAGGAGGTCAGAAAACATTCTTGAGGAAAAATAAATCTAAATCCAAACAGCCTCTATGTTTAATCCTACTCCTATGGAAGCAGAAAGGCTGAAAAAAATTATTAGAGCTAAATAATAGAGAGGCAGAAGCAGAAGGCAGCGCTTTGCAGGGAAGGAATATATATATATATATATATATATTCCTTTTCCCTCCCAGGCGGGGTGGATGGATAGATAGCCATTCGTTAAACAGCCAAAGTGGGGCTTGCTCGTTTAGATTCTCAGAATTGCCCTCAGGAGGCACCTGTCTGTTCCTCTGAATACTTTAACTGAAATCAATAGCAATAGGATGCCAGTCAGTATTACACTGAAGGAAATACATATGCCCTTCCTATTTTTTTCCCCAATTCTTAGGGTTTCATTAATATAGACACGTGACATATGTTTATGCATTTTAACAGGGAGTCCTTTACAGTGGGTGGTAGTGGGGTCTCAGGCTCTCCTGGGGCAATGTGTGTGTGTGCCATGAAATGCAGTGATTTTTCACTGTTTCCATCGCTGCGTTTTACTCCCAGTGCTAAAATTCCAACCCCTGTTCAGAAACCTGGCACAGACCCACTAAACCAGCCCAGAAACCACAAGTTTGGGTAAAGCCCTTTAACTATTTGCTTCATTTCCTTAGTATAGAAGAGGTTTTAGCTTGGGAGGTTTGGGTGTTGGGGGGTTTTTGGTGTTTTTTTGGTTTTGGGGAGGGGGTGTTTAATTTCTTTTTGCTTTTCTTCCATCACCCTTGTAATAAAAATGGGCACGTGGCTGCAGTGGCCCCTCGAGCGAGGGTGGGAGTCACCAGCAGCCAGAGACCCCGTCCCCACAGCAGCACGCCCTGGATTGGGCGCTGAGCCAGCGATGTGCTGATGCTCTCATAAAGGTTACACATCCCCAGCCCCGGGTGGGAGCGGGCATGGAGTTTGCTTTGCAGAGAGCACACAGGCTTGTTTAACGTGTGGGGCTGCTCTTTCGCGCTCCTGTTTGGAGCCAGGCTCCTGGGCAGCGCTGCTCAGCAGGGCGAGGCTGGGCAAGCATAGCCAAACAGGGAGTGCTTGGCAGGAACCTATAGAATGTAGGTATGTATATGCATGCAGGTGAGGAGAGCTCTGTTCTCTCAGGGGTGGGNCAGTGGTGCTCTGCACGGGGATGCCTGTGTGTTTCCTGTCCTCCTCTGTTTTTTCTCCCACCATCAGCCCCTTGTCTCATTCATCCCTTGGAAAGTTGGATGATGTTTGTAAGTGTGGGAAGATGGAGCTTCAGGGGTTCTCTCTGTTTCCCCCCCGCCCGTCCCTGTGCATGGGGAAAGGCTCTGGAAGCAGAAAGTCATGGCAGGGGGAGTGTCCTCTGGCTCCCTGGGGGAGATGAAGCTCTTCATCTGACCTCTCCCCTCGGATGGAGGATCCAGGTCTGTCCTAGGCAGAGGAAGCACATGTGCACCCCAAGTTACTGTCTGCTGTGGGAACCCCCAGTGCATAAGCTTGGCGTGTCATGGCGATGCTCTGCACCACCCTCAGCCTTGGATTGCAGGGGAAATACCACCTTACACCTAATATTTGCATTTCTAGGGCAAAATTAGTCCAAATTAGGGTGGGGCCACGGTGCCCTTGCCCCTCCTGCCCCTCCCTGGGCTCCTGCGGGCCAGCTGCCCAGAGATGCGTCCTGGTCCCCTGGGAGCCCTCCAGCTCTGCATGGGTGCTGTTTGCAAAGCATAGGCAGGGAATTTGTCCTCTAAGCAGGGTGAAGGGAGCCTCTCTGCTGGACTGGGGGGTGGCTGAACAGGAGCACAGCTCCAAGGGAAGTGAATTTAGTCTGGTACTGGTATGAACGTGCAAGAAGACAATCATGGCTCTGAAATCTGGGCAATACTGAGGTTTTGTTCTATGGTGGTGTTTTCAGCTCATGTTCTGGGGTCTTTGTTGTGGGTTTGGGTTTTTTTTTTCCCAAGTAAAGTTGTTTTATTTTAATAACCACAACCATCTCTGTTTGCGTCCTTTAGCCATAAATCCCCACAGCGATTACGTTTCTTTGCTAATGGAAATAAAAGGTGAGAGAACTAAAAATAATAATAAAAATACTTCAGATCTCTACACTTGAATTCAATTAATGCCTCCATCTTGGTCTATCAAACACTTGAGAGAGCCACACTAAGAGGAAATATAGATATAAGTGCCCAAACAAAGTGGTCAACACTTGCACAGCCATATGAATCACCCCCTCTCCACGGATGTGCTCAAAAAACCCAAATTACTGCTTTTATTTTCTCCAATTACTTTAACTACTTTCACCTCAAAGCCATGCAAATAGTACTTAAACCTTGCAAGTGCCGATGCTGCTGCAGGAGGCAGAAGTGGGGTGTTGTCCTGCCCATGCATCATCCTTCCCTGGCACCCTTGCTCCTGGTTAAAAGTAATTTTAGCCCCTCTGTTTTCCTTTCAACGGCCAGTATCTTGTAGGCAAACTAAGCCCCAAAGAAGGCCATCCTCCCTCAGAGGCTGCTAATACTGGGTTGCAATTATTCCCTCTCCAGTTTCGCTGTGGCACCGAGGAACGCCGGGCCTGAGCTGAGGGAGGAGGGTTGCTGTGAGGTTGTGCTGTCTAAAACAGGCTCACTGCAGCAGATGAAGCCTCACCGTGGCCTTTGTTTCCCTCCTGGGAGGGTGTGGGGGGTGTTGGGGAGGGAAGGGTCTGCAGGCAGGGTCCTCTCCTGGCACCTTGCTGGAGGAAAGGTGCTGTCCTTGGGCACCCTCAGCCATGGCACGGTGTGTGTGTCAGTGCCGGGGGATCCGGCGTCACCGTCCAAGGGAGGCTGTGGTGGAAACCTGGGTGCTCAGCCAGAGGTGAAGCTGGAGCTGTTGCTTCTGTCCAACCTCTGGACATCCTGAGATAACTCTGGAATCACAGAATCACAGCATGGTTTGGGCTGGAAGGGACTTCCAGGATCATCCAGTCCCACCCCCTGCCACAGGCAGGGACACCTCTCCCCAGCCCAGGCTGCTCAAGGCCCCATCCAACCCAGCCTTGGGCACCTCAGGGAGGGGGCAGCCACCACCTCCCTGGGCACCCTGTGCTAGGGCCTCACCACCCTCAGAGGGAAGAATTTCTTCCTAGCATCCAACCCAAATCTACCCCCTCCCAAGTCAAGGCTCTGCCTGGCAATTTAACTTAATCACCCCATCTTTTGGGCGCGGGCACTGTGAGGAGCTTTTCCATGCATCCTATGGATGCTCTATGAGACACCTCACCAGGATGCCCCCCTCCAGCCCACTCTCTGCTCACGCTGGCTGGAGATGCTCATTCCACACAACGTGGCTCAAAGGACTGGTGTTCAGGTGTGCACCTCTTCCCCAGGCACAGTGTTGCATCACTGGGGGGGGTGTGTGTGCCAGGAATGCTGCCTGGTTTATTTTGATTCTCCAGTTTCAAGATTCCTATGAGAGATTTTACCTGATTTATTTACAGGAATAACTAGTAAAATAGTTTTTCTTAGGGAGATGCATTTTGGCTTCAAATGGTACACTCATTCCAGGAGAAAGCATCCCAGGGTGATTAAGAAATCATTGGAAATCTTGTGGAGAATTCAAAAAAAAAGAAAAAGCATCAGTTTTTCTTCCTTTCAGGACCAGGCTGGAGCACAAAGGGACTGAAATCCACAGCCAGCACTGCCCAGTGGGGCTCGGCGTGGCCAGGACTGCGGCACCCCGAGGGATGCCCTCCCCACACGTCTTCCCTGCATCCCTCAGAGGGGGAGGGGGGTCACGTATTTTACCTACACATTTATAGATGCACCGTGTTGGTGAAGGGGGTGTTTCTATGTGTATCTGTGCACGCATGTACCAGCCATGATGGGAATTGGCATGAGCTAAGTGTGTGCTTGTGGTTGGCAGGGAGGATGTGAAATGCCACCGAAATATTTCTTACCTGATACTGACACTTGTTTTTATACTTACATAAAATATTTATATATTTTTATTTATATATTCATTTTATCTTTTATATGTTATTTTGCATATTATTTTGTTTCTATTTATTATTCTAGATAATATATTATGCATTATATTTTATATAGTATATCATATCGTATACTCATATGTTATGTTTTCTATTATATAAATAGTTGTATTAATATTTATAATGAACAAATGTATTTTTATTTATTATATAGTTTATAAAATATATATTTTGTATTAAGTATATATTTATTATATATTTTTATTTATATAAAAATACTTTGGGAAGTATTTTTAGTATGATCATTATGCAGGAGGCTGCCTTCTCCCAGAAAGACCAGTTAAACTGAAATATTTCTCCAGTACAAAATAACACCCCCACACAAGACCATCCCTTATAGGGTTGGGTTGCGGGGGGGGTTTTTCCCCCCTGCTCCATCTTATCCTTGAACTCCCAGTCGCTGACCTAAGTACCCAGCCTCACCTGGGGTTGTAAAAACGGTTGTGAGGAATCAGAAGGCTGCCGCACCGGTCCCCGCCGGCTGCTCCTGAGGTGTTAAAGCAATTCTCTCCATGGTAGGAACAATGGCTGGGCGCCGCGCAGCAGAGTGTGCGGGCTGGTTCTGTTAGACCTGAGCCGCCTTTCCTGGGTAATACCCTTAATACATCAGCAGTAAATAAAATGTTTGGGGGTAGGCGCATTAATTATCGCCTTCATCTGCCGGCGTTTAAGACTAAGAAATAATTAAATGCGCTTTAATAAGATATGGTTCTGGGAGAGCAGGAGCGTTTATGAATCGCTGGAGGTGCGTGCAGCTGCCTCTCCCTCGAGAGCAGGAATTTATGCCGAACACCCCGCTGATTGTTCAGGAGGTAAAGAACCAATAGCTGCATGTACAGAGGTTTAATTTAAAGTGTGTTTCTCACTAGGCTGCTCACAACACTTAATTAAACTCTGCTGTTTTGGCAATGACAAATGCTGTAGTGCAGGAGGAACCGGAGTCGCCGTGACTGAGAAGCTTTGGTAATTTCTTCGGTGAGCGCGGGCAGCCAGATCCAGGGCAGGAGGGAAGGGGGGCAGTGAAAGAGGATTTATTTAAGGTGCTCGAAGGAAGTTGCTGCCCCTGTTAATCCCCCAGGAAGGTCTCCTTGTCCACCCCTGTTTGCAGACATGGCGTGTGGCCACGGGAGGAGGATGAAGTCACCTCTTCATCGCGTCGGGGTTCCGAAGCCGTGACCAGGGGAGGCTGGCGTGTGCCTGGCTGGCCCTGCCCATACCCAGCCACGACTCATCCCGGGCTGGTGCCTGGATGCTGTAAGGAGGGTGATTACAGCCTGTGCTCCATGAGCGCAGTTTTGGGCAGGCTCTACCCTTCCCCATTCACACAGGTTTATTTTCACTAGGTGAGCTCCTTTCAAGTCAACCCAAAAACCTTTATTTCTTTTTCCACATCCCTGCTGGGGAATACTGGCCTGAAGCATGAGGAAACACTCTGCCCTGGGTATTTTTAGCTCTGAGTCCTTTATTTCAGATGTACGTGGATGTAAAGGGTATCACATCCCTTTAAAGGATGGAACCACCACCTCCTCTGCTTTTAATTCCCCTACACCCCCCCGCCCAGTCTGAGAGGGCAAATGCAGCTTGCCAGGAATACACAGGCTCGTTCAGCACTTGCATTAATAAAAAAGAGGTGAAACAGCTATCACTGATAACAGCAGGCTTTGGGGTGGGGGTTTTTTATTCCCTCTCCCTCCACGTGTCCCATCAGAACCCGGCGTGTTGCAAGGACATGTATTTTGGGGAAGGGTCCCCCAGTTGCAGCCTGGGCTGAAGCTGATGATTTCAGAAATGACAACAGCAAAAACAAGCTCAGATCTTTTGAGGTGAGAAACCTGCATATTGATAATAAATCAGAGTTTTAAAGAATGCCGGGTAGGGCTTTGGAGGTGGATGCTGGGTAGGGTGTCAGTTCCCTCTGTGGAGGTGAAAAAAAGAGGAGAAAATAATTGAGACCAGGTTCCTTGGGCCAGTGTGCACGGAGGGACGGAGCCAGGGGGGAGGTGGGCTGCGCTCAGCCTGTGAGGGAGCTGTGCACACCTGAAAAGTTGGGTCTGAGGAGATGCCTGTGCAGGCTGCGAGCCTGTGTGATATTCCCTTTCCTTTTCCAGATGAACTGGAGGCAGTCTGTCCTTGGGGCTGGGGCTGAGCTCCTGCCAGGTGCTTGAGTAGAGCGAGAGAAAGGGTTTCTCTGGGCTGGAGTCGTGGGGACATGTCAGGCAGGGTGGAGACGTTTATAAAAATACCATGCCAGTTAAGGCTTTTTTGCTCTCTTTCTCTCTTTTCTTTCTTTTTTTTTTTCTTTGAAGGGTATTTTTGATGAATTCTAATGTAAACCATTTTGTTAATTTAATTGATTTTTTCCTTTTTAGTATGGACTTAAATAAAACCTCACACGAGTCCCCGAGGGCTGGTGGTTCGCTTTGATCTGGGAGAGCTCTTCCCCTGCTCCCTCCCGTGCTTTTTCATGCCTTTCTCCCTTCTCCCTGACACGTTTTCTCTGCCAGAACCCCTTTGTAACCCTTTGCACCCATTGCATTGCTTCCTCCTGCCTTTCCCCTCTCCCCTTTGCAGCTAGGAGGGTCTCCCAGCTGTTCTCCATCACAAGCCAGGGAAACACGGGGAGGCTTCCCACCCTAACTGGGACCACCTGCCCTTGAGTTCCCTCTGATTAGCCCTGATTTCTCCCCTCCTCACCCTTACCCACCCTTTTGCTCATTGGCTGTTGGTGGGAGCACTCATGCTGCCCTTCTGGGGCTGCTCCATCCCTGAACCCTTCGAGATGTTTAGGCTTGATCCTGCAAGCGTGACTCCTTGCCCATCTGCTGTGGTTTGAAGTATTAAGGTAAAACTTTATATACAATGCCTTTTCCTGGAGAGAGAATAATTCAGCTGGGGCCTATTTACCCTGCCTATTTATTTCAAAGTCCAGTGATAAAGCCAGCCCGCTCTGGATGGTAGGTAAAGTGGGGTGTGATTGATGAACGCCTTGTGGTGGGTGCTGTTGGCTTTCCATGGGGTTTTGCATGTTGTAGACACTGTCAGGGGTTTCAGCGGCGGTGGCTACAGCTGGGGTGTTGTTGTTGCTGTGCTGCGGTACTTCTGTCAGGAGGCTATTGCAGGGGCACAGCTGGAAGCGCCGGTGGCATTTGATGCTTGTGACCTGCAGGAATTGTGCTGCTTTATAATGGGGGTTTAGGAGAGGCACAGTGAGGAATTAAAGGGTGGCCGGCCCGGTGGTTCCAGCTTGCAGGCAAGGGAAGGCGCTCTGCCCTGGCTGGCTCTGCACCATGGGGTGGCCAGGGCTCTGGGGGGACCATAGGGCTTTCCTCAGCCCTCTGTATTTCTGTTGCACCCCAAAACACCTGATGTTTTGGCAGATGTGGTGAGGATGCTGTTCCTCCTGGGTCTTACTGGCTGCCCACTCGCCTGTAGCAGCCCCAGCTGGCCCTGTGTGGGACAAGGACCAAAATGGCTTTTCTCCCTGATTGCTGATGTGCTGACAAATGAGCCACTTAAAAAACACACCGTGGCTTTGGCTCTGCACAGATTCCCCCCCAGTCTTTGCCACATGTGGGTGGTGGCATCGCGGGCACTGCATGTGTCACGGCGTGGTGTCGGGGCTGAGCGTGCAGTGCTCTGTGTGCACTGCAGCTGTGGCTGGGAAAGCTCAGGGGTCCCTTCCCCTGGCAGGGGGTGTGGTGAGGATTTTAAATCTTCTCAGAGCAGGGAGGAAACCTCCCATAGAAATGCCCCAAGCAAGCCAGAAGGGCGAGCTGCAGCCCCACTAAGCAAAGCATGTATGTGTGTGTGTGCGGTGTGTGTATATATATGTATATATGTGTGTTTATGTATACATGCATACGTTCTCTATTGGTGTTTAAGCAGTTGTGCAACTCCTTCATCCACCAGTAAACCCCTGAAACCTGCCTGGAGGGTTTCTTGCCAAAACCTTTGCTTTTGGAGCATCTTGGAGAACTGTGTGTGCGCCGATGGATTGCTGCTCTGTTTGGAAGGGGGCTGTGAACCAGGCTGCCTTACAGTCTCACCTGTGTTTCACAGCACAGGCACGGTATTGGCTGGCAAACAGCATCTCCAGCAGCACAGAGGAGCTCAGCAGCAATGTGCAGGATGCTGCAGAACACACTTTACCCTCCTAGTAGTGCTGATGTGGCTGATTGTCCTTTGCTCAGCATGCTTTGGCCTTTTCTTGGCTGTGCTCGTGTCGTGGTCACAGAAATTTGTTGTTTCCTTCTTTGCTGCTGTTCTTCCTTGAGTAATTCCTTAGGAAATAGCTTAAAATTCCTCAGGAAAAGAGAAGGATAACGTGAGGGTTGGTGGTTTGGAGTTAGGGGTTTCTTTGCTGTGGTTTGGGTTGTGTTGTCGTCGTTTTGGTTGGCTGGGGTTTTTTGGGGGGATGGTGGTGGCTGGTTTGGGGTTTTATTTTGGTTTTTTTAATCATCCAGACTTTAAGAGGAGTTCCTGTCACCACTGTGGCACTGGATATAGGGGTGAATGACCCTGGAGACAGTACTGTGTGTTCTAGTAAACCAACCTCCCTGCTCAGCCTCTGAAGTTTGGCAGTATCTGAGCTCAGCCCTGTGTTCAGTCTGGCTGTACCATACCCCTTCCCTCTGCCTGAAGGATGGGGCTGCAGGCTGTGCTTCTTGCAGTGACTCTGGTGGTGGTGTCTCAGTGCTGGGGTCTGTCTGGGGCATCTCTTGAGCACAGACCATGGTAGAACCACCAAGAGCTGCTGCTGCCGTAGCTAAACCCGTGGGTTTAACATACATCCTTCCTTTCTCTACGTATATACTTTGCTTTCCAATCTAAATGTTTGCACTGAATCTTTGGCCACTTTTCTCCCCTTCTTTCATTTTCTCTCCAGCCTTTGGCTGGTTACAGTCTCAAGATGTTTGCCAAATATCCTACAGTACAGCAAGAAATCCATGTTGAGAGATACCAAATTCCTGTTAGCTGTTAAGGTTGGAAGAGGTGTGTTAGGTAGCCCATCACATAAAGCTTGATAAAAATCCCTGAGTAAATGCCACAGGAACCCTCCAGGAATAGAGCCTTTAATCTTTAGATCGTCTAAAAGGAGCCTGGTGACATGACTTGGCTTATTGCAGAAAGCTAATTTCAGTGACTCTTGTGATATTGTGAAGAGCCTCAAGTCCTTCGCCCTGTCCTGCTCCAGGAGGCAGGGATGGGTTCCTGCTCATGAGTTTTCTCCCTGCTTTTTTCCCTCCAAAGCTAAAATACCAAAAATTCCAAGGAACTGGGAGATGCTGGGGTGCACCTGTCACCTCTTCCCTCTGTGCTGCATGGTGGCTGTGCCCCTCAGCCGGGGCAAGGGCTGGATCAGAGCATCCCTGGTGCTGCTCAGCTCAGCGTGCTGATATTCTGGGTGCTGGGGGAGGGACATCCCAGTTGGGGGCTGCTGGGAACCGAGGTCCCTCTTCTGCCCATTTAACCCCCCTCAAAGCTGGGCAAATAGGAGAGGATGTCTCCCTGGAACAGGGGGTGGGCTGCTCACTGGGGAAACACTGTCCTAAGGAGTGAGCTGCAGCGAGCCAGAGGAGAGGTTTGGTTGTGTTGTTTTATTATCTGAATATTGGCACCTGCTTGATTTATTACACCATGAAGGGGGAAAAAAATGCAAAGGAAAGGCTGGGAAAAGTAACTTTCCTCTTAATAAAACCTGATGGAACCCACGTTCCTAGCTTGCCTGATCTCACAGCTTGGTTTCCCCCTCAGGATTCTTCTTGATAAGGAAAAAAACTTGGCAAACCCTTTAATATTGCTGTTTCTTGAAATAACTTTTCCTCAGTGGAGGAAAATACATAGAAAAAGCATTTTGTGGCATGAAACTGTGCAGACCCTCACCCAAGGCACGGCTGTCACCCTGCTCTGCAGCTCAGTCCTCTCTGGTCTTGCTCTTCTGGCTGCCTGGAGCTGTGTTTTGATGTCAATTTGGGTGGGGGGATCACAAGTTTGGGGGAGTTTGCATACACACCACTGGTTTGGTGTAAACCAGATGTTTTTCCCTAGCTGGTTGGGGGTTTGATCTGATCCTGCTGCTTGTTTTATCCCTGTATAGGATAAAATTCCTATATATAGGATATATACCTGCAAGCTCATGCAGGGGGAGGGTGCCTGTCCTTTGTGGGGCTGCTGCATCTTGAGGGGTTGGACCTGATGGTCTCTCAAGGTCCTTTCCAACCCCTACAATTCTGTGATCTCAGAGCAGTCCTTTTGGGAGGAGGAGGAAGCAGTGCTGCCACTCCGCATGTCTATGGACTGCTTCACTGCATGGCAAAATGTGTGAGGGGCTGGGGGGCTCTTCCCCACAATCAAACAGAAGAGTAAAGCTTCAGGAGGTAGGGGTGCTACTGGAGCTGAAGCTCAGAAATAAAACACCTGTGGTGGTGTAAAACAATCCCTGATCTGTCCTTGTGTGACCCACTGGGGTTGCTGAGCACCCTATGGATGCCTGGGGACCATCGCCTGGATTTGGTGGGACACCAGATCTGGGACATGGTCCCCAGGCATCCATGGGGTCACCCTGTGGGGTTTGGGTCTGCTAGAGGAGCCAAGAGATGCTCTGTGTTGTACCTTCCCTTGGATCTCAGCAATGCTGAGGTCAGGGCCATGGTTTCCCTTGTGTCCCATGCTATTAATTAAGCTGTGCTAATGGCTGGCTCATAATTGAGAATCAAATTGGTCAAGAGAAAAAAAAAAGCCCCAAAAGGTGAGAAAGAAGTGGATTTTCCACAGCGACGTTTCTCTTGAGGACAAAACGTGGTGACTGGCACAAGGGAGTGATGCTGGTCTGGCCCAGGTGCAGCTGCTTTGCCCAGAACTAGGATGGGAGAGAACAAACTATTGATCTTGGTTCAGAACTTTTGGTGGATTCTTGGCCAATCTGCTGCTGCAATGTCACCACACAGACCGTGGAGTGTTTGGGATGTGTTAGCTGTTAGTTACTTTTACAGGGAGCCAGACAGCACAGCATCGTGTCTTCCCATCCAAGCCTTCTGGTAGTGCTCTGCTGCTTAATTAATTTTGAGACAAGCTTTAAGAACCTGTCATTAACTCGTGTCACCGACACCTCATGCCCATCCAGACAGCTTCAGTCACAGCAGAGGGAGCACAGCAAAGGGCTGTGAGGAAGAGTGGGGCAGCTCGAGTGTAGGAGCCTCTGGTTCCAGTGCAGGCCGCAGCTGGCTCGCTGGGGAGGGAGTGGTGTCCCAAAAGGGGGTGTTCTCCCCTGCCTCCTCCTGGGCTCGGTCTCCTCTGCCCCTGGAGCAGCAGCCTTGGTGCTTCATCTGCTTCATTGATTTTATTTTATTTTTAGAACTTGAGATCTCAGCTGCCTGAGGCTGGCTCGTGGTGCATTGGGGCAACCAAACCATTCCTGTGTGGGGGCCAAGGGAAGGAGGCTGAGGGGAGCCCACTGGGAAGGCGAGCTTTGGAAGTTTGGGTGCTGGGGGGAGGAATGTGGGGGTGCCAGGTGAAGGAAGGAAGCAGGGAGAAATTACTGCAGTTTGGGGCAAAAGAAGTTGAGTGCAGGAAGAGGATCCAGGGTTTGTGTGGGAAGAAACGTGGGGCTGCTGGGACGTGGCTGCCTGGAAATGCAGCTGGGGCACCCACAAAGCCCCTGGTTTGGAGGGAGCTGGTCTGGTGCTGCTGGGAGGAGAGCGTGCTGCTCCAGAGCATCTGTGAGATGGAGGAAGCCAGCACAGAACCTGGCTAGGAGGGTGGAGAGGCTTTGTGTTTGCTTGCTCCCTGTAGATAGATCCTCTGTAGCCTTTTGGCTGCAGCTGGGTGATTCTGTGGCCACAGTGGCAGTGCCACCCGTGACCTGTGCCACCCCAAGTGATGCCCAGTCCTGTCCCACCCAAGCCTTTGGGGAGCAGAAACCGATCCTCTCAGCTGCCCACCCTGGCTTTGTACCTCTTGGACACTGAAAACAGCATAGCTGTATTAAGACAATGCTCATCCTGGGTTAATTAGTTTCTTTGCTGGGCTAATTAGCTCAAGCTGAGCGCTGTGCTAACACACCTGTATTGCCTGTGCGGCGGGGGCGGCTTGGCTGGGAGGAGGTCGCCTGTAATTTCTTTTCATACCCCAGATTCAATGGGAGCTCGTGCCTGGGCTCCTTCTGAGCCTGGGAATAAAATTCAGGACAGTTCTTATTTTATGTCAATTGGTTCTTATCTTCTTAATCTGAAACTCCAATGTTTGCCCTGCAGAAGCAGTTAGCGGCTGCGAAAGGGCTCGTGCCTCGCGGGGAGGTGATGGGAATTTTACTTTCAATTTTGGTGGGAGTAGGAGAAAGCTGTGTAACATTAATCTCCTATCAAGGCATCATCGAGGCCCATCCAGGGGCTGAATGGGTGTTTTGT
>VZTU01007159.1:252354-270163 GCA_013400835.1 Zapornia atra
CCCACCCCCCTGTATATTTCTGTAGCTAAAAATCCCTGAAAATAATTTCTGGAACACTTACCAGGGTTACTGAGAATGCCTGTCTTAAATAAGGATATTACACTTAATTAAGCATTATGCCTGTGGGGCCGAGTGTGTGAGGTTCAGCTGAGAAGTCTCAGGTTCTATGAATTATAGCTGAATGCAGCGGCGTGAGCAACTTTTAGGATCAGGGCTGTTGGCTGATGAGGAAATTTAAGATGGTTTTAGAATTTAAAAAAAAATACGGATTTAACCTAAAAAAAAAAACCCCACCCTTAAATAATCCTATTCTATTGGTGCTTTAGGAGTGTAGTGAGTGTACAGGTCATGCTCAGATGGAACGGGAAATGTTTCCTATAGCTTTGCCACAGTAAGAGGGTTATTGTTTTAAAATGGTTACTTTCCACCCCCCCCCCAATTTCAAATTAGGCTTTGATTGTGTGGCAGTATAAATAGTGAGCCACTCTCCTGGAGCCTGCTATTTATCTTAAAGGGGGAAAAAAAAAAAAGAGAGAGAAGAAAAAAATCCCCCAAAGTTTGACTGACACTAATTTCCCGAACAAGATACCCTAGAAACTCCAGTTTATCTCATAAAATCATAACAGACAGGGTTTGTGATGTCCCCTCCACAAGATTCTTTATTCTGTCAGTTGATAGCATTTGAGATGACGGAGGGAGATGCGCCGCGCTCATATGCCAGCGAGGAGAACAGAAGCTGTCACCAGCAGTGTAATGTGCTGTGTATTATCACTCAGACTGATCCGGGGGCCCGGAGACTGTCATCTTTTTAGACTGTACAAGTCAACACAAATAAAACTGAGGAGGCAAATGATAATGTCTGAGATAGATCCAGGCTCATTCTAGCCATTACTTTTTATTCAAACCTTAGAGATGACATGATGTGAAAAATGAGCCTGTGTCTAGTTCAGTGCCCATTAGTGTGTGAGCACATTATCTTCCACTTTTCACATTGAATCTCCCTGTACATACTATGGCAGTTATAGCTATGCAGCCCGTCAGGTTTAGGGGGCTGCGAGCACCTTTTCTGCCTTAATGTATAGCAAATATTGCCCCTAAAATGATGTATTGCAAACACTTTGGGATGGGGTTTTAGGAGCGATGCTTCAAGCACCCCTCTCATCGTGTCCTTCATCCCTGGCTAGGGACCAGTGGGAACAGGTCTGTGCTGGCTCCTCCAGCATCCCAAGCTGCCCACTGTGCTGGCCCAGAGCTCTGGGAGACCCTTCTACTGCTCAGGGTGGGTATCTGGTGACTGCCTTCCTCCCCTTGTGCTCATCCATCATCCTCCCCAAAACGGCCATCCCTTCCTCCGCTCCTCCTGGGTGACGCAGCCGTAACGGGAACATCTCTCTTACTCGCTGATGGGGAGAAATCAATTAATTCCTCTTATGGCTCTTAAGGCATCACGTTGTTTTGGCCAGGGAGAGGCGAGCACGCCGGGAAGATGTGCCCCTCAACAGCTCAATTGGATACTGAAGCTGACAGAGCTCAGCCCGAGCCATCGTCGCCTTTAAAAATAACAGGAGGAAAACTCAGTCAGGAACATGAATCACTTTCCTGAGGAGGTTTTAGCACAGTTGCTAACACTATCAGTACCCAAGTAAAATTCCTATTACTCTCCTGTATAACCTTTAATTACCCCCACCACCCCAAAAATATCCCTCAATTACCTTCCGGGCAGAATTATGCATATTTTTAAAGTTCTCCTAGGGATATAACACTAAACGTTGGGTTGTTATGGTTCAGTGGTTTAAATTACAGTGTACTTAATTAAAACAGCGTAAAAAGCTGTCAGTATTCCATATAATTTGAAAGACTTTGATTAGTGATTTTTTTTCCCCTTCTTTTACTGTTAGAGCATACTTAGCTTTGCCATTACGTTGTCATTTTCTAGCACCTCGGTGTTGAATGATGCATCATTTCATGGTGCTGGAGAGGAAAAAAAAGGTAAACAAATGAGAGTTCCCAGTGAGAAGCAGTGAGAAGCGAAGAGCACCCACCCTGCAAGAGGAACTGTGGAGTAGAGGGGGAGACTTCTGCTGGGAAGCATGAAATCTTGCAGTTAGCTGGTTAGCCAGAGGCGACCTGTGGGTGATGGAAGGAAGGTTCCCTGGGAAGAGCTGGGAACACCTTGTCTGAGCATCCCAGTAGGGCTGGGGTCGTCATGCCACACTCCTGAGGCCATGGAGAGCATACAAACAGGAGGGGAATCAACTTTGTAAAAGGGTAGGTAATGGCAGGACAAGGGGGATGGATTAAAGCTAAAGGAAGGAAGGGTTAGATGAGATATTAGGGGGAAGATTTTACAGAGAGAGTGGTGAGGGGCTGGAACAGGCTGCCCAGAGAGGGGGTGGACGCCCCATCCCTGGGGATGCTCAAGGCCAGGTTGGATGGGGCCCTGGGCCGCCTTGTGTAGCTCCAGGCCTGGAGTTAGGTGGCCCTGCCTGTGGCAGGGGGTTGGAGCTCTGTGACCCTTGGGGTCCCTTCCAACCCAGACCAGTCTATGATTCTGTGAGAGGAAACAATCACAATACCTTGTGTGCTTACAGTGGGCACAAAGATGCTCCTGTGTGTGTTCCCATGAACCTGTTGAAAGCAGCATCTTGCAGCCTGTCCTGGTGCCACTTGGTCGGGGTGCCTGTGCTGTGCAGTTACATGCAGGCAGGCTCCACTTTTGGGTCTCCCTCCCCACCCAAATGTTACCAAAGCTCTGTCTGCCTCAAGCAAAAGCATCGTGGCATCCCATTGAATTCCTCCCCCCATATCCTCTTGGCATCTTTTTGTACGGGACCGGGCACAGAGCAGCCAGACCCCAGGACAGCGCTCCGTTACCTGGGGTCAGGCTGCTCTCAGACACCCCTGAGTGTGATGTGAGCCCGAAATCTCCTTCCCTTCCCATGGCTTCTTCCTCAGCTTTGGGAGAAACCTCGTTCTCCCGCGGTTGGAATGGCTGCACCGTGGCTTCAGCGTGCCCCAGCAGCAGCCTGGCTGTGGTGAGGGGGTGTGCTGGCAGATCAGGAGCGTGCCTAAAGACTTGTTTTAATGTAACCCATGTTTATTTATAAAGTAATGATACAGCAGCGCTCGCGCCGCCAACATCTATGTTTTTATCAAGGCTTTTTATTATGGCAAAACATGAAATCATAACTGAGAGCAGGAAAACCTCGTTTAGCCACGGGCTAAACATCTGAGTGCTGATGTACAGCTGAACTCAGCGTCGGGTTTCACTCCTTACATTATGGGATTGAGGAAATATTTGTTAAAATACAGTTAGAGAAAAGCGTATGGTCAGGATTCGTGGTGTTTTTTTCCAGTTCAGAGGGTTTTCAAACCTATTTGCTTGCTGGGAATGTGCAGGAGCATCCAGGCTTGCTTGAAAAATTATCCCCTTTTTAAGTAATGACTTGCTGGTAATTGTTATCTCCTTTGGACTCGGGCTCGGGCGCTGCACCGTGCGCTCAGCCAGGGGCCTGATCCTCCCACCCAAAGCCTGGTGGTGTAATCTCACTGTATGGCATTGCAAAGAGGTGGCAGGCTGGCAGAATGCTGCTGGGTGGCGCTTAGCTGTTGGGGTGGGAGGTGCCTGCGACAGGCAGGACGGGAGGTGTTGCCTCGGTTTTAGGAGCCGGTGCCATTGCTGTCCGTGGCCATGGGCAGTTGGGGATCATCCCCCCATGGCTCAAGGTCTACACTCACAGAAGGGGGTGGCCAAGCTGGAGTACTGATGCCAGGCACCAACCCCGCTGTGGGGCCGGGCTGGGTGACCCCCACCCGCCACCCCCCATGAGGGCATTGGTATGGGGAGCCATGGGTGCCACAGGTCGGCGTGCAGCAGTCAGGGCTCCCACACACCGTGCTCTGCCCACACTTTGCTAACACACTTCTCCAAATCCACTCATTTCCTTTATTTCAGCCCTGCCACCTTTGCTTTTCCTTTGTCTGCCTCAGAACTGGGGCTGAAGATGCTTTGAGGAACCATTTCCTACCTTAAACCCAGGTGCTGGAGCAGAGTAAGGTGTGAGTAGGTAGGCTGAACCTTGCACTCTGCTAGGGATCGGTGGCCTCCAAGTAAAAAGGAGGTTGGAGGAAGGTCTCTAGCATTAGGCTGGAGGAAAGGGCAGGCACCCTGAGAGCAGCACTGCTGAAAGAGCCGGATCCATGCAGAGTCTGTCACTGCCACATCCACAGAATCTTGGGGAACAGGTGATCTGGGTGAGGTTAAACCTTGCCTCAAAACGTGTTAACAAAAGAGGAAAGCATGCAGTGCCCCGATCCGAAATCAATGTGCAGATGATGAATCTTGAAAAGATCCTAGTGAAATGAGGCAGCTCATGTAATTATGGTTGTATGTTTACTGACACTTCGAGCACCCTGCATGGCTGGGGATGGGAGAGGCAGTTTTGCCTTCGAAGATTTAATATGTAGGAGGGTGGTCACCTGTTCTAAAAGGTCTAATTGCCTGGGCTGATTCCCCCTTTAGAGTAATTTATATTGCTGGAAGGATGACTCCCTTAGGGGTATATTCTTTGAAATTGTTGCTAACACAGAAAAGATTTTTATTTTTTTTTTAAATTTTTTTTCTTGCTGTTGAAGTGGGAAAAAATCCTCAAATTCTCAAGTTGCAGCTGAGCTGCTCTCCTTGCATCACCTTGCCCCCCACAAAGGGGAACCTCTTGTCCCAGGAGTGGCCATGGAGGACGGCGAGCGGGCCCCCCCCATCCCTCCGGCACGCACCGCGCCGGGAAGCTGCGGTGGCACCGACAGCAAACGCTCTGCAGTGAATCTTAATTAGGCATATGCAGATAGCTCAAAATCTGCTCAAGATGGATTATCTGAATGAATACTAGTAAATTATCCTTTTATTATCCTTTTAGTGTCCGCTGGGGAGATTGGATTGGATAGCAGGCATCTGATACTTTTACTCCCTTGGACTGAGATGGAGGAGCAGTAAACTGGCAAGGGAATGGCACGTGGGGGCTCTGGGGTGATGTTGGTGGATGCTGATGTGGAAAAGAGGAGTGGGCTGCACCCTGCCATGGCACCCTGGGATCCGCACAGCCGGAGGAACCAGGCACAGCCGTGGCTCCCAACAGGTTTGGGGGTTGATATGTAGCATGGAAAAACATGAAAAGCACGCCTTGCTGCCTGGGAAGTCTGGCTTGGAGAGTGGTATTCCAGGGGCTTCGTGAGGCAGTGATGATTTGAGAGGGGTTGTGCTGCAATGGCAGTAATGCCAGTAATGCCAGTGCCCAGGGGAGGTTTTGGGCTGTTGAGTGGGCACCAAGTACCTTGAGCACTGAGTTAAACTGCTGCATGTGCAGCCCATTAACATTGCTGCGGGAGTCCCGGGGGTGCAACTTGTGGGGTGGCACTGGGAGCCCTCCTGTGCCAGCTGGGGTGGCATGGTGCCTTCCTCCCCAATTAAATCTGGGGAGGTGCCCCTAGGAATGTCCAGGGGGCTTTGCTCAGAAACGCTGAGCTGTGTGGCATACTTAAGTACGATGCTGCTGCTCGTGGGAAAGCAAGCTCCATATGGTGCCCGCGGAGTCTCGCGCGCTGCATGCGGATGTCTCGCTGGGGAAGTGGCAGGAGCAGAAGTCTGTGTGAGGACTCATTATAGTCTCAACACTGGGGCAGAGAGATTTTTTTTTTCCCAATTGTCCATGTAAAAAACTAGGAAGCAAGGGAAGAGCTGAAGTGCTGACCCTCCTGCTCAGGCAATACCCACGAACACGGCATCCAGCGCGCTTCATTGACCTGTATCCTAGAATGGCTGGGGTTGGAAGGGACCTGCTGGCATTTCTGGTGCTTGCAAAACACCCTGTGAACACCTTTAAATTCACTTTGGTTTCAGTCCTTACCTCTCCACTTGCGTTTCACAACCAGGCTGTGCCTGCGATGGAGCGGGTTCCTCCCCCTCCGCGCGTGCCTGTCCGGTTGCGATGCTGGGGATACTTGGAAGCAAGTCACAAGGCAGTGCCCAATAGCAACGTTGTCTTTGGTTCCCTGTGCTCTTTTCCCTATTTAATATTTTAATTAACAAGGTGTTGGCATTTTCTCTCCTAGCTTCCTTCTATGGTAAGCAAAGAAGGAACTGCAGGCTGTAGGCTCTCCCCTCCGCACCGAAAGGGCTATAAAATGGCCTGACTTCTGCTCCCCAGCAGTCCCCGTGTTGTTGCCCTCTGCTTTTCCCTCAAGCCCCAGCATCTAACAGACCTTTTCAAGCACGGCTGGAATTTTGAGTGCATCTCTGAGCCCTTCATTTCATCTGAATTTATTTGCTCAGCCCTTTGGCGAGCTCGGCGCGGCGGTCAGCGCGGCTGCTGGAATGCAGCTCCCCAACGTCCAGCCGCGCGAGGCAGGGTGAATTCCTTCACAGACTATTTATCCAGATTGCTAATTCCCTGCACAGATGGTTCTGCATAAGACTGTGTGGGAGAAGAGTGGCTTTTTAAGCCAATTAAATAGAAACCTTGTCCAAGAAGGATTGTCGAAATGCTTATGCATGTGAATTGGTGACGTATTGTGCTGTGTATTCTGGCAGTGCTGCTCCTCTCCTTAGGAGGAGAGGGAGTGATGTGCAGAATTGCCTTGGTTTGTTAAGGTCATTATTTATTTATTTATTTATTTAAAGGAAGAAAAACTCCTCCAAGAACTTCCAGCTTGGCAATCTCACAGAGTATTTTAGATATAGGGAGAAAAGTCTTTTGTCATCTCTGTTAATTCTCAGTGCCAAGCTCTTCAGCCCGCTTCCCGGTATGTAAAGCAAGATATGATTTGTAGTAAGACAGATGAGAGGAGGGGAGGGAGAGAAAAGGGTGTTAAATGACATCCGAGGGGGAAAATACTAGCTGATAACATTAATACTTCTTTATTATTACTGCAGCATTTGGGCTCAGTAATCCAAAAAGCTGCAGTAAAAATCCACCCAGCTCAGGGAGAGAAGTCAACACGCCAGCACGATGGCTGGTTTATGCTCATCATGAGAGAGGTGTCTGGGGGTGAGCGGAGCCAGTAGCAGGGTGGGGAGGCTCGGTGTGTTATATACTGTATGGGCTTGATCCTTACTCCACTAAATTAGCATCAGAGGCAGCCAAACTGCCTGTGCTGCATGGAGTTAAGCTTTGAGAAAGTAATTTTTCAGATTTAGGGCTCAGGCAGAAAGTTCTGGAAGAACGTCAGCCATCCTGTGTGTCTGCTGCACGGTCCTGGGCTGGCCCCACAGAACGCTGTGCCCTCAGGTGTGGCAGGCGTGTTGGCTTTGGGAGCATGGGTACAGACCCTCTGGGGGAGTCTTGGGTTGTTCAAGACCATAAACACCCAAAAGCCCTAAAAATCCCTAAAAACCACTCAGCTGGAACAAGCAATGTCAAGCTGTGGCTAAACTAGGGCTGGAACCCAAGCTTTTGTCAGCCCTTGTTCAAGCACGGAACGAGACCCTCCCCACACTTACCCCTCTGTGTTTCCTGCATCTCATACGCCGCTGGTAACAGGCATTATGGGTTGCCATGCCTGGTGTGTGTGTATCTTGGTGGTCTTGTAAAATCTTGTCTCCTTGTGATAGTCGCTGGCTGATGCTTGCTCCTCTTCCGTTTGACATCTCTCTCTTGGTCCATCCCCTCATCATCTCTCTTCCTCTTTTCCTTCTGTAACTGTTTTACTTTAGGGAATATTCTTTTCTCTTGCAGACAGGACAGGACCCTGAAATAATAATTGCAATAATAAAATAATAATAGTAATGCAACCAGTAACTGAGATGGAACTAATTGGGCGTGTAGAGTGGTTTACCAAGAAGATGTATCACATAAAAGGTAGCAAAGATCCTTTTATTTGGGCTGGAAGTCTATACTATACATCACTACAGCAGGGGCTGACACAGATTTAACGTGGTAGGAGACTTGGAATTAATAGCCTTTTGGCAAAAAATTGATGGTCTCTGTTCCTTTTAGGGTGGTGTTGGCATCCAGCAGATGCCTCTGCAGGTGATCTGAAGCAGATTTAGATCTACAGGGAGCAACTCCCACAGGAGGCAGTTCCCAGCAGAAATGAGTGAGCGTGCGTCAGGCCAGCGATGGACACTGTGGTGGGGGAAATCGAGGTCTGAGGCTTTGCATTGCATTCCTTCTGTATCTCAAGGCTTGAGACAAAGTTAACTTTTCACTGGGTGGGACAAAGGTATGTGCTTTGCTCTTGGGTTTCCTCTGCTGGGGAGCTTGCAGCTTGCTGAGTAACTGTTTTCTGTGTGCTCCCCAGGCTGTTAACCTGGAGACTTCCTTTCACAGGTGGGTTGTGTGCAGCTGTTGCCTGTTTCTTTGTATTGCTCTTTCCCCTTCCCCTCTTCATCCACAGACATTTCGTTTCTTGCCTTGACCTAAGAATTAAGACTTCCCTCTCTCTCTTCCCTCGTCTTTCTGCCCCCTCTGTCTCCCGTTTTTACCTTGTTCTCTCTCTCCTTTCCCTCCTTCCTCTTGTTCTTCCTCTTCCTCCCCTTCCTGGCTGATGTGCTGGATTGGGGCAAAGCACAACGTGCCCCCAGTGCAAGGGTGGAGGCAAAGGATGGAGAGGACAAGGCAGGGCTTGTTGAGCTGGTGTTACTCCATCCCTGTGGTTAGGAAGCGTTGGCCTGATGTGGTCAGGACAGGTTGGGTGAATTGTCCATCTGTGTATGATCCACGTGTGGAAAATGCAATGAGTGGGAGAGGGGAGTGAAAAGGGGCAGCAAAGGCTGGTGGAAGCAGGAGCTGAGCCTCCACAGCTGGGTACTCACTGGCTGAACCTTTGCAGTGGTTATCTGTGGCGCCCTGCATTACACATGCACGTGCTGCTCCGTCATTTACAGCTGCCATGAGAAGGAACCGGATCAGATGAGTCTTTGGGAACAGGGAAGGCATCTGACAAACACAGAAATTAAACCACTCGGGAATAAGGCAAATACTGAGAGTAAGAAGTGGGAATGAGGCAAATATTGGATTAAGACAAATACTGCTGCAGATTCCAATGTCAATTCTGAGAGCGGTAGCGAAGTTTGGAGTGTGTTGACAATTGGAGATGAAGGGCTGAGACACCAGGCAGGAACCCTTCCAGACTCCAGTCCTGTGTCACTGTATTATTTGACTCGGTTGACCTAAATTACTGGGATATAAATAAACTTAAACGTCAGCACTGTGCTTAAATACATGGCACCCCAGCAATTTAACTTGCATTTTTTTATAGCTGGAATCTCACAGATGTGGTAATCTCTGCCTGGCATCTGGGTGCTTTGGGGTTTTTTTTTGTTAGAATTCGTTACACTGGAGCATATTCAAAGCAGGACACAATAGCCATCCTTTTTAGGCTACCAAGATGAATCATCTCTTTGCTGGGATGGAGAGTGCAGGCACGGTGTGAGGAAAGTGTATGAGGAAAAGAATCATAAAAAACATTTGTTGAAGGTGTCAAAGGCTTAAAAAATGATTTATAATGTTTTGGGGGCCGGTTCTTACGTGGCATACAGGGTCTGGCCTTGTCCAGTGGTGAGCTGGGACTTTTCAAAGGCGATCTCATTCATCCCAAGGATGCTAACTTCCCGAGTGCCCTCGCTGCAGAAGCACCTTGAGCTTGGCCAGGCACACTCTGTGCATTTTGTTTAGCTGTAGATCTTGTTACAGGAAGAAAGAAGAAAAGTAGTTTTCTGAAGAAGTAGTTTTCTTTCCTGAAGAAAAGTAGTTCCCCAAAACTGGGCTGGGGATTTTCTAGGTGGATGGGAAGTTACTGGAAGGACTGTATTGAGCAGTTTACGCTTCGGGACGGGTACCTGGCCGTTCTTTAAGACTGCATAGCACAAGCACTCTGTAGTTTAACTCTCCAAAGCCATTCCTGATCATTGGGGTGCTTGGCATCCAGCTACAGCTGGGCTTTGGAAACCCATCCTGTGTATCCAAGAACATGGCAGTGCTTGAACTGGCTTGAGCTCACACTGAAATCGTGGTGACCTTGCCAACAGAGGAAGCCTTTTCTGTGTGTGCCACTGGTATGGCAGATCTGTAAGAGAGATTATCTTCAAGCTTAGCCTGTGCCAGGGCTCTCCTGCCTGGTTGGCTGAGCCACCTGCTCTGCTGATGTGGCCATTGTTGGGTCCTGCACCTCTGCCCAGCTGCAGAGGAACCTGGTGGGGTTCTGTAGGAGGATGATGAACTCCTCGGAAGCAGCGTGATGCTTGCTGTGCTGCAGTCAGAATCACAGAGTCACAGGGCTGGCAAAGCCCTTTAAGCTCCTGGAGTCCAACCATCCCTGTGCTGTGCTGACCCAGATCCCTGAGCACCTCATCTCCCCTCTGTTAAACACCCCCAGGGCTGGGGACTCAGCCCCCTCCCTGGGCAGCCTGTGCCACAGCCCCACAACTCTGCCAGGGAAGAACTTTGCCCTCCCAGCTGAGCTGACCCTGCCCTGGGGCCGCTTGAGCCCATTGCCCCTTGTCCCATCTCCTGTCCCCTGGCTGAAGAGACCATCACCCACCTCTCTGCACCCTCCTGGCAGGTCAGTGTAGGCAGTAGACAAAATGTCTTTGTTGTGTTTTATTTTGTGGGGAGTTAATTTATTTTTATGCTGACACTGAAGGTACTCTGTGTTTTCCAGTGCTGTACAGCAGCCTTTAAGTGCTTGGTTACTATATAACCTGTTACTTGAACTGGCCTGGGGGCTCCCTTTCCCCTTGCAGGCCGTGTCTTGCACCTCCCTTCCCTCCTCCCACGCTGCTCACCCCATTGTTCCACAGCTACTCTGCAGAGTAACATCTACCACAGACACTAATTACTGCTGTGCGTGGGAATGGTTCTATCCTACCCCTACACAGGGGCACCCTTGGTTGCTGTAGTAGGAGTGTGAGGTGTGGGGCTTGACCAAAGCGATGACGCTGTGCATCGGTGTTACTCCCTGCCAGAGCATCCCAGGGTGGGCAGCTGGATCCCAGGAGGTGGGGGGCTGCAGCTGCCCACCCCTGCTGCTCCACATGCTCAGTGAGGGGATTACCATCCCCACACCAAAGCCCTCACTGATTCTCCTCAGCTGAATGGGTGGATGGGATTAAATTAGCTGGGCTTTGTGGGCGGATGGGATTACACTTGGGAAGTGGGTGAACCCAGAGGGTGCCATCAGGCTGAGGAAGGACTCCCCTGGGGAGAAGCAGCCATCAGTAGAAGTCTGGTATTTGTACCAGGAGATCAGAAAAAGAAAGGGAGGCTTACGTGGGGTTTGTCAGGAGATGGGGAGACAAAGCTGAAAAACACTTCCAAAAACCAGGATAACAGAAAATGAATGTGATATTCTGGACAAGTTTAATTATTTTAATCAGAGATAACACCTTTTCCCTCTTTCTGAGAAGCTATTTTCTTTAATCTTTTTCAAATAAAGACTGAGTACAGTAGGAATATTCCTATGCAGGAGTAATGCATGAATAAAAATGGCAAATATTCAAATCTCTCTTATTTTCAATACAGAAACAGACGTATTTTCAATATAAAACCTCTTCTGACTTCTTACTCTGGTGTGTATTTCATCTTTCTTACGGTTTTCCAGTGGGTTTGAAGGATGTAGGGCCTGTGGGCAGTTTCTTTTCTACCTGGAAAGAAGCATCTATTCGTGTTGGACTTAGGGCAGAGGAGATGTTGAGCTCCCATGGTAGGAACACTGCAAGGGAAAAGCATCCTGTTCCTCTGGTTGCCTTTGCCTCGTTCACAGGATTCAGTAGGTCGTGAGATTTTTGGGTGTCAGCCAGGGAAATTCCTGCCCTGTCAGAGGAAATATCTCTAAATAACGTTTGAGGAGCTGTAGGACATGTTGAGCTGGGATGGTTCTGCATGAGTGGAGGTATTTAAAAATCAGATTTTTCACAAATCAGAAGCTGCTGTTGGGTTTTACAGGGCAGGCAGGGGAGTCACCTACTCACCCTGCACGAGACGACGTGGAGCAATAGATTAAAATACACCCTGTGCCATGGGGAAATACTCTGGAACAGCAGACACTGGGCATGTGAGTTTGGAATAATCCTGCCAGCTGCAGAAGGCATCCAGCACAGCTGTGAGTACGTGGTAGGATTTTTCACATGGAGGAAATTTTCAGCACTCAGTGTAGGTGAGTGTTGTAGAGATAGAATATATGGTTGTATGGATATTCCCTGACCTTCTTTGGGATTGTCACACAAATAAAGCGTGTGATCGATAGAAATTAGATTAAGAAGTAGTCAAAGAAAATACCAATTCATAACCAGTTAGGTTAACTACAGGGGTTTAAACGAGGACTCGTGCAACCAACAAGTTGGCTGCTCTTCAGCTCTCTGAATTAGCCTAATAAGCTGCATCTCCCCATAAATCTTGTGTCTCTGTAATTAGGACGTCACCAAAAAGCTGAAGAAACAAAAAACTTGTGGTGCTCACATGCCTTGGGCTCTGTGGTGAGCAGAGAGGGGCAAGCAGAGAAGGAGCTGGGGGTCCTGGTGGGTGACACATTGGCCATGAGCCAGCAGTGTGCCCTGGGGGCTGAGAGAGCCAGTGGGATCCTGGGGGGCATCAGGAGGAGTGTGGGCAGCAGGTCACAGGAGGGGATCCTCCCCCTCTGCTCTGCCCTGGTCAGGCCCCACCTGGAGTGTTGTGTCCAGTGCTGGACTCCCTGGGATCAAACAGACAGGGATCTCCTGGAGAGAGTCCAGAGGAGGGACACAGAGATGATGAAGGGCCTGGAGCATCTCCCCTGTGAGGACAGGCTGAGTGAGCTGGGGCTGTTCAGCCTGGAGAGAAGCAGCCTGAGAGGGGATCTGATCAATGGGGATCAATAGCTGAAGGGTGGGACACAGGGGGACATGGGCAGCCTCTTCTCAGTGTCTGTGGGCACAGGACAAGGGGCCATGGCCTCAAGTTGGAGCACAGGGAGTTCCCCCCCAATGTGGGGAAGAACTTCTTCCCAGTGAGGGTGAGGGAGCCCTGGGACAGGCTGCCCAGGGGGTGTGGAGTCTCCTTCTCTGCAGAGATTCCAGCCCCGTCTGAACACCGACCTGTGTGCCCTGTCCTAGGGACCCTGCTTTGGCAGGGGGCTGGACCCCATGGGCTCTGGAGGGCCCTTCCAACCCCTGTGACTCTGTGATGCTGTGATAAGGAGGCATGAAAAGCTCCCTGGGAACAGTGAAGAATCCATTTTTAACAGCTTTGATAAAGGTTCGAGCAACTAAAAATGCAGCAACAATAGTGGGAAACATCTGCATGAGATGCTGAAAGTGAATGAGAAATTGATGCCATATTTATTAGACTGCAATCATCTTCCTAATACGTTTGAAGATGAATGGGGAGGCTTTCTCCCAGCCAAAAAAGCGCAGCCGAGTGTTGCGTTTGACACAGTGATTATTGATAGCCATGATAAAGTTCAAAACATCCAGCGGTGAGAGCCCCAAAAGCAATACTAAAAATGGTGGAGTGGAAGTGGAAAATTATGTGAAATGTTAGGGATGTTTCATTCCAGTACCTCTGCCTCATTATGCTATCAGCAAAATGTAAAATACATAGACTAGATAAATGTCTCATTAAGTATTTCACTGCTCATTCTGGGTGCTTGGGAGTGTGCTTGAATAATGAAAAATGTAGAAGTACCTTTATCAGGCGGCGGTGGTGGCAGGAGGTAGCACTTTGTCAAAAGGTGTTGTTAATTCCCTGTATAGACCAATACTGGCTGGAGGTCTGGCGTGTGGCAGCGCTGCAGCTACACGCAGCCCCGGGGTGAGCTGGAGATGGTGGGGGTGTTTCGAAGGTGGGTTTGACACCAGGAGGCTGAGATCTGGTTTGTGCCCTCCTAAAGCTTGGGCTGCTTTGGTTTCTGTGGGCTCGGAGAGCAGAGGGTGGGACATGGGATCTGGGATCAGGCGCTTCGGGATGCTGCCGGGGTCGGTGCGGATGCAGCCTGTCCTCAGCTGCCGACACCACCTGCCCATCCTTAGGATGCTCCTTAAGAGGGGGGGAAAAAAACCCCTTTGGTTGCACAAAACCAACACTGATTTAAGAAAATCTAGAGGCTCCATGTAGCTTAAAGTTCAGGGAATTGTGTTCAGAGCAGTGATGGTAGTTAGGGGTGTACCTGGCGCAGTGAGCCTGAGCCTGGAGAGGAATTACGTGTATCCCAACTGTGTGCAGTGATTTCATCAGGGCTATTCACACACCTGAAGTTATTCCAGGAACTGGTAGGTGTGTATAATTGCTAGATGCTTAATTTTCACTTTCAGAAAAGCTATATAAACCACAGAAAAATAACCAGCCATAAATATATTGTGTATTTTTATGTCTGAATGTCTAACATGGAAACACTTTGTAGGTCTAAGTAGAGCACACACAGTTTCCAGAAATATTTTTCTGGCATCTCATGATCAAAACCCCTTTTTTGGGGGGTTTCTTTATTTTAGCAGTCAGGGAAATTCCCAACTATGTTCCTTAGAGCTGCTTGCAATGGGACAAGCCTGTGGGAGGTGAAGCTGTGCTCGGGCAGCCTGGGAGCATCATGTGGCTGGGGTGCTGAGCTATTTCTATTTTACCCTTAGCTTGGGGAAAAAAAACCCCACATAAAATCCATCTTGTAGGCTGGGTGATGTGGATACTATTATGCTCAAAGACACTGCAAAAAAAAACCCCTGATCCAACCCCAAAATCCCCCAAACCCTCTCCCACATGTGGTTGTGCACGTAGACATGGATAAGCCTGGCATCCTTGAGGCTCAAGGTCTCTCTGCATAAAGCCTTGAGTGAACTGGGAGAGCTGGCTGGAAGGAGAGGAGCTGGAAAGTGGGAGTGAAAGCAAATGCCATGTGTTCGAATTACGGAGAGCACGGCAGCGTGTCCCTGCTCTGCGCTTCACGAAGATGCAGCATGGTTTATTCTTCAGGGAATGGCATAATAATTAGAATTAATAAGATTTTAATGGTGATAGCCTAAGTGCCAAATCTTCACAGTAGGAGGTTTCAGTGCTGTGTGCCACAGGAACATTTTCTACTGCGAACAAGCACTATAGTTAAAATTACCCTATTACTCCAGGATGGAAACAGACACAAGGTTTGACTACTGTCAACCAGTCAAGCCCGAGCCAGGCAGTGAATCCTGCAAGAATCTGTAGAGTTTAGAATGAAGGGACTCATTTCCTAGAAGGATTCTCATAAATACCTTGTAGGTATCCAGCTTTCACTGTTTTTTTTTTTCTCTTTTTCCTTTTTTTTTCCTTCCCTGAGATGTTCTTTAATAGAAACTGGTTCAATTTGTGGCGCTGCAAGGGACTGAAATAATTCAGGATTTTCAATTTATTTCACTATAAACACTCTTAGCACGGCTAAGCCCTTACATAATGCTTTATAAAAAAAGAAAAGTACTTCACAAAAGAGAGTGAGTATCATTATTCCCACTTCCCTTTCTGTGTCCACATGCGTTGCAGGTGGCTTACACCGTGTGGGCTTTTGAAAAGCCAGCTTTCCCTAGAGCCAGCTTTCCCTAGAGCCAGCTTTCCCTAGAGCCAGCTTTCCCTAGAGCCAGCTTTCCCTGCCTGTTACGTGTTGCTTCTGGATGCATCCAAACAGCACTTTTCCCCTTGCAGCAGCCAATATTTTTAGCTTTCCAAACAGCTAAATGATTGTGAAATATTTTGAGGCTGGAATTGGAAATCCCAAGAATAGCAAGATTTGATTTAACACTTTGGTTCTTGCAGGGGTGAGTTTACTAACAATGAGCATCCAGATCAGAAGGCACGTTTTTGTAGTAGTTTTTATGCACCTGGGGTGAAAGTGAACCTAAAGGCAGACATGTAGAAAAGTCCTGGAGTTCTCTGAATCCTCTCTGGAGCATTTCAGCCCCAGAACTGGGTGTGCTGGATGCAAATCCCTGTAGAAAATATGATTTACTAGAGAGAGAGGTGAAATTGCTAACACTTATACATATGTAGCCCCTACCCCGGTGCCCAGGTGCGTGGTGAGCAGGGGGGATGCTCAAGTACCACCTCCCACTGAGGCTGGGAGCATGTTTGGACTGAACTCTGAAGTCTTGGGAAGCTTGGCCAACACAAACATAGCCGGCTGGGGTGGTGTTAGGAGATTAAATCAGTACCAAAAAAACCAACCCAACCCTTTGCTTTTTCATTATTTTAGAGCAAAACTACTCTGCAACACCACCTAGTGCTGCTGGGACGCACGGCTGGTGCCAGCTGTGCCCCAGGCAGCCCAGCCCAGGCTGGAGAGCCATGGTGCATGAGCATTGGGTGGGTTGTCACCTGCTCCAACAGCCAGTGTGCCTGGGGTTAGGGTTCCTGGGGACAATAAAGCCCTTAGAAATTCCTTCAAAAATGGGTGTTCTTCCCTGAGATCAGCTGGCAAAAGGCAGAAGGGTTGTGGAAAGGTGCAGGGGTCTCCCAAGCTTATTCATGGATCATCTGGTCTAGGAGAAAGTTGTCTTTCCTGTACCTGAAATGGCTGAGGCAGCATCCTGGGAGCTCTGAACCAGGACAGACAGACAGCCTCACTCCCTTCTGAAGAGCTCTTCAAGTAGTGGGCAGTACAGTATTGTCCACAGAGTTTCCTGGAGGATCTGCTCCAAGATCGTGGTGGGCACAGAGGTGAGACTGACTGGCCCATGATCCCCTGGGTCTTCCTTTTTTTCCTTTTTTTGTTTTTTAATCAGGGTTATGTTTTCCCTTTCCCAGTCAGTGAGGGCTTCACCAGACTGCCACAGCTTCTCAGATACAATGGACAGTGGCTCAGCAGCTTCATCTGCCAGTTCCCAGCGGACCCACTAATGCGTCTTGCCAGGTCCCACAGGCTTGTGCACCTCCAGGTTCCTCATGTCCAGCTAACGTCTGGACAGCATCTATAGAGGCCTGTAAGCATCAGCTGTGAAACTACTAACTAACTTTACCTGTGCAGCCTGCCCTAGGACCCTGCTTGGGCAGGGGGGTTGGACTTGAGCTCTGGAGGCCCCTTCCCACCCCCACAGTCCTGTGAAGCTGTGAACTGCCTCTCCTGCTCTGGTAACCTGGGTAGGGTGATGAATCCATTTTTCTTATGCCATTTCCATTTGAAAGTGCTCAAAAAGTGGAGGTGTTTGGATGAAAGTCCTTCACTGAAAGGAAGGTGAAGTACGTAGGTGGCCCACTCTATGGTTCCCACAGCCAGGCCCACTGACAGCACAAGTGGCTGCCCAGCCCCAGGCCTGCAGCCCCACGCTCAGCCCATGGTGCATCACACGCAGAGCCACGCAGCCAAGGCCCTCAACGAATCCAGTTGTGTTCTGCCCTCCCAACACAATCAGCTACAGACCTGAGCAGAGTGTCTGTGTGTTTTAATTAACTCCAAGATCCTCTCTCTCTCCAGAAGCCTGCTGGGCACAGTTCTGCCTCCACAGTGGTCTCAGGAACGGCGGGATCGTCCCTTCCCCTCAGCTGGGCTTCTCCTCCTGTGCCACTGGGCCAGATGTTGCTGCAGGACGTGGCAGCTCGTTGCAGCATGCCCATCCCCTGCTTGGCTGCTCCCAGGTCTGCAACGTGACCCTCAACTTCCAGCCAAAAGCAGCAGATTCCCACCGCCGTGATGGCAGTGTCTGCCTCTGCAGCCCCCTCCAGCCCCCCCTGCCCTCGGGGGGCAGCAGGGCTGCTTGCCATGAAAGGCCAGACCTCAGTGTGCAAAATGAGCTGGAGGAGAAATGCAGCTCCCTGCCGAGCATCGCTGCTGTCAGGCAGTTAAAGCATGCCTGGGATGGGATGGGGATGGGGATGGGGATGGGGAT
>VZTU01007159.1:271163-290031 GCA_013400835.1 Zapornia atra
TTCTTCCCTGGCAGAGCTGTGGGGCTGTGGCACAGGCTGCCCAGGGAGGGGGCTGAGTCCCCAGCCCTGGGGGTGTTTAACAGAGGGGAGATGAGGTGCTCAGGGATCTGGGTCAGCACAGCACAGGGATGGTTGGACTCCAGGAGCTTAAAGGGCTTTTCCAGCCTTGTGATTCTGTGACTGATCACACACACTGCTGGGGACTGATGGCAGGAGGCTTGACTGAGGTAACGACACAAACAGCTCGTGAGGATTAGGAGGTTGCTGGGAACGTGGTATTATGGAGTTAGAATATCCTTCTGGTGTGCCTGGTGGCACGAGCAGCTCTTCAGAGGTGCCTGGCACCCAGCTTTGCAGGGTGGTTCTCCCAGGGATCCCACCCAGGGAGAAGGGTGGGAGGAAAGCATGGGAGCTCCTTCCTAGGCAGGGGCTGGGACGGGGAGAGAGCATCTTCTGCTGGGAAGCTTTCATGTAATGAATGCTGTTATATGTCCAGGGCAGTGACTGTTAAGGATTCCCCACCACTGAGATATGTGAGGCTGACACTGGTGTCGATGCCGATGGTACCGGTACCATGAGAACCACCCTGGAGCAGCAGGATCTCAATAGTTTCCCAGTGGAGCAATAGAAATGGGATTGTAAAGCACTAATACTGAGCACTGTGCTGAGGTGCCAGCAGGGTACATCATCTGGCTTTTCAAAAAATCACCCTGTGCTCTGCACTGTTTCTCATTTTACTGATTCTTTGCATGTGAAGAGCAGTGGTGGGCCCTTCCCTTTGTGGGGCTTGGATGCTGCCTGGCTGGGGTTTCTTTCCCACACATTTTATCTGCTATACCTGTAGTGAAGATAAGGCCCAACCACAGTTAAGTCATTGCAAAGAGGAGAATGGGGACCTCACCTGCAGTAACTCTGCTCCTCAACTCCCTGCAGCTGGGGCTGAGCTGTGGCAGCACAGGGGCAAGTGCCTGCATCTCCACCTTCACCAGCATCACCTCTCCCCTGAGCCTGCTGCGAGGGTGTCCCAGAGTCCCTGTGGCTGCATCGCTGCTTGCACATAGGCTTAACGTTTCCTTGAATCATGGAATTGTATAATCCCAGCCTGGTTTGGGTGGGCAGGGCCCTCAGCCCCCCCTCCAGTGCCCCCTTGCCACTGTCAGGGACACCCCCCAGCCCAGGGTGCCCAAAGCCCCATCCAACCTGACCTTGAACCCTGCCAGGGATCCAGCTTCTCTGGGCACCCTGTGCCAGGCCTCCCCCCTCCCCAGGAAGGATTCCTGCCTCCCAGCCCCTCTCCATCCCCCTCCTGCAGCTGAAGGCCCTTCCCCTGGAGCTGGCCCTCCCTGCCCTTGTAAGAAACCCCCTGCAAAGGGCAATGGGACTACTGGAAATGGAGTTGGGGGTACAGGGGGTGGCGTGCCTGGAGCCTGGGCAATGCCTGCTGCCAGTTTGCTTAATCAGAAAACCGGGCTGGGCCTGAGCGAGCAGGATGTCTGCAGGAGCATTGCACAGCAAGGGCCCTGCACGTGAAGGAGACTGCTGCTCCCTGGGAGCAGGTGACAGAAAGTGCAGAGAAAGGACGGAGGCTTTTGGGAGAGCCAGTCCCTGGGATGCGTGGGGAAGCGCAGGGGCAGCGGCACCATCGCTGCAGTGCTGGGAACCTGGGGGAGCTGGCTGGAGAGGGAAATAACTGCCTTTCCAGACCACAGGCACAAGGGAAGTGCCATGGTACCGACCAGGGATGCTCCAAATCGGTGTTTTAAGGGAAGACAGGCAGCCCTGGTGAAACACACGTGTTCGGTCCTTGGGGTGGCTGTTGTGCTGGACACTGCAGCTTAGGCGAAAAAGTGAAGCAATCCAGAGCTGACATAATTAAGCTGATGAGTATAATTAATCCCCCCCCTGTGGTTACCCTGAAGCAGAAGCATTAATAGATGGAAATACGAGGAGTTCGGAGTGGGAGTGGGTAAAGCCAGGGGCTCGGCCCGTTGCAGAGGTGTTCCTCTGGTGTGAGGAAGATGCCAGGATCACCACATCGGCTCCCAAGCTGTTGTTGCTCTGGCAGTGCTGGCCCTGCAGAGCTGCAGGGCGAGACCTGGGCTTTGCACCAGGGTGCATGGCTCAGGGTAAGCCTGGTTTTTAGGACTAAGTGTATCTAGGTTTAAAACCAGCTTAGAGTTCTGGCTTCTTGCATTCGAATTTCCAGCTGTTTACCCAGGAAGAACTCTTCCTGGAGCCTGTTAAGCATGGTGCCATGCAGTGACGTGGCTGTAAGAAGTGATGTGCTGTTGGCATCCCTGATGCTTCGAATTCTAGTCCCCAAAAAGAAAAGAAATTAAAACAAAAGCATCTTGAGTTCTTCTGTACGAGTGTTGTTACGGAGGAGAGATCCAGTGTGCTCAGCAGATTTCCCTTCAGCTTGAGTAGCTGTTTAAATTAAGATTGCTTTGTAAGTGTTCAGGGTGCTCCTCTGGTGCAGTTCCTGACATCTGTCTGTTCTCTCCTGCAGACACGTCCCACTGGCATTGCCTGGCACAGCCACCCAGCATTAGCCACCCAGCCATCCCCAAGGGCTGAGCTGGGACACCTGCACCCAGGGATGGCAGGGGGGTGCTCCTTCAGGTGCTCCCCGTGTCTTTAGGGATTGAGGAGCCCCCCAAACCTGCCCTGCTCTGCCTGGTTGGTGAGAGGCATCCCAGGTCGTGTGCTGACTCACTGCATGGTAAGATGAGCTTCTTTCCCTACTGAAAAATTCTGGGGGGAAAAGAGGGGAAAAAAGAGAAGAGGATTACAAGCATTGCACAGGAGCAGTGTATCGACCCCAAATTCGGGGGCACAGACACATCCTGAGCAGCCAGCGCTGGGCAGTCCCAGGGTGGATGGAGGAATGTGCCCCCAAAGAGTCAGAGCTTTCTGCAGAGGTTACAGTCACAGCGGGCAGCCTGTGAGGAGAGGGAGGGAGGGGGGGAGGCAGGCTCTGCTGTCTGTAATGAAGACGTGTCAATATTAATAAGGTGTGCATGTGTCTCTGTGTTTTCAACATGTAATGTATGGAGGGATGCCAGCTGCTTAACCATCAAGCGATGTGGCATGCACAGAACATGCCTCCTTGTCCCCAATTGTAAGATTTGCAAATATCAGATGGCAAAAACCATAAACAAAGGAGCACGAAATATCCCGATAGCTAATCCAGCTAGTTACATTCTTTATTATGCTGTCTTTCTTAATGTAACGTGTCTCAGCTGCCATCGGGCAGGAATCCATTGTGAATAAGCTGTCAAGTTTAATTGGGCTATGCTGTGAAAATACATAAATAAATCCCTTAATAAACAAATAAGCCCACCTCTCTGTGAGGCCAGAGGCAGCAGAACGTGCACGCTGGGGAGCCAAGGCCCTTCCAAGGGAAAAGAAAAAGTTTTAAAAGGTTTAAAAAGGAGAAAAAAAAAAAAATCTGGCAAGGGTCTGTTTTAGGGAGAAACAGGAAATCCCTGTGGATGTCTGTGATCTGCTGTGGACACAGCCCTGTGTGAGGTCCCCACTCTGCTTTGCTGGCCGAGTTGCTCGCAGCTCTCCGGGGCTTCTCTTGCCTGTGAGGTGGGTGTTGCTGTGGGTCTGTATTACTGTTACTATTACTTCACTTCACCCTGCAAAGCTTTGCTGCTCTGCTGTGTTGTGTTTGCTGTGCAGCAGGTAGGAAACACTGGTCTGTACCCCCTGGGATGAGGTTGGTGGTGTCAGAGCAGCCAGTGCTGGAGTGAAGTGTCCTTAGCAGTGTCTGTTCCTCTTCCTCTGACACGTTGCTGGAAGGAATTTGTCAGTGGGAAAAACATCAGTAGGCTACAAATTTTGCAGGAAGGGGTCTGGGAAGGGATTGGAAACTTGCTATGGCCTCAGGAGCGATGTGCTCCCAGGCCTGTTCATAGAATCCCAGACTGTGCTAGGCTGGAAGGGACCTTGGAGCCCATCTAGTCCCCCCCCGCAGTGGGCAGGGACATCATCACTACAGCAGGTCTCTCAGAGCCCCATCCAGCCTGACAAGTTCCTCCTCACTCTCTTCTGGCTCCTGGGGGCTCCGAGAACTCCCCGAGCGGGGCTGTACCCCAGTGACCACCTCTCACCCCAGGCTTTGTCCATCTGCATCCCTGTGTGTACTGTGCCTGCCCTGGCAGCTGGGCACCCCAAGTGTACGTGGAGCATCCTGGGCACTGGATATGTCTGTGCAGAGCTGAGCTTTGCTATGTTAAGAGCTTCCCACCATCGATGTGCTCCCAGGTGGCCGGGGAGCCGTGTGTGCCACGAGCTGCATCTGCACGTTGGCCCTGGGCATCGGCAGGGCTCTGCATGGACTGACCTGGGCAGAGAGCCCTGCGGGTGCTGCAGACCCACAGGCAGCTCATTGCTCAGCTCTGAGTTTCACCGGTGGGATCAGTGAGAAGCTGGACCCTCTGCAGGGCAATCTTGGTGTCACACAATGTGTAGAGCAGGGAAAACCTCCCACCACCCACCCACGTCGCTCCCCTCAACCCTGTTGTTTTAAGGAGGCAGAAGCCCCTCAGCAAAACTTCCAGTGAGTTATTCAAAAGTGTGGAGAGGTGCTTGGTGCAGGCAGAAAGTACAGTAAGGGCTGTGTGAGTCTCTGTTAGCACCTGAGTCCGAAAGAAACAAGGTCTGGGCAGAGGCATCCTGTCCAAAGGAATTGTTTCCTCACTTTAAGAAGGTCAAACAAAACAGAGCAACTTGCTGCTGCCCTTCAGTTCCCTTTGTTATGGGCTCATCGATGGGCCTGTGAACGTGATGCATTCGTCAATAGGCCTGTAAATAAACTTCTAATGGCATGCTCAGGGGTCCAGGAGGAACATGGCAGTGTGAACAAGGTCTGATGAAGATAGAAGGAGAGATCAAAGAGAAAAATTACAGGCTGGTTGTGGTGAGGTGGGACTAGGGTGGTGTTTAAAGGAATAGGACAGGCAGGGGAGATGAGAGTGGAGAGCTTTGGAGAAGGAAAGAGAAGTAAAGCCTCATTTTCCTGGGTAGTATTGAAATTTGCCAGTGAAACCAGTTCCAGGAATGTTGGCTACCACCAGATCATTGCTGGTAGCAGTGATGTCTGTGCTAACTGGGAAGTTGAGATGATGGTGATCGTGGGATGTGTGTTTGTGGTCTTTGATAAATTGGAGCAAGAGCCAAGTTGTAAAGTGAGCGACTTCTGAGATGATGTGAGCAGAGGAACTAGGAAAAAGTTCTGAATTTGAGGATTTGGGCATAGGGATTGCTGAGAAATGAGCGTGTGTTGCAGCAGGGGGGTGTTCTTTGGCTGTTTTCTTCCTCGACCTATTGCGTTACCCCTTGGCCTGTGCTGTATCTACAGCAGGAGACCCCAAGCAGCCTTTTAATGATTCTTTTGTTTGCTTCAGGGTCAGCTCAGCTGGGAGGGCAAAGTTCTTCCCTGGCAGAGTTGTGGGGCTGTGGCACAGGCTGCCCAGGGAGGGGGCTGAGTCCCCAGCCCTGGGGGTGTTTAACAGAGGGGAGATGAGGTGCTCAGGGATCTGGGTCAGCACAGGACAGGGACGGTTGGACTCCAGGAGCTTCAAGGGCTTTGCCAGCCTTGTGATGCTGTGATCCTGTCATTCATCTCTCACTCTGGCCCGTGAACGTTTTTGTGTCTGAAATCTAACTTTTTATAGCCACATATTTGTGTGTGGGTTCATTTTTCTAGTGCTCAGCACCACTGAGCTGGTACTTACGGACTGCCTCAGTTTGCTGAGGCAATGGGATCTGGGTCACCTCCAAAATCAGCAGGCTTTGAGCACCCACCACCTCAGCGTTTTCCTTTCGACTCTCTTTAACCTAACCTGGAGTGGTTGATTTATTTATGTATTTATTTTTACTGTGGAAATCACGTGTGCAGCTGTATCTAAGGTGCTGCTGGAGCGTGATTCACTGGAGGTTTCTGACCCTGTTCACTGCCATAGGGCTTTAACCTCTGTGTGCAGAACTGCAGCAGCCCTGGTCTGTGCCAGGCAGGCTGAGCCCTGGTCTGTGCCAGGCAGGCTGAGCCCTGCCCAATGCACCCCTTACACAGACATGGGAAGGCAAACACACGCAGAGCATCTGAAGTGCTCCCTTCTCCTTCTCCCTCTCAAATAGCCCTGTACCCTTTGAATTCCCTGTGTGGGGGGAAATCAAAGCGCAGAACAAACACTGTTTTGATATGGCTTTGAAGATGATAACAGCATCTAACAGAGGAAAATAAGGCTTTGGGTCTGCAAAAAAAAAGCAGTGATTGACACTACATGACACACAGCCCAAGAAATTTTGCCTCTTAATGAGCAGCAGAAACCTCTCAGAGACTTTTTTACAAGACCAGAACTTTCCCGTTGGCTCGTGCACCTCCCAGCTCTTCAAAGCAAAAGTGTCTTTTGAGGGAGACGAGCACCTGTTTGGATCAGGATGCTGACAGGAGCAGTCTCTGTTTGCTGGAGGTTTGGAACTTGTTCTCCCCTGTACGGAGCAGCTTTCAGGGGAGGCTCTGTGATGCTCAGCTCGGGAGGCAGAGCCTGGCTGCGTGCTCCGGGATGCGCTCCGTGAGGGAGGGTGTCAGGAGCAGCCCTGGGCTTCCCAGGGGCCTGCTGCCCGGATGGGAGGTCAGGAAGAGCTTTTGGGTGTGTGGAAAGTGTTGCCTTGATGGGGTAATCAGCTGCCTTCAGCCCTAACTGTGGCAGCAGGCAGGGAGATGAGAACTCCCTCAGCTCCCAGCTAACTCGGTGCTGTGGCTGGTACTCACAGCCATCGCATTCCTTGCTGCTCACGTGAGGATCACTCAGTGCTGTAAGCATGGGAAAGGGGTGCAACACAGTGTTTGGGTTTCCAGAGGCAGAGACAACTCATTAGTTAGAGATCCCTGGTTGAAGTACAGTGCCCACCTTGCTGCTGTTGGGCTGCCGTTGCCTGTTTAGACCCTGAGGCTGCAAACCCATCACCCTAAGTACTGCCCCACCTGGAGTACTGTGTCCAGTTCTGGGCTCCCTGGGATAAAAAAGACAGGGATCTCCTGGAGAGAGTCCAGAGAAGGGCTACGAAGATGATTAGGGGCCTGGAACATCTCCCCTATGAGGACAGACTGAGTGAGCTGGGTCTGTTCAGCCTGGAGAAAAGAAGACTTAGGGGGGACCTAATTAGTGTTTATCAATATCTCAGGCATGGGATGCAGGGGGAATTGGCCAGCCCCTTTTCAGTGTCTGTGGGGACAGGACAAGGGGCAATGGCTGTAAACTGGAGCACAGGAAGTTCCACACCAACATGGGGAAGAACTTTTCCCCAGTGAGGGTGAGGGAGCCCTGGGACAGGCTGCCCAGGGGGTGTGGAGTCTCCTTCTCTGGAGAGATTCAAGTCTTGTGTGGATGCCGCCCTGTGCACTATGAGCTGGGGAGCTGCTTTGGCAGGGGGTTGGGCCCCAGGAGCTCTGGAGGTCCCTCCCAACCCCTGTGACTCTGATTCTAACGTGGGGTGGTGCAGCACGGTTTGTCTGTGTGTCAGGGCACACTGGCTCTCCATAGACCACTGGCCTGTCCATGCAACCACACTGGGCCTTGGTGGGACGGGCAGAGGCACCACAGGGGCTGTGTCTCTGGCTCCAGCTCCTGCCCGGCAGCAGCGAGCCTGCTTGCTACTGCAACACAACACACGGGCAGGTTCCTAACGATGTTTTGCAGCTGAAGCCTTCATTAAACATCTCTACTGCTGTCTGCTGCAGCCTCCCGCGGCTCTGATGAGGTGTCAGCGGTGCTGCACGTTCCCTCTCCGCTGTTCCTCGCACTAACAACACCTGAGGATGATCAAATATCTTTAAACACGACACCAGCTCACTTGTAGCTTTTTTTTCCCTCCGTTTAAACCCTGGGAATGGCAGTGCTGGTGCTGGGGCTTTGCCTCTGGGAGCTGCTCCCTGTGTGCAGCTCAGCTCTGTGCTCCCAGCGATTCCTGGTGCTCATTTCTTCTGTCTCACCGGTCCCCTGGGCGTGCAGACCACGAGGGATCACAGGCTCTCTGACACGTTCATCACCATTGGGCCCTGATGCTGACCTTGCTGTTAGAGGGAGGAGCAGGGGGTACACCCTGAACAGGCCAAAGGCTGGAAGATGTTGTGGTTGTCCATCTCAGGCTTCTGTTTGTCTTCAGCCACCTTCTTTCCCTAGCAAATTCATCCTGCTGTGTGATGGGAAAATCTAACTGTACTTTTAAAGTCATAGAATCCCAGAGTCACAGGGGTTGGAAGGGCCCTCCAGAGCCCATGGGGTCCAACCCCCTGCCAAAGCAGGGTCCCTAGGACAGGGCTCACAGGGCGGTGTCCAGACGGGGCTGGAATCTCTGCAGAGAAGGAGACTCCACACCCCCTGGGCAGCCTGTCCCAGGGCTCCCTCAGCCTCACTGGGAAGAAGTTCTTCCCCAGATTGGGGGGAACTCCCTGTGCTCCAACTTGAGGCCATGGCCCCTTGTCCTGTCCCCACAGACACTGAGCAGAGGCTGCCCATGTTCCCCTGTGTCCCACCCTTCAGCTATTGATCCCCATTGATCAGATCCCCTCTCAGGCTGCTTCTCTCCAGGCTGAACAGCCCCAGCTCACTCAGCCTGTCCTCACAGGGGAGATGCTCCAGGCCCTTCATCATCTCTGTGTCCCTCCTCTGGACTCTCTCCAGGAGATCCCTGTCTGTTTGATCCCAGGGAGCCCAGCACTGGACACAACACTCCAGGTGGGGCCTGACCAGGGCAGAGCAGAGGGGGAGGATCCCCTCCTGTGACCTGCTGCCCACACTCCTCCTGATGCCCCCCAGGATCCCACTGGCTCTCTCAGCCCCCAGTGCACACTGCTGGCTCATGGCCAATCTGTCACCCACCAGGACCCCCAGGTCCTTCTCCAAAAGTCCCATTAATGTTGGCCAAATTCCAGGGAAAACCCAATCCAGGTTCAGATTTCAGAACACACAGATCACAGTTGTGCCAAACAAGTTCTGTTGCATATTTACATTTTTATTTTCTGAATTGATAGAAGTAGCCAGTTGTGAGACTTCCAAGTAAATAGTTCTGCCTTCTGAGCTGCATTTTGAACTACAGTGTGCACTGTCTTAATTAACCTACTTAAAATAGCAATGCATCATTTAAACTTCATGGAACAGCCACATGTCTCCTTGTCTGGCTCACGGGCTTCCTGCTTTGGATGCTGATGTCACAATGAAATGCTGTCAGGGTCCAGGGCTGCTTTTTAGCACATGGGCATGGGTAGAGGCCTGAAATCCTTTCCTCTTGCTGCAGACCTTCAACCCTGCTCACCCCAGGCCTCTGGATCTGTGGGGTCAGGCCGAGATGGAGATGGCCCCAAGCAACCCCACCAAAGGACCTGGTGTTGGTGCTGCCTTCGAGCAGCCTGGGGCCACTTCTGGTCTGAATTCAGCCTGGTTTGGGTTTCAGGCAGCTCTAGGTGAGACCTACCCTGTCCTGGCGCTGCCTCTTTCTGTAATCACAGCAAATGTGGCCTCTCAGGCAGCAGCCAACCACATTAACAGCAGGATCATCACCATTTGAAGCCACGTTTGGTGTTCCAGACAAGGTAGTGTTGGTTGGTACGAGTGGTGACAGTTGGCTATTGTCCAACCATCTTTCATTTTAGAGCTGGGATGCTGTCCCACACATCCTGGGGATCCCTGGACATCCTGGGGATGGAGGAAGGAAGGAAGGACCATGTGTAGGGCACAGACTGACATTTTACCCACAAAATGGGCACTGGAAATCACTGCAACAACCGTGTGGAGCTCCTTCAAGGAGACACCATTGGAGTAAGGAAAGACACAGAGATTCTTAAGGATTCCTTGTCATTCCTACGTGCATTTTACTCACTGATTGTAATGACAACCAGCCCCTTCAGGAAGAACATGGTTTTGTACCTTATGGAAAAATAAAGGACTTCTATGGTATGATGAAAAAAGTTGGGAGCTTGAGTAAATGAAAGAGAAGAACCTGAAAGAAGAATGGGAGAGAGGAACAAACTCTGAGTAAAATGAAGAACTGTGGATATCTTACTGGAGAGAAAAAGAAAAGGAGATAAAATTGAAGGGCTGGGGAAAAAAAAACACCCTGAAACCCCATGGAGCATCAGAAATAGCTGCAGATCTGCCTGTTCACCACGTTCTCAGGTGAAAGCAGCGATCTGTGGCCAGAAAAAAGAGCTCTTACACATATTAATATTTGACATTTCTTGTGCTGTGGCACCCAAACTCCAGTGAGACAAATGTGCTTTGTTACAAGAATATATGAGGAAGGTTCAGGTCCTATCTACACGTTTTCCATCTGCTCAGCTGCTCTGTACCTGTAGGACTGAATGGGGTCCTCTCAGTCCCCAGAGCTCTGGTATCTCCTCTGCCTCACAATCAGTCCTCTGGAACTGCCTTTCCCAGATCCCTGCTGGTGTGGAGAGGTGGGTGAGAGGAGGATCAAGTGATGTGCCAAGGCTGGTCACACTACAAAGAGACATCCTGGCATGTCACATCCCATAAGCCCAGAGAAGTTGTCCAAAGGCATCCAAAAGTGTCTGGATGAGAAATGAAGGCTGCTGGCCTGGTTGGACATCCTTCTGGACATCTCACCGTGGTTAGGTTTCCACCCTCCTCCAGAGGTGCAGAGAAGCTCCCACATACTGACTCATGGCAGGAATTGACCTTCCCAAATAGGTTCTCTTGGGGCAGCACCCTGAAGCCACAGTTTCTGAGGACTTCAGCTGTTTTCCCTCCGGTTTTGGCCGCTCCAGCACACACACAGTTTCATTTTGCTTTCTCTCTTTTGCTTTTACAGTCCTCCTCCTCCTCCTCCCAGTCTGGGCATGACAGCTCTGTCAGGAGGTAACAGACAGAAGCCATAATTGAAACTGATGTCTCCTGTTTGATAGTGTAAGCCACGAAAGCAGATGCTGATAATCAAGATAATCAAATCAGGATACTAAGATGTGAGGGTTTCAGGCATGTAGACACGTTGAACTAGCTGAGCAGCCTTGGCATTTCTTTTGCTAACTTCAGGCTGGCTAGATTTTACAGCCTTTTCCAGGCAGATTGTTTGGGGGGTAAGGAAGAAATTGCTGTGAATGGGAATGCTGATCCTGAACAGGGGTCTGAGCTACCCCTGTGCTGCCTCATCTTCTTTGACATGGCTCAGTGGAGGCAGAGGTTCATCTCCTCATCTTCCAGCATCTTTCCCCATAAATGCTGAGGGAAAAAGGCGGTCTTCACAGCTGCTAAAAGTGAGAGGTGTTAGGGGCCCTGGGGTGTCCTGCCCTGGACACTGCCACCAAGGAGACCTTGTGTGAGGAACTGGCAACTTCTGGGAACAACTTTCTTCTTGTTCTTTCATTGCCCCTTGTCCCATCTCCTGTCCCCTGGCTGAAGAGACCCTCGCCCACCTCTCTGCACCCTCCTGGCAGGGCAGGGGAGGTGAGGAGCAGGTCTCCCCTCAGCCTCCTCTTCTCCAGCATTCTTCTGTGATTCTGATACTGATCTTGAGTGAGGCCAGAGTCTTGAGACTTGTCTGCATTCAGGTGAACCTCCAGGACTTGTTTTCCATCAATGGTGTTATCCCATCATTTCATGCTTTGTAAATTATATGTGGGAAATAATGAGTAGGTGAGCACAGAGTCTGCCTTGTTCACTTGTGGAGTCCCTTCTCCCAGCAGGGACTGATGGAGGTGGGGGTGTCCTTTTAGTTGCATGACATACCACAGGAAAGTCATTCATCTGGGATCCTGAAGCTTGTGGGAAAAACAAAACCCAACCCCAACCCAAAGGGGTGTTGAGTATATCCCCCTTCACCCTGGTTTTTATTCTAAAGCCCTGCACTATAAGATGGGCTTAGGACAGTCTCTGTTAGATGAACTTTGTGGCTGGACCTATGAAACAAAACTCTCTGTGCCTGTAAAGAGTCACAACTAATGGGAAACAAGATAGAATCAATCAGGGGTCTCCAGATCTTCAGCTGGTGGGTTCTCCCTGCAGAGGATACCAGTTGGGTGAGCAGACAAGCAGTGAGGCCCACCTGCCCATCACTGATTCAGGGATAAATCAACACAGGCCAGCCAACCAGCTCTCTGCTTTGCCATCTGATGGGCTTCCAGGAGCATCACCAGTGCTACAGACCCAGTGTCCTGGGTAGCCAGAGCAGGATTTCATCTTCTCTTGCTGTCTGTCCTCGTGCTGGATGAGAGGTACCATGCTGGTTTTGTTCTCGTGGTGGTTGTTGGGTGGCTGGGGATGACCTGATCTTTAGCACATGAGCTTTTGAATATCTCCAGATAGGAGGTGTTATGTGAGCTCTGCCCTTGCTGCTTGAGCAGAACTGGGGTGTGACTGTAAGGCTGTGGCTTCTGAACCTTGGTCCTGCTTTGGAAATATGTTGGGTTTCAGTGGTGGTTGTGCCTTGAGACTTTCTGCTCAGGTGTGAGCCAAAGCAGACTCAGAGGTGTTACTGCTGAAGCCTTCAGATGGTCAGAACTTCGTTTCTCCTTGGTGGCTGCATGGTTTTGGTGCAGTTTGTGGGGCTTTCTGCAGTCTGTGGCTTTCCTTCCCAAAGGCTCGCTCCCGGGTGATGAGCAGCGAAGGAGCTGCATAGGAGTAAGCTCAAGCGCCCTGTTACTCTCCTCTTGAATACAAGTAGTAGATGAAAGATACTTAATGACTTCTCAGTTCTGGCAGAAGCCCAAGATAAGCATATGTACTGGTTTCCAGGCGAGTATCTGATGCACCAGCCCAAATCCAAGCCCGATGCTTCACTGCCCATAAATAACGTGCTGCTTTCCTCCTCTCTCTGATGTTAGGTACTGTCTGAAGGTAAGCAGGACTCTTAGCTTCAGTTTAACTTAACTTTGTGGTCATTTGTTTCAAAATCACAAAATAAGTGTGCCCTGTGGCTGTGCCCTGAGGAGGGGCGTTGCTGTGAGTTGCTGCCTGCCTGGAGCCCCACTTTGGTGGTCTCAGCTTGGTGTTCCAAGGGGCTGGGTGATGTTCTGCACCACTTGTTTGTTACTGCCTAAAGCAAATCAACAGCCTTAGGGTAACCAGGTAGTGACAAAGTCCAGGTTTTTGCTAAACTAAATAGGAGTTTAATTCGTGTGGCTGGGTGGTTTTCTTGTTTAATCTTTGTAATCTTTCCTTGAATTGTGTTTGAACGTGGGATGATGGGTGCCAGGGTGTTCAGTAGGCTTCACCAGGCTGTGAGTCGTTTCCAGCTGGGATCCTGAAGTCAAGCTGTGGCTGTTCCTTTTGTCTTTGCTACTTCTGAAGTAAGGCTTGCCAGCTTGAAACAAATTGGCAGGAGTGGTTTATTTAAATACTTATTTGTATAATACATATTATACAATAAATGATATTATATCAATGTATATAGTAAACTGTTCATATAGTAAATATGTAATATTTAAAATAAATGTGTAGTTAAAATAAACCATCCTCTTGCCTTTAGACAGAGTGAGCTCTTACTGATGCTTGCTGGCTTATAACAAGTGTGAGGAGCACTGAATAGGGGAGGATGAGTTTTTGCTTTGTGGGGCTGTTCTTTGGGCAAAAGGCTGAAATTTAATGGGGGGGAAAAAAGTCTCAGTTGCTCAGAAATTCTGATTTAAATCAGCATTCATTGGGCACAGTGAGCACTGAAGTGCATTGGCTGGACACTAACCTTCTGGCTGTGGGGCTGGGGTTGGTATTGATGAGAACAATGTACCCGAAGCGCTCTTGGCTGGTGAGCTCTGCCGAGGAGAGGTGTGGAAGGAGGGCAGGGGTGTCCCCCATGGCACAGCCTGGGGGAGGCAGTTGGGGCAGTGGGCTCCCAGGGCATCTATCATCGTGGCCCTTCCACCCCTTACTGGAAATGAGTCGATCATGTTGTGTTGAGAGCGGCGTGAGAACCTGTCCCAGCTTACCCAGCTTGCCATCAGGAAGGTAGAAACCTCCTGCTCAGTTCTGTAAGCCAAACAGATCCATAGCCACAGAGACTGACAGCCACGAGGGTTGTATATTCAAAACTCCTGAGTTCATAAATATTTACACACTGGCATGATCACTACTGGCAGCAGTTGGCCTTTTGCTAGCTCGGGAGAGGCGAAAGCGGCTCAGCTGCTGGGACAGGAGTGGATCAGCACGGCTGGGAGTGAGGATGAGCTCTGGCTCATCTCCTAGCCCTCTTGTTACCCTGGGCTCGCTTTACTTGACTGCAGAGTCACAGTGCCTGAGCAGGTGGATGTGTTTGGGGGTGATGCCTGTGGCTGTGCTGAGCCCCCGGCAGGGAGGTGGGTAATTGGTTAATTACATAAAACATAGTATTTATCTAACTATCCAATGTAGCTCTTTATCTAGCTTTCTAGCACTGCAACCCTTTGAGCATCTAGGGCCATCCTCACTGAGTGAGCTGGGACTGCTCAGCCTAGAGAGGGGAAGACTAAGGGGGGGACCTTATTAATGTTTATCAATATCTTAAGTATGGGATGCAGGGGGAAATGGCCAGCCCCTTTTCAGTGTCTGTGGGGACAGGACAAGGGGCCATGGCCTCAAGTTGGAGCACAGGGAGTTCCACCCCAATCTGGGGAAGAACTTCTTCCTGATGAGGGTGAGGAAGCCCTGAGACAGGCTGCCCAGGGGGTGTGGAGTCTCCTTCTCTGGAGAGATTCCAGCCCCGTCTGGACACCGACCTGTGTGCCCTGTCCTAGGGACCCTGCTTTGGCAGGGGGTTGCACCCCATGGGCTCTGGAGGCCCCTTCCAGCCCCTGTGATTCCTGAGTACAGACATAGCCATAGGCTCCCAAAACAGGGTTTCCGCTTACAACACCCATTTCCAGACTGATCAATCTGCTGATCTGTACCTGCGTGGCTACAGCCTTACCCCAGTTTAAGGGGCTGGAACTGGGTGAAGACCAGCGGGATGGTACAGTTAGAGGAAAGGGAGAAGCTGATAAGGTAATACAAGCATCTTCCCAGGGATCCCCGAGCGAGGTGGGGGCTGCGCCGCGCGCGGGGCTTCCCTGGGGTGCCGCCGGTCTGCAGCCGTCCCCCGGCGGCGTGCGGGCTGTGGGCAGCGTTTCAGCGTGTCGCAGGGACCCTGCGACGCCGTGTTGAAATTTGCATCATGTCATTTTACGTGCGGCTCTGTCTCCTGCCTAGTGATGCAACGCAACCCAGCCTCACCCCACTTGACTCCGCGCAACAGGAGTGGCTCTTGTGCCACTCACCGCGCCGAGCTGCAGGGAGAGGCCTTGGGGACTGGGAAGTGGATCTTCAGTGGGGGTTTTGCTGGAGATTGCTGCTGTGCTTTACTTTTATTTTTAAAATTTTGATTCATGGCATGAATTGTTACTCACATGCAGGATCCTTAAAGTCCTCTCTCATTTGTTTTTTTTTTTTATTGCAATATTCACTATGCAGAATAAAGCTGGTAACTATATTTTTACTGCTTTATCTCCATATCTAATTTGTGTCTGGCAACAGAAAATGAGGTCAAATTACCTAACATCAGTGTGCTGATACCGTTAACAAACAGTACAGGGAAAAATAGTGGAGAATACTAGTCAGACAGTCCTTTCCTCTTGTATTTTGCGGGTTTTTTTGCGTGTCTGATGCCATTACAAAGCCTGATGATAACAGCAGACGTAGGCAGTCGGGAAGCACACGCTCACCCTGCCTTTCCCCCCACCATATGCACGCTTCAGAGGTAAGGGAAGATGCTGTCACGGCCACTCGTGTGTCACCCCGCTGCAGCCCCTCCGCTGCTGCTGCTGCCACAGCTGATGGTGTGTGTTGAAAGCCAAAATAAATAAGTGTATTGACAACTGCCTTGTTCGGGCTCTGGCCGAGCAGCCAGGGGTGTGCGGGGCCCTGGCAGGCTGCTCAGCCCCCCGGCTGCTGCTCTGCCTGGTGGCTCCTGCTGAGTGACACGCTGGGGCCGGCTCGGTGTGGTGACAGGCGGCTGGGACAGGCTCTCGCCCCGAGCTGCCTGTGGATCCTCGTCTGCGGCCGAGCATCCTCTGACTGCGCCAGGGGGGCCCTCCTCACCCCTCCTGGGAATAACGCCCTGGGGATGTGCGTTTAACCCCCGTGTTGGACTCGGGGTGCCTCTGGGGGTGCCTCCTCGCCGCAGGCTCTGCCCGCCGTCCCTTCGGCTCCTCGCCGCAGGCTTTCCCTGCGACCTTTAAATGCGAAAGGTCGCGGCGCCTGGGTGGGAAGCATGCCTGTGCATCGCCCGGGCTCGCTGGCGGCTGCGAGCGCCAGAGACACCTATAAATAAATAAATTAAAAATTAGAATAGCTTCTGATTATAAGGGACAACTCCATGTGAATCTTAATTACTGTAATTGGTTCTCAGTTACTATGGTGATTGGTGGGCGCTCCAGAGATGCCTTTGATGGGTGATAGATGTTTACTCGCACGCGAATCGTCACTGTTAGAGTGCAGCAGCCCCATCAGAAAATCAACATTTACCCGTGGCTCGTACCTGGTGCTGGAAGGGGCACTGCCTGCTGACAACCGCGCTAAGCAAGCAAATATCCAAGCTGCTGTTTGTTGTTGTCGGTAGAAACTCGGTGGCCGTTCCCTCTCTGAGGGTGGTCAGGGCTCTGGCCGTGCTTCCTGGGGAAATCCTGCTGAAGCACAGCGATGACAGGGTGGTGGGGCTCAATAACTGGCATCAGTGTGAACAATTAAACCCTCTGATCAAGGAGAGATGCTTTGTTTTGGGTTGCCTTAGGAGTTACCCCGAATCCCTGCTCTGAAACAAGGAGTTACTGGCTGGGGAAGGCTCCTTGGCCTCGGGCTCGGCTCCGCGGAGGGCGATGTCCCAGCTCGCTGTCTTCCCCCAGGTTTATTTTCAGAGGAGCTCTGCTCAGGTCCCCTTGCTGGCAGTGAGCATAGCTGGGGGCTGATGGAGGTGGGGAAGTCAAGCATTTCAAGCTTTGCCCACTAAAAAGGGTGTGTTGGGTCGCCCAGGGACAATCTTGAGTGGCAGAACCCGAACCGCTCCCTACGCACGATCCCTCATCCCTTGGCTCTGCCCCTAGACAGCAGAGGGTGAACCCACAGTGTTATTCCTGAGCAGGAACGAAGTTTCTGAGGAAAAGCATTGTCCAGCTACACTAATCCCTGTGTAGTTCAGCAGCGGCTGAGGCCAGATGTGGCTCTTGCTTATTTCTGCTCTGAGGTTTGCAGGGAAGCATCTCTGGAGCCTGGACCTTGCGTTACCCCGAGCTGAACAGTGCTTAATGAAGTGATGCTGACCGATGCTGCACCTTTGAGCCCGGCAAGGTGAGGTTTGATGTGCAGTGGGTACCGGCACAAGAGCCCGTGGAAGCAGGACTGCGGCTGCCTTCGCTATCAGAGCCTGTTCATTTGTCCGTGAACAGCCATAAATAGTGTGGGATCTGCCAACCCTCTGCTGAATTAAAGGTGCTGGTCTGGGGGCTCGCCAGCCTGGGTCAAGCCTTTCCCCTCCTTGTTGGTGTGTGCAGCCCTGCTGAGCTGCTCCCCACACCCCAACTTCCAGCAAAGCTCTGCTGAGCAGGGATGGAATCAGGCATGCACTCAGGCTGGTTACAGCCACAGTGACTGTAATTCCTTCCAAAATAAGGCCTGAAGTTTGTCGGGGGTCGCTGGAAGGGTTTATTAGCGTGGCTGTGTCAGGCAGAGCTGCTCGGAGCCCGTCGCTGTTTGCACAGCGCTTGGGGTTTGTTATGATTTCATGAGCCTTCGCTTGCCGCACGTCCGGGCTGGCACCGCACAGCCGCCTGCACCGCAGCACCGGCCCCAGCAGCATCGCTCCCCCCTTAACAGGGGGTTTATTTTCCTCTTTCCTCAAGACTGAAATTAGAGGGAAGGATGTGGGAGCAAAGGATTGGGAGGGGGGGGATTTTAAAGGCAAGCACTGGGTTTGTGTTTTCAGCAAGGATGCTGGTGGCAGAGGAAAGGAAAGTTCGTTCTGATCAGGGGCTTGAATCACGAGTGACCCTTTAAACCAGCAAGCGAAGATCACACTGGGTGAACTTGCTGCTGGGTCACGAGGTTTTTATGTAAATAAAAATACAAGCAGGCAGGGCTGGGGTGAGTTACAGCGAGCGCCGGGCGCGTTATTACGCGTGGATAAATCCAGCCGATGCAGCGATGTGCCTGTCGCTGGTGTCGGGCAACCACCTTGTTTCTGTTTACACACGGCACGGAGCAAGCCTGACAGTGTGATTTTTCTGTGAGTCTTGCACTGGGTATTGAAAATAGAGATGAAAAGAAGGGCTTGAGCAATGCATTTCATCTGGCAAGCTGCTGCGGGGATGTTCCTGGTGGGGTTTAGGCTGGCACAAGCTGTGTGCTCAAAATCCTCCTCAATAAGGACCAGAATAATTTCCACTAGAAACTGATTATCAGACCAGGGTCAGTCTCCCTTTCCTTTCTAGCAGTGGCAATAACTGTTGGCTGGGGAGGGGGGTGTGTTTTCTCCCCAGACCCCGGCCCAGCTCTGGCAGTCCCAGCCTGGATCTACTCCCCATGGCAGTGCTGGGGAAGGGAGCCGAGTCCAGCACAACCCGCCTTTGCCTTCACAGAAGAAGCCTTAACAACAGCTATCCCCCTCTCCAGCACACGCTTCACCGTTTAAAAGTTTATTCTCAAGGCTTAACTCTGCAAATCCCCTCCTGCCCCCCTCCCTGCAGAACCCCAGCCCCTGTCACACTCCTGTTTTGACAGCTGAGGGTATCAATGCAAAGCATCTGCTCGGGGACCGGGGCCGGGCTGGTGCAGCCGCGCCGCAGGAGTTAACGTCACAACTCACAAACTGCCACACAAAAGATATTAATGGGGGGGGGGGG
>VZTU01007159.1:298932-321982 GCA_013400835.1 Zapornia atra
CAGGCCTGGAGGTTGGTGGCCCTGCCTGTGGCAGGGGGGTGGAGCTCTGTGACCCTTGGGGTCCCTTCCAACCCAGCCCAGGCTGGGATTCTATGATCCCAGCCTCCAGCCGTTGGGCTCCTGTGTGGTTTCTGGTACCGACTTGGTTCCTGTCTTCTTTGACTTCCTCATAGTTGCATCGCTGTGTTCCTGACTCCAAACACCTCCAGCCCCTCTCCCCATCCCTTCCCGAGGGGTTTGCCTGCCCACAGTGGGGTCTGACACTGGGGTGCTGGTTTGCCTGGTGGGCAACACCACGCCTCTTGCATGATCCCACAGGAAGGCAAACGAAACAGGACACTTTAATACTAAATATATAGATTTGAGGCACAAGAAGAGCCATTTGCAAGAGGACAGTGTGCCCTGAGCATGAGGGAGGCAGGAGGGGAGGCTGCCTGCTGTAAAGCAGCAATGAAACGACCTATTAAGGAGATGAAAATAAACCTGCTCCAGCACAATGGGTGTAGTCACATCATTACCTTTATTGGGCTTTACATTGCTTATTAACACAGATACTTCTCATTCCTGCCTGCAGACCTAAATTCATTGCCCTCCTGTAGCTTTCAGGCAGGCTCGCTCTTCTACTTTCAAACAAAGAAACTCTGGATGACAGGGTTGATAAAGGTGTCTTGGGAGCACCCCAAAACCCTGTCCCTGGGCGTGGGGAGGGATGCTGCTTAACTTTTAAGGGGAGCACCATACTGTGGCTGAAACGGGTCTGGCGGTGGGACTGGCTATGGGCCCAGGTGTGTGTGTGTGGGGAGAGCAGGTGAGGGAACCCAGCGTTGCCTTAGGAGTGAGGGTGGGGGTGTCACAGGTGGCAGGGGCCGCAGGATAGAGCGAGCCTGGCACTGGGGCCTGCGGGAGAGCTGCCTGTGAGGAAGTACAAAGGGCTTTAAATCAATAGGGTCTCGCGTTAAATGCAGATAAGCTGCAGCACAGCCTGGCCTTGGACCCTGAGGGGATGCTGAGGGAGCAGATGGGGTGCTGGGGGGTAGCTGTGCCCACCGCAGAGCCACGGCCAGCACTCTCCATCACCCCAAGCCTCCCTGGAGCCAGCTCCTCCAGCTGGAAATGCAGCCAGACCTCTGCTCCGTCGGCCTTGGCCATGCTGTCACCAGCCCTGAGCCTCACTGGTGATTCTGAGGAGGACAGATTGTAATAAAACAGGGCTTTTTCCTTCGCTGTTCATTTCTAATAGCTCTGCCACAGCGCTGCAGGGTACCTCAGTGATCACAAATCACTGTTCCCGGGGCATCCTGAGCGCCAAGACCTACGCTGAGACACCTGCCAGGGTCAGCACGGGGCTCAGCATCGTGGTTCTGCCTCCCATGCAGGAGGCTCAGCATTCTGCCTCCCATGCAGGTTTTTTCTGCGCTTGTTTTAGAGAACGAATCGTCTGTGGGGGTTATTTCATTCATTTGTCCCAATGCCTAGTGACTAATTGTAGCAGAAGCACAAGCAGGGGCTGGGTGAGCTCCTCACCCTGTCTGAGGGGCTGTTGGAAACTGCAGAGTTAATCATCCAGGGTTGGGTGATTGTATCCGGAACACCCAGGAACCTGAACCAAAGGGTGTTGTCCCTACACCACGTGCTAGGATGGTGTTTTGTGTGGACAGGACCTTTCTCCTGCATGACTGCAGAGCTGTGTGACTGCACGTCCAGCCCTGCCCTCGGCCTGGGGAGCATCTCCTGGCTGCCACCCAAAGAGATGTTTTCCCAATGCTTGTTTGCACTATAGATTTTAAGACTTTTGGGGGTTTGGGTTTTTTTGGGGGGTTTTTTGTTTGTTTTCTATTTTTTTCCCCCTGAATCTTGTGTCCCATGGCAGAATCAGGCCTATGGGTTTGCTTGGGATGAGGTGCACCAGAAGTTCTGGGTGCTGGACAGTGCAATTAGCTGGTGACATAAAATAGTCTCTAAGGTGTCTCTGGAGTGCTGTGGGGCTGGTGTGTACCCCCAAGGCGCTGCCATAGCCCTTGAGAGATGGGCTATCTGGCTGCCTGTGGCACGGCCCCACAGAGCCATTGCAGCTCCGCCAGCCCAGCCGAGCACTGGCACGTCCGTAGCTGGGAGGAAAAGGGGTGTGGACCCCCGAGCCCCCTCACAGGGCTGCAGATCCCTCACTGCCACCAGCCGCAGAGGCAGCCTCAGGTCCAGCCCACTCGCCTCAGCTGCCTGCCGTGCCCAGTGCCATGCCCAGCACCATGGCTTTGCCTGAGGGCCGGACCTTCCCAGGGGACTGAATCTGTCTGTCTGTCCCCCACCTGCTGAGGGGGCACATCCCAGGGTGTTCCCCCACTGCAACCCACTAAGGGGAGCTCTAACCACAGTGATAAACCCAGAGTTTGGATGGGATTATTTTATTATTATTATGATTACTGAGGATAGACCTTCTCCCCCCCTCCCCTGCCCTGCCAGGAGGGTGCAGAGAGGGGGGCGCGGGGCTCTTCAGCCAGGGGACAGGAGATGGGACAAGGGGCAATGGGCTCAAGCTGCCCCAGGGCAGGGTCAGCTCAGCTGGGAGGGCAAAGTTCTTCCCTGGCAGAGTTGTGGGGCTGTGGCACAGGCTGCCCAGGGAGGGGGCTGAGTCCCCAGCCCTGGGGGTGTTTAACAGAGGGGAGATGAGGTGCTCAGGGCTCTGGCTCAGCACAGGACAGGGATGGTTGGTCTCCAGGAGCTTAAAGGGCTTTGCCAGCCTGGTGATTGTGTGTAAAGCACAGAGCGTGGTTGTCCCTTCACAGCTGCGAGGAGAGGAGTGAAACCGGGACTGCTGCTGGGGATGCTACAGGCTCAGCCTCTCGGTTTGCCTGGTACTAGAACCTGAATTGCATCCCTGGATGTCTCTAGTATTTAAATAATTAGCAGTCAGATCTGTGCGTTGTTGGCTGAGAGATAGATAAGGATGTGATATTGCTGTCAGCACAGAGCCCAGGGATGGCTCGCTGGTGCCTGTTAGCAACCAAGCGCTGGGTTAACCGGTAGCAGCAGCCAGCCCACGGATGGTAATTTAGGGGTCTGCTCCGAGTGTGAGCGATTTGCTCAGCTGGCAAAGTTAGGGGACTCAGCGTGTTTGGGAAGGGCCTCGGGAAGCGGTTGGGAAAGCGCCACGTACAGTACGGGCGCTGGGACTAACGAAGCGCACCGAGAGAACATGGCTGCGGGGCTGTGTGCCTGGCTGGTGCCCGGCAGCAGGCCATCGCAGCACGGCCGGGCCAGTCCTGGGGCTGTCACCGCTGCAGGGACCCGTGCACCTGGCTGGGTGTTAGAACAGGCCAGAACGTGGGCAGTACACAGCGGATACTGACCCGCCTGCGTCACGCTGCCCGGCCCAAAGGCCTTCCGCCCAGTTTCGGGCTCCGTGGGCGCCCAGAGCTGCCTATGCCCATTGGTGTAGAGAGACATACTGATAAATATCAAGGGAAGGATACTACAGGCCCAGGACAAACCGCGGCAGATTAGGAAATGCCACACTAAAGTTATCTGTGCACCTCCTCATGCTTACAGGGCCTGGCACCGACCGGAGGCGCCGGCCCTCCCGCTGTCTCTCTGCCCTCCCTGTCAGTGGGTGTTTGCTGCTCGGCACGGAGTGGTGCTGAGATAAGGGGCCAGGTCCTTTGCAGGGAGGACATCTGTCCGTCAGCGCTTGGCCAGTGCCGGGTGATCTCTGGTGGCCCTCAGGTTACTGGGTAAAGGGGAGCTGGAAGCCTGGTTGAGATCTCCTCAGCCCGCTAAGTGTCATCAGTGGCCGTGGCTGGGACAACTCCAAAGCAGCGTGTTCTTTCCTCTAGTCCAGAGGCTTTTCCTGTGCTGCAGAAACATGGTTTTTGTTTTATGGGGTCAGGTTTTGTGATAAGCAAGGAAAGTTTCTGTTCTCTGAGGACCAGATTTTGCTTTCCATTCTCCTTGGCTCTTGTTAGAGCTGGCCAACACAAGGACGTCTGGTCTCACCAGGACCTGTCTGAGGGGCCCTGGAAGTGCCATTCAAGCCCTTGTTTACCCCAGGCAATACCTTCCTTTTAGGGCTAGCTTTTTATTTTTAATTTCCCTTTTAAATTTGACAGTGGCTCTTCTCTTCAGTCTGTAGTTCTTCATCACTTGTCAGCAAAAGTGAAACTGGGTAGAGCAAGAAGAGCTGGGTCTGCCTCCCCACCCCTGGAGCACCATGTTGCTAGGGCAAAGGGAAGGCAGGGTGGGCAAAGCCCACCCTTGTGAGCTACAGATTTCCCACTTGAAGTCCTTTGTGTCTAAGGATGTGGATTGGCTCTGGAGCACTTTGCGTTACCCCATGTTAAAGAGGGATTGCGGTTTCGTTAATCTGGATGGGAATCTCACCAGGCTCTGCGGCAGCCAGAGGTGACCTCTGGTCTCCTCTGCGTTTTCTGGTAGCTCACTTGTAATTAAGCTTTATCTAAACTGCTCAAGAGCAGTTCTCAAAATGGTTTGCAGGGCATCACATGCTTCCTCACAGGCTATTTCTGCCATCGTTATCCGCGTACAAGCGGGGTGAAAACAGCCCCGGTGCCAAGGGGACGGGCTGGGGAACCCAATGTGAAGCCCAGGATGTCCCAAAGGCCTGGCAGGAGCTGGGCTGTCACCAGGCAGAGCTGAGGAAGGATATTTTATGTCTTTGTGGCCATTTCTTCCTCCTGGGAGCTGTGTCCAAGTCCTGCTCTTGGAACAGCCACGTGAGAGCAGTGAACATGTTGAGGCTTTGCTTTCCCCAACCCTTCATGACCTTCCAAGCGACTCCTCCATGATGATTTCACAGGGAACAGCATCTTTCCCTTTTCTGTCTCTGGCAGACAGCTCTCAGCCTGGCAGGGTGGCTGTTCCAGTTCCTGGTCACCCCATTCCAGGGACCCTCAGGGCAGGGTGCTAGGGTGGGGGGTGCAGTCCCTCTCTCCCATCCCACTGCACACACCCACCCCTCCATCCCCAAAACACCAGACAGACAGACCTCAGCCCTCTGGGCTTGTCTCAGAGGTTATCACAGAGTCACATGGTTGGAAAAGACCTTCAAGATCATCGAGTCCAACTGTTCCTGTCCCATGCTAACCCTTATCTCTTTTTTATATTAAAGTTTCTCCTTTTGTTGAAGATGGCCTCTAATTAAGGTGTTGATGTAAAGCAAGAAAACAGCCCCTGGAGAGCAGTTGCCCAGTTACTGTACAGGAAGGTGTACAGCCACCCCTCTGCCTGAGGATGAGGAGGGGGGAGGCAGAGCCAGCGGCTCAGCCCAGACCTCCTGACCAGCCCTTTTCCACAGCCCCCCAAGTGCTGGGCCTCGAGTCTCTTCTGCAGGGTTGTAGTTTGCCAAATATAGTCCCTGGGGAGTGAGCAATATTGATGAACTTCAACCAGCTGCGATGAAAATAACATCTCAGATGCGCTATACACAGCGTCTCCTCTTCGGTTACCAACCAGAGCGACTGTTTCACAGGGGGCTGGGGCCAGTGGGAGGATGCTGGAGCTTTTCACCCCTAACCTTGAACCCTCTGTTGGTGCCTGTGTTGATGTCTTCACCCATGGGGCATCCCAGTGTGATGAGCAGGGCATTGGGCTGTGCTTACCAGGGCATGAGCCAGCCTTCCTGGTGGGATGGAGGGCACGGGGTCCATTAGCTGGGCTTCAGCCTCTACAGCAAGGCTGTTTAAACGCTGAGTTCTCTGGGAAGGACAAAAGGGGCGGCAGCACTTCATCTCTATTTATGGTGGCACGAATGCATGGCAGATGGCACTGCTTTTGTGTCTTCACACTTGCAGTGATGTTTAATTACAGGGCCATAAATAGCTGGGCTTATGACTTACGGTCAGATGCTCTTTCCTCGTGGTAGGAAAATAAGTAATAACAGACATGTTGAGAGAGTGGCTTTTTTACTCCCCTTCCCCCCTGGCAAGCACCCCTGGGAACAAGACAGGATTTTCAGAGATGGGGGTTTCTCCCAGATTTTGGCTGCACCCTGCCCTTCTCCAGCCACCCGAAGCATTTAATTACAGTGGAAGGTTTCTTACACAGTGTTTGCTACAGGGAGGGTTCTGCGTCTGATGAGATACTTGTTGGGCCAATGCACCCAGTGGGTCTTACCCAAAAATAACCCACGTGGCAAAACAGGAGCAGGCTGGATGTGAACCCTGTTCTGCATTTGTGAAACGACATTGAAGACTTGAGTTGTCTGCCTTCCCTCCAGGAAAGAGCAGATGTGGGGTCCTTCTTGCCTGACCCTGCTGTGTCTCACCCAAAGGAACCCACCACCCACAGCCTGGCTTGTGTGTGTGAAAATTGCAGCCACCGCATTGTAAAGGGGGCATTGAAGGGAAATCATAATTAATCGTTCCCACACACTCCCTCCCAGGTGGAAAACAGGGGTTTTCCCAAGAAAAACCTTGAGACAGTGAAGAGCAAGAGGGTGGAAGCAGCTTTCCAGGCTCAGGAATGCGCAGAGGCCAACCAGCCCCAGAGCACCTCGCTGGTGGCTGTTCCTCCTTCTGCCTGAAACACTCTCCCATGTGACGATCAAATCGCTGTAATTAGGGGAAATAACAGCCACAGCAGTGGAGCTCTGGAGACGCCTCAGCTTTGTCAGAAGTAATATTCATGCTTGGTGGGGAGGCTGATTCCAGCAGGAGAAGTGATGGGGCTGGGAGCAGCGTGGGGGCTGGCGTGGGGAGGAGTGCCTGGCAGCTGGGGCTGGGGTGCTGGGAACAGGGTTAGAGGTAAAGCAGCAGGGCTTGCATGAGAAGATGAGCTGCTGGAATACAGGCCATGTGTAGCACTTGTTTTTGGGAAAGTGGGGGGGAAGGAAACTTGGATTCAAGTTAAATAGGAAGCCAAAAATAACCCCAATTTAAACCCAGCGTTTCAAGCATTGTCAAGCTGCTTATTCCTCCTCAAGGTGTAGATTTGGAGCGTTGGGTGAAGCACTTGGTAGGACAGGCTGTTCTGCCTCCCTGGCTGGGGATGCACCAGGCACAGCAAACCTCCCGTTAAACCTGGGTGGGGGTTGTGCCCAGGGTGATGCTTTGGCATCCTGTGCCCCTTGCTCTCCCCCAGACTGGAGCCTGAGGGTGAGCGCAGGGGGATGTGCCTGAGAGCAGGATGGGAAGCACAGAGGGGGGCATCAGTGTAATGAAAACGGCCTCTGAACCGTGACTGGCTGCACGTAACTTTGGAGGCTTTATGTATGACTTTACCTGTGTTTATTAAAGCATCAAGGCTTGAAATAGAAGTCATCAAATCAGCTTTTCCAGGCAAGTTTAATTGTATTTTCTGTGTTTCGCTGCAGGTAGCTGAGAGGTGGGAAGGGAGCACGAGGCAGTAGGTGGCTGATGGTAGTATGTGCCTTTCCATGCTGCTCCACACTCAAGGAGTTTCCCATCAAGCTCTGACCTGAATCATAGAATGGCATGGGTTGGAAGGGACCACAAGGATCACAGAGCTCCAACCCCCTGCCACAGGCAGGGCCACCAACCTCCAGGCCTGGAGCTACACAAGGTTGCCCAGGGCCCCAGCCAACCTGGCCTGGAACACCCCCAGGGATGGGGCACCCCCCCCCTCTCTGGGCAGCCTGTTCCAGCCCCTCACCACTCTCTCTGCAAAGAACTTCCCCCCAATCTCTCCTCTCCCCCTTCCTTCCTTTAGTTTTAATCCATCCCCCTTGTCCTGCCAGTCTCTGCCCTTTAACAAGCTGATTCCTCTCCTGTGTCTCTGCTCCCTTCAGGGACTGGCAGGCTGCAATGAGGTCCCCCCACAGCCTTCTCTTCTCCAGGCTGACCCAGCCCAGCTCCCTCAGCCTCTCTCTGTAGGGCAGCTGCTCCAGCCCTCTGAGCATCCTTGTGGCTCCTCTGACCCCTCTCCAACAGCCCCACATCTCCCTTGTGTTGGGCCCCAGCTCTGGACACAGGACTCCAGCTGGGGCCTCCCCAGGGCAGAGCAGAGAGGGACAATCCCCTCCCTGTCTCTGCTGGCTGCCCAGGGCTCTGCTTGTCCCTGGGCAGGCGTTGCCCTGTGCCCTCTTACCAGCCCCCCTCTTCCCCTGCCTGTAGAATTGAGGATAACCCAGCTCCCATGCTCAGGAGCATTGGGGTTCTGAGCGAGGAGTTAGCAGGTAAATAAAGAATCCCCTAACAGCTCGTGATGACAGGCAGTAAGTCAGGCATGGGCTGCAGGAAGGATGAAGGATGGACAGTGTGCAATGCCTTGTGCTGCATGTGGCACTGTACAAGGTGGAGGAGACCCAGCGGGGTCTGTAACCACAGCTCCTGGGTGGCTTTGAACTGGGGGTGGGTCTTCATAGGAGCAGTTGTGAGACCCTGGGCTCTGCTGATAGCTTAGCAAAGCTCTGGCTTCATTCGTTGGTCAGCCCTAGCCAGTATTTAATGTACAGATATTGACTACAGAGTAATCATGCTCAAATCTTCATTAGAAGCAGGGGGCTCTAATAGGCTGCTGTTATCAGGCTTTGGTAGCTGGGTCCATCCTTGGGGACCCTGCTGCTGAGGGAGGGTGGTCTCCTTCCTGCAGTGGCCAGTATTGAAGCTCCATCTAACCACGTGTCTTTATGCTGTCTGCACTTAGTTATATTATTTTGGGTATTAATTTTTTCTCTCATAAACACCTCAGATTTATTTGTTGTTGTTGGGTTTATTTGTTGGTTTGGTTTTTTTCCATGTAGCCTTTTCTTTACTGTGACTAATCCCCCTGAGCTGGTGCTTAGCCAGCTTTGTGACCATCATTTTCTGAGCTCAGCTAATGACATCACTGTGTTTCAGAAGAGAATCCCCTTTGCTACTGGGCTAGTGCAGAGATGCTGTGCTTATTAAGAATACTCTTAGAAATCATACAAATTACTCCCCTGGGAGGAACAGATAATAGTTCAAGTATTATGTTTAGCCAAGGTCTGCACCCTGGGTGAGGTTCAGCAGAAAACCATGGCCCATGAACAATGTCATCTCTAGGAAGAAATAGAAATTGCTGAACACACTTGAAAGGTCAGGGAGCATCAGGACTTGATTCCCCCTGGGGAAATGCATTTCTTTGGGGGAGGTTGTTCCCTACACAAACTAGCCTGAAGTTTGTCTGCTTCTCCAGTATTTTGTTATTTTTAGGAAGAAAAACTGTTTGCAATGCCCTTGATGTCATGATACTGCACAGCTTTAGTGCTTGTCTTACTCTAGGACAGCTCTAGCACGGTTCCCAGCTGCCTCCCAGCCCCTCTCCATCCCCCTCCTGCAGCTGAAGGCCGTTCCCCTGGGCCTGGCCCTCCCTGCCCTGGGCACCAGCCCCTCTCCAGCTCTCCTGGAGCCCCTTGAGGGATGGGAAGGGGCTCAGAGCTCTCCCCAGAAGCAGCCTTCTCCTCTCCAGGCTGAGCCAGCCCAGCTCTTCCAGCCTGGCTCCAGAGCAGAGGGGCTCCGTCCAGCCCTCCCATCATCTCCATGGCTCCTGGGGACTGGCTCCCACAGCTCCGTGTCCCCCTTGTCCTGGGGACCCCCGAGCTGGAGGCAGCGCTGCTGGGGGGGTCTGTGTCCCAGAGTGGAGCAGAGGGGCAGAATCCCCCTTTCCCAGCCCTGCCAGGGATGCAGCCCAGGACACGGGGGGCTTTTGGGGCTGCTGGTGCACGTTGCCAGGTCATGCAGAGCTTCTCAAACCCCCAGCACCCCAAGCCCCTCACCTCAGGGCTACTCTTCATCCATCCATCTGTCTGTCCATCCATCCATCCATCCATCCATCCATCCATCCATCCATCCATCCCCCCAGCCTGTTGCTGTGCTGGGCATTGCCCCAACCCACACAGGCAGGACCTTGCCCTTGGCCTTGTTGAGCTTCCTCAGGTTCTCGTGGTCTGACCTCTCCAGCCTGTCCAGGTCCCTCTGGATGTCATCCCTTCCCTCCAGCGTGTCCCCACCACCCAGTTTGGTGTCACTGGCAAATCTGCTGAGGGTGCCCTCAATCCTGTGTCAGTGTGTGACAGATGGAGCCCAGAGTGACCTGCAGGAACACACACACACACACACACACACACACACTGCAGCACGCCCCACGACGATGCAGCTGTTTGCCTGACCAGCATAGACCAGCCCAGAGCTGGGAACAAGGCGAGCCCTCGAAACACTGCTGTAGTGATTAAAGGGACTCTGAAGCCTTGAAGTAGTCTCCTATTAATTACAGGAAGACACTAATTGCGTTGGCCTCCAAACCTGCAACTCAGGGAGAGCCAGCCTTGCGGGGTGTGTGGATGGCGGCAGGAACCCGAGCACAGCGTTTGTAGCAGGGGGGCTGAAAGGCAGCGGGGAGCAATGGGAAGGTGGGACATACCCAAATCCATGCTGACCCCACGAACAGAGATGTATCTGACCTGAGGAAAGAGCCCCTCCGAGGAGTCCTGTGACCAGCGTGCCATGGCCCAGGAGTCCTGCTGCTCTCACGGACTGTTGGATCAGGCACGTTGTTCAGACACAACCTTGACTGAGTACAACGCTTTGTGAAACAGGGAGGAGAACAGCAAGGATGTCAGGTCAGGAGAACCTGAGAGGTGCCTGTAGGAAGCTGGGGAAGAGCTGTTCCCAAGGGCATGGAGCGATAGGACGAGGGGTGGTGGTTTAAACTCAAAAAGGGGAGGCTTAGGTTGGCTATTAGGAAGAAGTTCTTCCCTCTGAGGGTGGTGAGACACTGGCACAGGGTGCCCAGAGAGGTGGTGGAGGCCCCATCCCTGGAGACATTCAAGGTCAGGCTGGATGGGGCTCTGAGCGACCTGATCCAGTGAAGATGTCCCTGCTCACTGCAGGGTGGGACTAGATGGGCTCTGAAGGTCCCTTCCAGCCCAACACATTTTATGATTCTATAAGTTTGATATGAGAGAGAGGAGTTTGTTAAAAAGGACAGATACTGAATGAAATTAATAGGCACTAATATGATAGATCAATCTTAAAAATTGATTTTAAAAGGAGAGGTGGGGGTTGTCCTGGTTTCAGCCAGGACAGACTTAATTCCTTCCCAGCAGCCGGTGTGGTGCCATGTTTGGGAGTCAGGGTGGGAGCAGTGCTGATAGCACAGGGGTGGTTTTTAACTGGATATTTTAAGAAGCAGTTTGTGCTGTACCAAGGAGGGGGGACACCAGTCTTCACCTACTCTGTACTTCCCTCCAGGTTTTGGAACAGCTCAGGATTACTTATTAGGGGGAAATGGCCAGCCCCTTTTCAGTGTCTGTGGGGACAGGACAAGGGGCAAGGGCCTCAAGTTGGAGCACAGGGAGTGCCCCCCCAATGTGGGGAAGAACTTCTTCCCAGTGAGGGTGAGGGAGCCCTGGGACAGGCTGCCCAGGGGGTGTGGAGTCTCCTTCTCTGGAGAGATTCCAGCCCCGTCTGGACACCGCCCTGTGTGCCCTGTCCTAGGGACCCTGCTTTGGCAGGGGGTTGGACCCCATGGGCTCTGGAGAGCCCTTCCAACCCCTCTGATTCTGTGATGCTGTGATTAAGTAGGATTACTAATTGAGTTGCACACACAGCAAGTTAGACAAGAAGTTGGTGCCTCTGCCTGCATAAATGAATGGTCCTGCCAGGAATCGACTTGGGGGAAAGGGTTTGCACAGCCAGTCGACATCCTCAATAAGTGTTCATCAAGTAATTACAATACAGAGCTGTTGCTGGTTAACTCAATAGTATAAATTGTTAATGGCTGTTATTACTTGCTAGGTAATTGATTGTGATAACCCTGTGTGTCACGAGGGAAGCCTGGAAGCTGGGGGGCTGTGGGTCGGTAGCACAGCATGCTGCGAGCAGGGACATGCTCCAGCAAAGCCATGGGACACACAGGCTAAAGGATGGCACCCAAAGGACAGCTAATGTGTGATAGAATCATAGACTGGTCTGGGTTGGAAGGGATCCCAGGGATCACAGAGCTCCAACCCCCCTGCCACAGGCACTGTGATGAGGTTAAATAAATAACTGCTGCTTTACCCTCGCACGCAGCGGCTGGGAGGTGGGGTGGCAGGATGTTGAAGTGATGTCCTGCTACTGCTGCGTGTGCCAAGCTGGCCCTGTCATCATCTTCAGGCTCTACCCGTCCTCAGCTGCTTTATTCTGGTATTCTATTTAGTATATTTGGTAGAAATACAGTCAATCTTAACATTAAAAAGTCTGTTTTGCAGCAAAGCAGCCTCCCCTTGATGGGGATTTGATTGATTATTGCTTTCCCTCAGAGAAGTTCTGCGAGTCGCCCTGTTAAAATAATTTGCATTGCTAATTGGCAATGTTTTGGCATTTTGAAGGCACAGCCCAATCCTGCTCCCATCACTGTCACTGCCCCCAAGCTGATCTTCATGGCTGGGCAGCGTTTCAGGGCTGGGGTGAAAGGAAACCAGCCTGTATCTTCTTTTTCCTAGAAAAATCAGACTCCTAATTGCTCTCGAAACTAATTACTGAGCTGGTTTTATCAGTCTGGCCAGCTGACATTTCAGCTGCAGCGTTGGGTCCCTGGCTTTGACATTAATGACATCTCCTGGAAATGCTGAAGTGTTGGGAAGAGAGGATCCTGCTTATTAACTGTCCCACTGGTCTGCAGAGCATCTGTGGGCAACACGCGTTCCCCCAGTCAGGCAGGAACGTGCCCCCTGTGCTTTGTGTGACTCTGCTGCTAATCAAAATTAATCAGGGCCAGGTCTTTTGATGAGGTCTTCTTAATGATGTGGCTAAAATGAGGCTGAAGGAAGGCACCCTCATCTTTAAGGTATGTGTGTTCACTTTGTACAGGCTTTGGGAGGGTTACTGCTAGAGGTATAGGGCTGGATTTCCCACGGATTAGCGATGGGTGTGATGGATGCAGCACCAAACACTGCTGGATGAGGACTGGAAACACACACCCAGCCCACTCACAGAGGACGTGTGGCTGCATCGCTGGTGCCTCAGGGCTGAGTTCAGTTGTGTGGATTCCTCAGCATCACTCAAGGATGTGGGCTGCTCTAGGTGTTAGCTTGAAGGGAAGGTGCCACGTGCTCAAAAGGGAGGTGTTGCCACCAAGCTTAGAAGGATGCAAATCCCAGATCACAGACTCACAGAATCACAGGGGTGGGAAGGGGCCTCCAGAGCCCATGGGGTCCAACCCCCTGCCAAAGCAGGGTCCCTAGGACAGGGCTCACAGGTCGGTGTCCAGACGGGGCTGGAATCTCTCCAGAGAAGGAGACTCCACCCCCCCTGGGCAGCCTGTCCCAGGGCTCCCTCACCCTCACTGGGAAGAAGTTCTTCCCCACATTGGGGGGGAACTCCCTGTGCTCTAACTTGAGGCCATGGCCCCTTGTCCTGTCCCCACAGACCCTGAGAAGAGGCTGCCCATGTCCCCTGTGTCCCACAAGGCATCTGCCCCATTATACATCACCTGCCCTGCCGTACCATCCCATCAGATGCCAGTACAGAGCAGGACATTCTTGCTCAGGGAACAAAACAAACAGTTCTTTGTTTTCCCTGGAAGCCTGCAAGTTCCCAGCAGGAATGAACCAGGGAGCAGATCACCCAAAGCAGCTTTGTCCAGGTCAGCCTGGCCATGGGGCTGCCGGGAGCGCAGAGCCCCCGTCGCACGGGGACACCTCTGCAGAAGAGCTGTGCCCCCTGCACAGGATGGACACACACCCTGCCCCAGGTATCACAGTGTTCCCAAGAGTGGGGGAATCCGTTTGCATGCAGTTGTGCAGCAAGGTGAGGAAAGCTGTAATGATTCCTGGTGCTTTAGATGTTTCTCTCCTCCTGTTTGGTGCTGTGGAGGAATTACCATGTTGCATGCTGGAGCCAGCACACCTCACAGCAGCATCATTAAACCCATTTGAAAACTAAATACCTAATTTTTCCAGCAAAATTAAACATAAGTCGTTAAAAATATTTGTTTGATTAGGAATTTTCTGGGTTTGGAGTGCATCTTCTCCTACAAGTTAAATCTGAATGGATTAATTATTTAAAACTCCTAGAGCCAGGAGCTGGACTTGATGACCCTGATGGGTCCCTTCCAGCCCAGGGCATTCTATGAATCTGTGATTCTGTGCATTAAAGCTATAGAGATTTTCACAAAACATCTGCTCTTAAAAGTGTTTTTTTTATTTTTCTAAAACATGTTCTGATTTAAAAACAATTAAATTGAATTTTGAGATTTCTTTTTTCTCTCTTTTTTTCCTTTCTTTTCCTTTTTCCTTTTTCCCTTTCCCTTTTTCTCTTGCAGCTTAGCTTGCTGGCCATTCTGTTTGCTGCTACCCACGAGCTCCATTAGCATCATGCAAACAAAGGATATAAATAGGTCTTCTACATGCATATAAATTATTTTTTTATATATTATATGTACACACATAGCCCTTAATGTACCCCCATAGGGCCATATCTGAACAGCAAAAGATGACAAAGCATTATCATGGCAGCACTTGGGACATGGAATTACTGGCCCCTGGTATCTGGTAGCTCCTGGTGCCTGGTACAGCTTCTCTGGCCACCAGCACCCTGAGGCTTTGGTGGGGCTGAATCCTGCTTGGGGGTGAGAAAAAGGCCTGGAACAATTTCTCTTCAATATTTTTAATTGTGTTCTTTCCTCAGTTTCTTGAAATGTAAAGACTTTTTTAAAGCAGCCCAGTAGGAAACATGTCAGAAGTCCCCAGGAACTGCCTCCCTCCTCTGGAAAGGATGTCTGAGCTCGGGGGAAACGGGGTGAAGGAAAACCAGGGCACTGGAATGAGGGACCCCCTTCAGCAGTGTGATGGATTCTTGGTGCTGAGGGCATCACTCCCTGGGGAAGCAGTTCTCTCTCATTCCCATAGATGGGAAGAAAGCCAGCGGAGCGTTAGGAGGCTGCATGGTACCCAGCACCTCCTGGCAGGGGATGCTCTGGGCACGATGTCCTTCTTCTCTGGGCAGGGAGCTGTGACCTGTCCAGGTAGTGCTTTAAGACAAGGAAGCTATGGGGAGGCTCAGGGGAAACAGAGAGTGAGAGATGGCACACATCAGGAGTTTAATTAAACAGGGAGTGATGCAAAGTCCCTCAGATCATTTAAACAGTCACTCAAGGGGGTCTTCTCTTATAATAGGTAATTACCCAAGCATTGCCTTTATATATTCCAAAGGAAAAAAAAAAAGAGTGTACTCATCTATCACCTGGCTAATCCCAAGGTTTGTAATAAACAGGAGCAAGTCATTATCAGGGTGAAATACGACTGCTGCCTTCCCAGCTCCTTCAGCGCGAGAGTCTTTCAAAGAGCAATCTTGTGAGGGGTTTCAAAGCAGAGATATTTAAAAGTACACCTCACAGCAGCATAAAAAATACCTGCAAAGCTACAAATCAAAAGAGGAAAGAATAGCACCTGCTAGACAGAATCACAGCAGTGTGGGTGAGCCAACCTTGGTTGTACCAGCTCAGGTCAGAGGGAGCAACCGTGCTGGGTTTAGAGGGAATGAAACACGTGTAAGCACAGACTTCAATTACACACTGCCTGGTGTAATTGCAACGTGTCCTTCAGCTCCTAAAACAAGGGGAATGGCAGGGAAGAAGGTTATTCACCTGGCCAATAAGCCAGTGAGTTCCAGCCCTCTCTGCTTTGTGGCAAACCAACCCAGTTGTGTGGCATGAGTCGCGCACTGGATTAAACACCCAGGGTCACCAGCCTGGCCCTGGGAGCTGCAGAGCAGGAAGACCCTAAAAGCACTCTTCTGACCCCAAATCAAGCTGTGAGGGACACTGTTTGGCCATCGGCTTTGTGGGGTTTCATTTTTTAGGAGAGTGGTGAGTGTCCTCGTGAGGAGCTGGAGTGCCTTGGGCTGGGTTTGCTCCATCTGAAGGCTGTCAGGGTCCCTGCCGTGTGGGGCTGCCTGGCTGGGCAGAGGGCAGCACTGCTGTACACACTTGCAGACCCCACTCCTTAAAAAAACCCACCAAAACTGAAACAAACCCTCAGGCTGTCAGGAATGACATCCCCTGGCATGGGGAACAGACACCAGTCCCTCTCCAGGGATGCAGGTGGTAACGTGGGGAAGTGCTGCTCGGGCTCAGGCAGAAGAGCGTGCTGGTGGCAGAGCTTTGAGCCTCACCCCACGGTGGGTGCTCAGCATGGAGGTGATGCTCCGAGGGGCTCACATCCTCTGTGCTCATCACCTCCTCCCAGCAGGACCCTGGCCTGCATCCTCTCATCTCTGGGGGCTGTGTTGAGGCAAAGCCCATGCTGAGGGCAGCCACTGCCCATCTTTGCAGGTACCTTTGCAGCCAATCTTTCATCAGTCCTGCTCTCTTGGCAGGGCATCTCATCACCTACATTAAACAATGTGATGTTTATGTATACGTTTAATATCACATGTTTAATATAACTTGAAATGAAAGCATGTAGGTGCTTTGCACAGACTGCAAGGACCAGCTGCACACACAGTTACTCTGAAAAAAAATGACACCTGGCTCTTCCCCCCTCCTTTCCCCCAGGAGAAGAGATGGCTGGATAAAAATTGTGGACAGTCTGAGATTGGAACTAGCTGCCTGTTATGCAGGGCAGTACTGCTCTGTATGCCTTACAGAGAGTATGGTGCTGTCCCCTCTCCTGCTTCCTTGCAAGAGGAGGCACACCACCGTTCAGCTCCCCATCTTTTGACTGTTTGCTCTGTGGAGAAGAAATGTGGGGGGAAGGCAGAACTGGTGAGGAGTGGTTGTTTGGCAAAGCCAGAGCTTGGTTTCATAGGATCATAGAATCCCAGACTGGTCTGGGTGGGAAGGGACCCCAAGGGTCACAGAGCTCCAACCCCCCTGCCACAGGCAGGGCCACCAACCTCCAGGCCTGGAGCTACACAAGGTTGCCCAGGGCCCCAGCCAACCTGGCCTTCAACACCCCCAGGGACGGGGCACCCACCCCCTCTCTGGGCAGCCTGTTCCAGCCCCTCACCACTCTCTCTGCAAAGAACTTGCCCCTAATATCTAATCTAACCCTTCCCTCCTTTAGATTTAATCCATCCCCCTTGTCCTGCCATTGCCTACCCTGACGTTTCCACATCAGGCTGTGATGCTCTCAACATCTTTGACTATGAGGAACATAGAACACAGCAAGGCCTGGAGAAAGCAGGCTCTGGAGGCAGCTTTGTGTGTGGGCTGAAGTAGAGCTCGGTGCCCCTGGCTAAAAGAGAAAGAGAACTCCTCAGGGGACTCCAAAAGGTCTGAGTACACAGACTTCACATTAGTGATGGCCTTCCAGGGGACAGGAGATGGGACGAGGGGCAATGGGCTCAAGCTGCCCCAGGGCAGGGTCAGCTCAGCTGGGAGGGCAAAGTTCTTCCCTGGCAGAGTTGTGGGGCTGTGGCACAGGCTGCCCAGGGAGGGGGCTGAGTCCCCAGCCCTGGGGGTGTTTAACAGAGGGGAGATGAGGTGCTCAGGGCTCTGGCTCAGCACAGGACAGGGACGGTTGGACTCCAGGAGCTTAAAGGGCTTTTCCAACCTGGTGACTCTGTGATTCTTTGGGTCTGGAGATGTCCTGGTGAAGGTAAAGGCAATGCTATCCATATTCATGCCATTTCATGTTTGCCCTCACTACCAGGAGCTGGTTTCCCAGGAAGATGGCTGCAGATCTCCTGTTTAAACACGCTGGTTTTACCACTTTACCCAACTGACACACACGTTTGCAACTTCACCTGTGAATTATGGACCTGAAACCTTGCCTGTGCTGTTCTGTTCACACTGATGCTCTTTCAGCTGTTGTAACACGGATTGGCACAGCCCAGGGTGAATTTTGCACATAGAGGGGCGATGGAGCAGCGATCTCTTCTGGGGGTGCTTGCTGCCTTCCCTCTTTATTACCTGTATGATTAAATGCTTTAGGAGGTGTATTTTCCTATCACTCTGCTAACAGAAATGGGGAGATCTATTTTAAATGATACTATCACCTGTTTTTTTAACTGTTGTCTGGAGAACAAGTACATTCATGTTGCAGATGCAAATTAAACATTTCCCTGAGGCTCCCAGCTCGGGCTGGTCTCTGTTTCCAGCCTCTTCAGCACTCGGTGCTGGAGCCTCACGCGTGCTCAGCAGAGCTCCTTGGTGTCATCATTACCCAGGGAGATTCACCTCCAGCATCTGTGTCATGAATCCTCAGAGATCCTGCTGGAACAGGAGGATCTGGCTGTGCCCTGCTCCTGCGGGGCCCCTTGGCAAGGCAGAGCCCAGGGCTGTGCCAGCATCCTTCGGGGTCACTGCTCAGCCACAGCAGCGCCTGGAGTTCTCCCTCCCTCCGTCCCAGCAGAGCTCTCTGGATTAGGAGCCTGGATCAGCTGAGCCTTTCTTTTATGTTCTCTTCCTCCCTGTTTCAGTGCAGGGAAAGGCTAATTAAAGTCAGCTTCAACTGCAGCTGGGCGGCACTGGAAACTGGGGGGACGCTGTGGTGCTGTGCTGTCCTCCCATCCCTGCTCCCTGTTGGTCCCTACCTCTCTATGATTTGATGGGGACTGATTGTCCCCTGCCCCAAAGGTGACACCGGTCTCAGCAAGAGCTGCTGCAGTGCTGAGTGGCACAATGACATCCTTGCTGGGCATGCACGGGCTTAGAAACATTCCTTCTAGCCCTGCAGATAGGGAGCCCATGCAGCGTGGGTGTAATCAGATGGCAGTTCTCGAGCGGCCCTAAAAGAGATGGTGTGTTGCCCTTCTGGCTGGAAGTGTGGGAGTTGTTGTGGGAAGAAACAAGCTCCACCCTGTGACGGTGGAGCAGAGGGGAGTGGGGGTGTCCTGTGGGGAAACCGTAGTGGCACCCCAGCCCTGCAGTGCTTTGGGGGCTCCCTTTGCCCACACGTAAAAACATTTCTGTACGTGGCACCATTGCCAAATGTGGCGTGAACCCGCTGTGCCCTGCCTCTGATGTGGAAGGGGGTGTGTGTGATACCTGTACCAGAGCTGGGGGTGAGGGAAGGGGCTGGGGGCATGTTTCATGGAATCACAGAATCCCAGGCTGGTCTGGGTGGGAAGGGACCCCAGGGATCACAGAGCTCCAACCCCCTGCCACAGGCAGGGACACCAACCTCCAGGCCTGGAGCTACACAAGGCTGCCCAGGGCCCCATCCAACCTGGCCTTGAACACCCCCAGGGATGGGGCACCCACCCCCTCTCTGGGCAGCCCCTTCCAGCCCCTCACCACTCTCTCTGCAAAGAACTTCCCCCCAATCTCTCCTCTCACCCTTCCCTCCTCCAGCTTCACTCCATCCCCCTTGTCCTGCCAGTCTCTGCCCTTTAACAAGCTGATTCCCCTCCTGTGTCTCTGCTCCCTTCAGGGACTGGCAGGCTGCAGTGAGGTCCCCCCACAGCCTTCTCTTCTCCAGGCTGACCCAGCCCAGCTCCCTCAGCCTCTCTCTGTAGGGCAGCTGCTCCAGCCCTCTGATCATCCTCGTGGCTCCTCTGACCCCTCTCCAACAGCCCCACATCTCTCTTGTGCTGGGCCCCAGCTCTGGACACAGGACTCCAGCTGGGGCCTCCCCAGGGCAGAGCAGAGAGGAACAATCCCCACCCTGTCTCTGCTGCCACCCCTCTGCTGATGGAGCAACTCCTTGAGTTGTTGCTTCACCTCCATCCTCCCTGCTGCACAGGGTGTCTTGGGCAACCCTCCACCGCACAGGCTGACAGACTGCAGCCAGGGACCCCCATCCCGGGCAGGGCTGCAGCTCTGGGGGGGCACCCAGCCTGGTGTTCTGGGAGAGCAGGATGGGACCCCAGCACCCACCGTGCTGGGCTGATGGACCTGATGGGTCCCTGCTCCCCAGTGATGAGGTGCTGGAGCCGTTCAGCAGCCGCTCCGCTTCAGGGGCGGCGCGCCGGGGTTTCAGCTGGCAGCTCAGGCATAACAAGTGAGCCAGGGTTCTGTTGGGAGCTGTGAATAACTCTGCATCATGAATGAAGGAACATGTCATGGGAGACCCACGCAGGAAGGCAGTCGCTGCGTGCAAGTGCTTTCCTCCACTCAGGTGTTGGGTTCCCTCTGGGAAAAAGGCCTCTTATTCATTTTCCCATGATTCATCCATATGCAAAAACCCCTCTCTAAGGTTAAAAACCTCTAATGCTCATGCATAGGTAATGAGCAAAAAGGTTATAAATACCTAATGATATTTAGCTATTTCATACATTCGTGGCTTAGCACTTCTTAGGTCTTGCGTTTTCCCCTCCCAGCCCTCTCTGAGCCTGTGTTCCCTGGAGTGTCAGGCCTGTACTCACTAAGCAGGGAGGCACTTCATTAATACAATGTCAGATTAAAAAAAAGTCCTGCTCAGGATTGCTTGGGAAGGTGGTTTAATTTGTGTATCAAAAGTAAAAGGACCAAAAAGAGAGGTGTGATGACTTAACAGTTAATTCATTGGAAAATATTTTATGTAGTGGAATTAAGTTCTGGCCCATCAGGAGAGAGATGTCAGGGAAGATTACCAAACACTTGGCTATCTAAATTCAGAGCTGGCTGTAATTCATAAATCGGCTTCCCATGGTAGAAGATGGTATTTCAGGATTCCTGCTAGCTGTGTAACTGGAGGAATGACATCATAAATCAGGGCACAGATTCCCCCAGTCTGACTTGCAGCGATGGGTTCACCCGGTGGTAATTTGTTCTAGATAATGCAGACGGAGCTCCCACGCTGCCCATGCAGACCTGGCCTCTCCCCAGTCCCCACACATGGGATTCGGTGCTGCAGTCACCTTTCAACCCTGAAAAACCTTGGGAAAAATACCAAGCTTCATGGAATTGCTGCCCATTTTCCCAGTTTTCACCATTTCAGATCAGCTCAATCAGTTTTCCATCTCTTTGGAGACAGTGTGCCTGTGCCAAACTCCCCCCATGCCTCCCCTCTAGGTTCAAATAGTGCATCCCAGCTGGTTTGGAGGAAGGAGGGAAATGGCCCAAAGAAAAAGCACTGTGAGACAGTGGGGAAGCTGCCTGGGCAGGTGATGCTAAGGCTGTGGGCATCACCCACATCTGGCAAAGTCTGCAGCAGAAGCAGAGTTTGAACCCAGAGGGGAGGCATGGGGGGAGTTTGGCACAGGCACACTGTCTCCAAAGAGATGGAAAACTGATTGAGCTGATCTGAAATGGTGAAAACTGGGAAAATGGGCAGCAATTCCATGAAGCTTGGTATTTTTCCCAAGGTTTTTCAGGGTTGAAAGGTCACCGCAGCACCAACTCCCTGCACCTGAGCACCAGCTGCAGGGGAGGCCATGAGAAGGTTACTGCTAATTAGATAATTAGGTCAAATGCTAATCAGGAGCACATGCCCTGCTTTAAAATCAGGCCTGGGTGTGGGGGGCTGCCCTGGAAGGGGCAGGCTGGGATGCTGGGCTTCATTCAGGCATGGACCTTGCTGCTGGTGTGGGGAAACAGGTAGGTGTGGGGTGCTTGTGGGGAGGGGGTAGTGGGGCCTGGGAGGGAGCTTGGGTGGCTGGAGGTGGGGCACTCTGCTCTTGTGGGGTTTTTTAGCTTGCCACGTGCTTGTAATGAAAACTTTGAATGGTTTCCTGCTGCTGGAGTAAGTGCTGTGTGCCTCTCTGGTACCTGGGGGGGCTCAGGGCACTGAGCCCCTTGTTAGAGCCAGTGTTATGGCTAGGAGAGCCTCTCAGCATGGCTTTACTCGTAGCTGGTCAGAGCTTTGCTGCTGAGCATGCTGAGCTTGCTGAGCCACTTTGCAACCCTGGTAAATGTACTTGGTTTTGCAGGGATTGGTATTGCCTGGAGCGTGGCTGGGGCTCTGCTGGAGTCAGCTAAGGATGCTCTGCTGCTGCAGGGTGGGGTGAGATGGGGTTGGGGTGTTTTTGGGGTGCTGTAAGATGAGAGTAAGGAACCCCTGGAGTTATGGGGGTGTCCCTCAGCTCTAGTCCTCTGGAGAGGAGGCAGGGCTGGGAGTGCTCGTCCTGCCTGGATAACGTGCTGGAGTGTATGTGCTGCCTTTAGGTCTGTGTTTGCCATGGGTTGGGAGGTGCTGCCAATGTAATTGATCTGCTTGTGCCAGTAAACATTAATTTCTCAGCTTTGGGTTGTATTTTTTGAGGTTTTTCTTCTTTCCTTTTATTTTTAAATTTAAAAAAAAATTACAAATGTTTTTTCTTAATATATGGAAGTTCCTGGGTATCAAATAGCTGTGCACCTCATGTTCCATCTGTACTGCAAGAGCTCACACATACTAAGCCTCCTCCTCTTCTAACCTGTGTTCAACTCTGCTCTCCCTAGGAGCTCGTATTTTAAGCCCAGCCAGCTTTGCAGCTGGAGCACCACAGCTTTGGGTGCAGCCTGAGGGACTGCTTGTGGTGTGCCAGGTCCCTGCAGACAGCCCAGCTGCCTCCCAGCCCTTTGAGCTGCTCACAAGAAGTGCTGCTTTCTGCAGAAGGCCTCCTGACCCTCAGGGTATCTGGAAGAGCTGCCTGACAGCTCTGGGTGGACCCAGGGCTGCCTGTTCCCCGCAGAGTGATGGGTTTGGGGGTGATGGGGGTGGAGGTGTGGCAGGTCTGGGAGGTTGGTGGGGGTTTGGAGAGATGCAGATGGGGTAGAGCAGCTGCTGGAGGGGCGGTTATCCTGGTGCCCTTCCCACCCTGTTAGCTGTGGGGTCTGCTGTTGCCTGGCACAAAGCTGGGCCAGGGCAGGGTCCGCTCAGCTGGGAGGGCAAAGTTCTTCCCTGGCAGAGTTGTGGGGCTGTGGCACAGGCTGCCCAGGGAGGGGGCTGAGTCCCCAGCCCTGGGGGTGTTTAACAGAGGGGAGATGAGGTGCTCAGGGCTCTGGCTCAGCACAGGACAGGGACGGTTGGACTCCAGGAGCTTCAAGGGCTTTGCCAGCCTGGGGACTCTGGGGTTGGTAATATCATCAGCTTCTGACATGAGTTAAATCATTCCCATGGATGCATCCATAGAAACCCCATGGCAGTGTGGCTGGGCCAGGATCATGCATGTGAGGAGCCTGTTTCCAAAGCCTGGAGCAGTTCCAACCTGTGGAAGAAGATAAACGGGGCTGTAGGTACAACCTCCCTGCCCTGTACTGAAGAATTGCTTCATCTTTGCACACAGCT
>VZTU01007159.1:321993-340779 GCA_013400835.1 Zapornia atra
TGCCCACGGCTCCGTGGGGGGGGGGGGGGGAATAATCAAGAAGTCTCATTATTTGGTAACACATGGAATGATTCCAATCAAAAATAGCTTGTCTGGAATATTTGCTGAAATTTCCAGGTATAAGTGGAAAACATAATTACCAGCTTCATGTAAAAAATGAAAACACTGTTTAGGCTAGAGGAGATTCAATCTGTTGAAGTACATTTCAATCTCCATCTGATGCTAAATAGCTATCTGCATTGCAGATAAAGCTATATTTGCATGCAGACCTGGATGTTGTCATCTCTCTCTCTGCAATTGTTTTGATTTGAAGTCCCTTGTACAGACTCATTAGTTGCCTGGAATATCTTTGTCTCTAAGTATCTCTCTGGAGGCAATATTCAAGATCTCTTGAGGACCTCTGATTATTTTATACAAGTGGGGTTTTTTCTGCTTTGATGGAGCCTACTGTCTTGGTCACCTTGATTTAATCTGCACCGAGTGCAGTCGGTGTAACAGAACCAGGAGGGGTGATAAAGGCAGGGAGAAGGGAATTGATTGTAGGTTTAATTTCTCAGCAAGGCAAATGCAGCTGGAGGTACCCTGGGAGTCTGAATAAAAGTGGTCTGGACAGTCTGCAGGCTTTAAAAACCAATCAAAGGACCCTCCTACATCTCTCTGGAAGGCTGCAAGCTCTCCATCCCTGGTGCTTCATCACCTCTTATTTCCAAGAGACCAGAATCTATTTGGACTGTAATTACTCTGGTCTGGAAGGACTTAACCCTTTGCAGCTGAGGCAGGCTGCTTCTGAAATACCAGGGCAGGGGAGCAAGGGTGTTTCTGGGGCTTTTCTGAGTGCCAAACTGAGACTTGGGGAGAGACCTCTCTATTTCTGTAGCAGGATTTGGCCCCTTGATCTTGTGCTTGCAAGAACAGCAGAGACTTTAGCTTTGCCTACACCTCTGCTCCTAAAACAAAGAAGTCGGGGTGCATCCCCCAGGGGTTGTGGCTGGATGATTCTGTTTTCCCTGCTATTTGGATGTTCATGTGAAGGGGGCTTTCCAAAGGCAGTTGTGCCTGCAGACCAGAGCTCTGGCAGGCTTCTGGGGCTGGGCAGTGTGGCTGCTGAGACGTTATTTGAGGCAGTTAAAGCAGCTGAAATAGTTCACTGCTGGTTAAAATAATGAACTGCCCCCATGTTAAGTGACCCACATCCTTTCACGTTTATCAATTCAACTTATTTCCATAGTGGAGACCACTCTGAGTAGCAAAATGGATGGACTGTTAGTTTAGCTGCTGCTGGGGAGGTGTGGGAGCAGCGCTGGGTAGACTCTCCTTGGGCATCTCTTGGGTCTTAAAATGGTCTGTGAACTGCTCTAAGGTGTCTGACTTTACACGTGACCCTACCTGTGTTCTCCCTCTTCCCAAGATCAGTGTTCTTCAAGTCTAGAGACAGATATTAGCTGGCTGGTATGTTCCCATGTTGAAGTTGTTTCAGTGCTTCTAGCAATCACATGCTTTGAGGATCCCAGGGTCTTGCCTGAGCTGGTGTGTTGTGCCCAGGGTAGTGGGCTTCCCCAGAGGTGAAGCAGAGTGGAGCTGCTGTGCCTCATTCTCCAGGTGTCAACACTGTGTGGAGACAGGAGGAATAAGGGTGTGCTCTTCACATTAAATCCCTCTGTCAGCAGCTCCTGCAATGAGGAGTTTCCCCTTTTCTCCCCCAGTTTGCCAGCTCTCAGGGTACCAGCTTGGCTCCTGGTGCTGGCACTGAGCTGGGGCATATCCCAAAGTGCTAACGAAGGCACTTGGCAGGTGTACACAACTGCTGCTGCAGGACAGGAGTAATCAGATTAGCCTGGAAGATGCAGGAAGGGCCCGTGTTCATTAGCATGTAACTCTTTAGCTGAGTAATTAGTCTGCCTGTTAGAAGAGCCCTTTGATTCGGAGGGCGATGGCTCCTGGTGAGCATCTCCCTGCAGATGGGGGCAGTGCTGGGGCAAACAGGGTAGCTCGGTAGCACCAGAAGGGCTTAGAGCAGTTGCTGGGGTTAATTGTAGTGAAACCCTTTTGTGGTGAGCTCCAGGCACAGGGGGACTGAGGATTCCCAGCGAGCTCTGGGAATGATTTCCAAGGAGCTGCCACTGTGACCTGCCCCTGACCTGAGCTGTGCCTGTCAGTCTCCCAGCTCGGTGCTGGGGGTGATGTGTGGGTTGATGCCAGGTCACCTCAATGAGGAGGGACTGCTGTTTATACTGATGGTTTTTCTGGCCTATTGTGCATGTACCCCTGTGAAAACTGTTGGTTTAATGTTGATTTGGCACACGTGGGGCTGAGCAGGAGCTGCAGGTCTCAGGAGCTTGTTCCAGTCCTGTGCAGGAGGCTCACTGTGCAGTAGGCACCAGTGCTTTACCTGCTTGAATGAAAACAAACCAAACCCAGCCAAAGCAGCGCTCCAGGGCACCCACCTTGGGCAGGACTCCTGGTGTGGCTGGTCTGACCTGTCTCCAGGCCAGCAGGACTGTGCTGCTCAGTGCCTTCTCCCTGCTCCATGGATGGAGATGCTGCACCTTCTGTCCTGACTTTTGACCACCCCTGGGCAAGAGGCGTTTTTTCCCCCCTAGTATCTAATCAGTTCCCTGTGCCCAGGTTTTCCTGCTCCCCCTGGTCCACTCCCCATGTGCCTCAGAGGGTCTGGCCCCATCTTCCCCTGCCCTTCCCTCTGGCAGCAGAGGATGCAGAGGCTCCGTGGCTGCTCTGGGACCACGAACCCATCCCAGTGAGGAAGAGCTGCTGAAGTGCAGCTGGAGGCTGGAACAGACTTTTTCAATGCAGTCTGCCAGCATGCAGGCAGGCACTGAGCCCTCCATCTCCATGTCGTTGGGGGCTTCGTGCCTGCATCCTCTTTAAATCAAATAATCATCCACAAACCTGAAATAATGTTCAGCAGAGAGTACTGCTTGGCTGCTGGGAGAGTCAGGTTAGTGCCAGGAGGTTTGTTCCTGTATTTTAAGCTTGGTGACAGCCTTTCTGTCACCTGTGCTGAGCCATGAGGTGTTTTCCTTTGTTGACCTCCTTGGGTTTGGATTCAGTTTCACTCCCAGCTGAATAGATTTGTGCTGCTGGGAAAGTGATGCCCAGTGTCCCTTCCCTCAGGGTAGGTGTCTCTGCTTCTGCAGGCACAGATCCTTATCCCCAAGGGGGAATGGGAGGGTGCATGATGTGATCTTGTACACACATCCCTGCCTCTCACAGTGCTGGGGCTGCTTCCAGCTCCAGAGCCACGGGCTGAAACCACCCTGGGGGGGAAGATGCCTGGAGCCCTGGGCTGCTAAAACCTGCTGCAAGAGCAAACACAGTGCAAGCAGCACCTACTGAGGCAATGGTTTGGGGGGGGGCAGTGTGTGTTCCCCATTTCCTCCCCTCCTGCCCCCATCATTCCCAGGCACAGCTGAGGGCAGGACCCAAGCTCTGCGTGGCTTGTGTGGCACTGAGGGCTGGGGACAAGCCAGCCAGCATGGGGAGCTCAGGTGGGTTGGTGTGTGTCCTCAGAAGGATGAGGTTAAAATCCTGAGGCACACCTGATGTCACCTGCTGTTTCTCATGCTGTTCATAGCCAGTTTGCCATCTACAAAATGAGGGTAATAAGGGAGTTATCAGCTTATAGACCTCATAAAGGAGATGGCAGGCTTGGTTGGGTGTGAAGGGCTATTATCCTTAGTTTAAGACCAGCTAGTTGTGACTAATGAACTATATCCCACATAATGGGCAAGATGAACTCTTACCACTGCTATACAGGGAGCTGTGGTTAATCTCCTAATTATTAAATGAGTAGAATGATTCCTAATAGCATGTAATTTCGTGGTCAAGCAGATAATGATCTTTCTTGCATGGCACAGTAAAAATATCATCCTTGGTGTAAGCCAGCATGTGCAGTTACTGCCTTCAGGGCTGGACTGCAACTCGCTGGTCTCTGCCCTTGCTCAGCCCTCAGCCAGAGCTCAGTGGCTCCATCAGTTGGGCTTCTCCATGGCTGCTGGTTAAGCTTCTTGGATTGTCCTCAGTCCTGTCTTTTATTTATGCTGTTCCAACCCTCCTTCTTCCTTTGTTTATCCTTTTCTAAGCAGCCATCTTCTACACATGAAGTCTTTAATATATATATATAAAATAGTGAAGGTCTGTAATATGAGCTGTTGTGATAGTTCCCTCCTGGCAAACCCTACCTGAAGGGTTTGCTTGTCCTCAGAGCCCTGACACTGAGGCACCACTGAACCATGCTCAGGTGCCCAGGACCCCCACGTGTTAGGGAGAAGCTTGGAAGTACACGACTGTACTGCTGAAATATGGAATAACCTTTGGATCTCCCTGTGCAAGGAGGAGGTGGTGGGACAGGGAAGTGACCCCTCCATCCGATGCCTGTTCCCTGCTGCAGAGCAGGGGGCAAGCAAGGTGAGGGGCTGGCTGGAGAAGAGGATGGGGGAGGGAGACACCATTTGGCTCAGTTTTGAGCCATCCCCTCACTAAACAGTGGTTTCAAAGCTGATGTATCTGAAGTCACCAATACCCTGGCTCTCAGGGCAGGTAGAGCCCAGCCCTCACCATGACAGGCATACTGCTGCTCCTGAAGCTCTCTGCAGCCCTTCCCATGAGCCAGCAGTGTGCCCTGGGGGCTGAGAGAGACAATGGGATCCTGGGGGGCATCAGGAGGAGTGTGGGCAGCAGGTCACAGGAGGGGATCCTCCCCCTCTGCTCTGCCCTGCTCAGGCCCCACCTGGAGTGTTGTGTCCAGTGCTGGGCTCCCTGGGATCAAACAGACAGGGATCTCCTGGAGAGAGTCCAGAGGAGGGACACAGAGATGCTGAAGGGCCTGGAGCATCTCCCCTGTGAGGACAGGCTGAGTGAGCTGGGAGGGCAAAGTTCTTCCCTGGCAGAGTTGTGGGGCTGTGGCACAGGCTGCCCAGGGAGGGGGCTGAGTCCCCAGCCCTGGGGGTGTTTAACAGAGGGGAGATGAGGTGCTCAGGGATCTGGTTTAGCTTAGGATGGGATTGATTGGACTTGATGATCTTCAAAGGGCTTTTCCAGCCTGGTGGTTCTGATGGCAGTGCTGCCTGGAGCAGGGCACCTCATGCAGCTGCCAGTCCAAAATGTGGTCCTGTCTCCCTCAGCTGCTGTGCCTGGTTTTGGCTCACTGTTGGTGCCAGCAGCAGTGTAGCTTGGGTGTGAAGTTGGAGCTTCTCTCTGGGTGCTTGGTGGGTTTTCCCCCCTCTGCCAGATGTGAGGGGCAGTAAATGCATCCCCATTAGTGGCCACAGCCAGTGATGCTCTCCAGTTAAATTATAGCTACCCCCCCTCAGCTGTGGGAGTGGTGAAGCTGGTCCTCGGTCACCTCATGGGACCAGAGGAGCATCAGGAGGCTGTCCATGGAGCACAGTGCCCTGCCCCTCTTTACTAACAGTTATTCACTAATTAGCCTCATCTCTAAGCTCCAAATCCCAGTGGGTTACACGTATCCAGCCTATTCACTGCTGCCCATTGTCCTGATGCTTTGTCCTTTTCTTTCCCTTTCATCTTTTCAGGAACCTTCCAGGGGCTGGAGCAGACCTGTCTCTATAGAAACAGATTCTGGGCTTTTCTGCAGTTGTTCCCAAAGTGTTTCCTTTATTCAGTGTTCTGAAATCTAAAGGCAGGGGAAAGCTGCACTGAGGAACAGGGAATGGTTGGTTATGAAGATCTCAAGTCTACGAATTAAGGGAGTGGTTTAGTCTGATGGAGGGGAGAAAGGGGAAGAAAAATTACACTGGGTTATGTATTTCATCAGCATTTTAATACACATGAAAAGGGAAATATTTAAATGGCTTTTCAACCACCAGCAGCCATCTCTAATAGCCCATGTTTAATGGCAAACAAATATGAATGTGAAAGAGCATCACTCACTGCTGGATTTGTCTCCCTGCTGTCAGGTTTCCCTCCCTGAAGGCAATAATAGTCCAAGTCGCTTTGGTCAGAGCCTCAGCCCTCACTTCACCCTCAGGGGCAGATTTCCTGCTCAGCCCCAGCCAGTGCTGCGCTGCATTTCCATACCAAACCCTCACTGTCCTTGGGAAACAGTTCAACCCACCTGGGGGTTTATGGCGACCAGCAGAGAGCAACAGGCAATTTGAGATGAGTTGGAGGTGAAGCCATTTGATGAGGTGCAATCCCCCACATTCTAGACCTTTATTGCTGCAAACGTGGCAGGCTAAACAACTGCTAACTGGTCACACACACTGTGCACACTGTATGGATTGGTCAGTGATTGTAACGAGCTCTGATACACCTAGCTTATAGCTAAACAGCCTTAGTTTACCTTTAATGCCTAAAAGCATCCCCACACCTGCTGGTTTGACCATCTTGTTGTGGTTGGTTCCTAGCATGTCCCATGACTCCCAAATCCCTTCCCATATCTGCTGCTTGGTTTGGGGCAGCCTGTACCCCTGTCAACAAGGCTGCTGTGTGTTGAGAATGTGATTATCAGGATCCTCTCAGCATGAGGAACTTCTCCTCTCTCATGGGAACAGAAGAACATTGTCAGGGCCTAAATCCTGGGAGAAGAGCGCTAGGCCGCGGGCAGGCCTGCTGGCTGCCCTGACAGGGGTTGGGTCAGCCTTGGAGCATCCCCAGGCTCTGCAGAGGGATGGATCTGTGGGGCTGGGGACCAGAGGGGCTCCATCCCTCATGGGACCCCCCCACAGGGGTGTCCCTCCTGGTCCCACTGCCCCCTGCACCACACCAGCCCTGGTTCCATGTACCAGTTGCATCTCCTTGGAAGCTACTTGGCTTAGCCCCTCCTTCCTTCTCCCTCCCTGAGCAGGCACTGGATGAACACATGCTGCTTTGGGTTAAATTCCTGGGAAATGGATCCAAAGGCTGGGTTCTTGACACTTTGGGCTGGGATCCTTTTTCCTCTCAGTGCATACTTTTAGCAAGTGCTAGAAATTCTAATAACTGCCTGTACAGTCTATTCTTCCAAAATACCCTGGAAAAATAAATTAGCATGCTGTTCTAGCTGTGCCAGGAGCAGGTGCTGTGTGGGCAGTTGTTTTACAGCAACACAGCCCCTCTCCTTAATCACAGGGTGGGAAAGGGATGTTGCAAATCAGCTTTTGCTGCTGCAGATGACTGATCTGAAGGAGTCTCTGTCTGCTGTGCTGTCTCCTGCAGAAGGCAAGGCCTTCCCATCAGAAGGCTTTATGTTACTGGTGATCAGGTCTAAAATAAACCAGGTGGCCAGTGCTTAAAGCATCCTACAGAGGTCACTTTGGGAAGTGATCTCTCCTTAGAGGTGAGCTGTGGGGTCTGGTTTGTGGGAACTAAGGAGAGTGCTTTGTCCTTGTGGGGCTCTTGGGAATGAAGCAGGTCCTGTCCAAAACACCCCACAGGAGTGGAAATGCTTCATCCTTCCTGGGAGAAGCAACATGAACTGTCACTTTCCTGTGGGACACAGGGCAGGTGCCTCTGGCTTTTAAGCTGGGACAGCAGGACTCTGGTGTTTTGCTTCTCTTAAATACCTGGGTGCATTGCTGGCTCCAGGGAATTAAAGATCTGTTTCTCCTGATATCCCAGCCACTTCTGGGGAAGATGCTGCTCTTCCTTTGCCACCTCCCTATACATTTAAAATGATTTTACAAAGCCAAGCAAGCCTCACATGGAGTTATTCCCCTGACAAGTGGGAGGGCTCTTCCTGGATGTTATGAGTTTGAACACAGGCTGGTGTACACAGAATGGCATGAACTCCACCTTGGAGGAGCTTCCTCAAAAGCCTGAGCCTCTAGCTGGGCTCTGCCCTGTGAGTGTGTCATTCTGGGGGCTCAGAGGCTATAAAGCAGCTGTCAGACCAAGCTCTCTGACTGCAGAGGTACTCAGGGGAAACACTGGGAGAAGTTTATACTCTAATTACTGTCTTTTCTGCTGGCTTTCCTTATGATGGCTGTTGTTTCCACCGACTGTGCATCCAGCAGGCTTTGCCATGTCCTCTGTTTCAAGCAGAGCTTCAGCAGAAATCTGGGAGGGTGCTGGTCTCACCTCTTCCAGCAGCACAGCCTGACAATGGCAAAGCAGACAGCTCTCATTTCTCTAGGAAAAACAAGAATTGCTTTTTTCCCCTTTAAAAGTAAAACTTTTCCTAAGTGTGGTCTGTACAGAGAGCAAGGGTCACAGGATCCCAGACTGGTCTGGGTTGGAAGGGACCCCAAGGGTCACAGAGCTCCACCCCCCTGCCACAGGCAGGGCCACCAACCTCCAGGCCTGGAGCTACACAAGGTTGCCCAGGGCCCCAGCCAACCTGGCCTTGAACACCCCCAGGGATGGGGCACCCACCCCCTCTCTGGGCAGCCTGTTCCAGCCCCTCACCACTCTCTCTGCAAAGAACTTCCCCCCAATCTCTCCTCTAACCCTTCCCTCCTCCAGCTTCACTCCATCCCCCTTGTCCTGCCAGTCTCTGCCCTTTAACAAGCTGATTCCCCTGTTGGGAATGTTGATGGGGTTTCTTTTGTACCTATTTTGATGGTGGAGACCCCTTCCTAGCCATGGAACCTCACCTGCTTCTCACATCTAGAATTCAAAGCCCAGTGAGGACACCCAATGAAGTTCTCTCACATCTCTGCTGGAAGCCAGGACTTTCCTCTCTAAAATAACATTTCAAAGATGCATTTTCAGAGGAAGCCCCCAGCTCTTGCTAGGCACTTCCAGGCTCTGTTAGAATCTGCAGAGTAACACTGCCTTCCCTGAAGGAAACAACTTCTGTTTGTGTGCTCCTAGTAGAGCCTGAAATGCCAAGGGAATGGACTTCATTCCCACCTGCAGCAGCACCTTTGAACGTTCCAGGCATTGCCATGGAACAGCTCCATAGAGTTCTTCCAGTTAGGTGGTGTTTGTGCAACAGGGGTGGCAGAGGAGAGGCAAATCACCAATAAACCTGGAGATTTAAGGTCATCCTTTGAAGTGATGGATCTCATTTGAACTCACATTGATCTCACATTGAACTTAGTATGCTAAGAATGATCCCAACTGAGTAACAGTGTCTGTGCTGGTCTGGGGGTGCTGGGGATGGGCTCTGGCTGATTGATTTTTGTAATACACATTACAAAAAGCACATCACAACAAACACAAGTGAAAAGCTCCCTGTGCAGGACAGTGTGAGTTCACCTTTCCTTCCCCCAGTCTGAGGTCAGCTGCCTGTAATGCAAGAGGAGGTGCTGGGCCTCTGGATGTGGCTCTGCTCAGGGGAGCCGAGCCTGAGGTCTGGGAGGCTTCTCCCACTGCTGTCAGAGCTCCTGGCACTGGCACCCTCTGTTCCCTGTCAGTTTATTGCATAGCAGAATTAATCTATTTAAAAAAATCAAAGCAGAAGTGTCCATGCAGTTGTTAAACACCAGCACAGAGGGTGCTGCTCCTATTGATGACAGCCACTGTGGGCAGGCTGGTCCATCCCCTGCATCCCTCCCTGGACCAGCACAGCTTTCTACAGTAGCTTTAGCCTGATGCTCTTTGTGCAAGGAGGGGGGGTGGGGGGGGAGAAAGGATCCAAAAAGGAGAAAACTCCCATGGCAATTTTATACTTAAGGAGTAGTTTCATTAGAGAAATTTAAGAGGAGGGAAACAAGGACAAAAACCCTCCATCTGTTTTGAGGTCTTGGAGATGTGATTTTAGGAGGAAGGGGTGTTTGTGGGAGCTGGCTGCTGGGAATGGCTCCATCAGGAAAGGAAAAGAAAGCATGCACAGGACAGCTATGGGACTGATGTACAGCAGGAGGCAGGGCAGGGGGTGCAGTGTGCTCTGGGGAGATTCAGGGGTGCCCAGTGGGAACCACAGGGTCCCTTAAAAAGCACAGCTCTCTGCTGTTGCTTGTTTGGAGAATATGAATAATCTCCAGGGTGCTTTTGTAGGAGACAGAGTACAGTTTGGGATGAAGGATGGGGGGGGGTGTGTACCCATGTGCACACCCCAGCAGATGGGTGAGGTGTGAGGCAGCAGCCCCCCGTTGCCATGGAGCAGCCTGTCCGTGCTGTGAGCCTGCTCAGGTCAGCAGCACAGGGTGTTTCATGGATCACCCACTGTATCAGGACAGGCTGGGGGTGACCTGCTGGAGAGGAGCTCTGTGGAGAAGGACCTGGGGGTCCTGGTGGGTGACAGGGTGGCCATGAGCCAGCAGTGTGCCCTGGGGGCTGAGAGAGACAATGGGATCCTGGGGGCATCAGGAGGAGTGTGGGCAGCAGGTCACAGGAGGGGATCCTCCCCCTCTGCTCTGCCCTGGAGTGTTGTGTCCAGTGCTGGGCTCCCTGGGATCAAACAGACAGGGATCTCCTGGAGAGAGTCCAGAGGAGGGACACAGAGATGATGAAGGGCCTGGAGCATCTCCCCTGTGAGGACAGGCTGAGTGAGCTGGGGCTGTTCAGCCTGGAGAGAAGAAGACTCAGGGGGGACCTAATTAGTGTTTATCAATCTCTTAGGCATGGGATGCAGGGGGAATTGGCCAGCCCCTTTTCAGTGTCTGTGGGGACAGGACAAGGGGCCATGGCCTCAAGTTGGATCACAGGGAGTTCCCCCCCAATGTGGGGAAGAACTTCTTCCCAGTGAGGGTGAGGGAGCCCTGGGACAGGCTGCCCAGGGGGTGTGGAGTCTCCTTCTCTGGAGAGATTCAAGTCTCATCTGGATGCTGCCCTGTGCAATATGAGCTGGGAGCTGCTTTGGCAGGGGGTTGGACCCGATGGGCTCTGGAGGGCCCTTCCAACCCCTACGAGTCTGGGATTCTTTTCCCCCTTCTTGCCAGCTGAATCCTTTCCCCATTCGTTTTGCCCCCATCAGGCTCTTGCAGCTCCTTACCCTGACAGGGCAGGGCAGCAGCAGCAGGCTGTGTCCCTGGGGTCCAGAGTGACACAACACAGAGGCTGGTCCCTCGCTGTGATCGTGAGCTCTGACCTGGGCTGGAGACCCTGCTGCAGTTTAATGAGTTCAGCCTATGCTGTGGCCCCTTCTGTCTGGGTAAATGGTGCCTTTGGGAGTGTCCACAGCCAGAATTCCTTCCCGTGGCTGTGGGGCCCAGGCAGTGGCTTTCACTCAGGAGTTTCCTTGAGCAAACACCAGTTGTTGTCCAAGCAAGGGCTCCAGATTTCATCGGGCTCCAGATTTCATCAGGCTCCAACTCTTGTTCATCTTTCCCAAGGAGGACAGGCTTTGGCAAGAACTGGAGCCTTCTGCCCTGGGACAGGCTAAGGAAGCAATGTGCATTTTAAAAAGTCCCAGTAACTCCTGCTCTTGCCCAGTGGCATCACCTGTGCTGCAGGCAGGGTGAGGAACCCAGCAGGGACTCCTTTGGTGCAGAGCCAGGCCAGCCTGCACTGCATGCTCCAAGGAAGGGATTACATTGCATTTCTTTAATTACCAGTAAATGGGGCTCAGGATGCTGAGGGTCAGGGCAGTGATACTGCTCAGGGAAGAAAGGAAAAGGAGGAAATAACACCCACCCCTGGAGCTCATCAGCTTGGGCAGTGCCAGGAGGGCTCCTGCCATGCTGTGGGAATAGCATTTTGGGAGGGGAGGGTCTGTGTTCCTGCAGATTAACGTGCCCAGGCCCATGCTGGATGGCATGGTTACCATCAGCACAAGGCTCATTCGTTGGGCAAATGCAATGAAGGGTTATTTAAACCACCAGGATGCTGCTTCCACCCAAACTGATCCATTTAAGGCTATTTGGGAGACACAAATTCAATCTGGCACAGCGGAAGCATCAGCAGGAGGATCTATATATAGCAGCAGCAGGCCCAGGCCTGGCATTTGTTTCCTGCTGCCATGGTGGTTTTTAATAGGGCAAGAGATGCTGTGGGTGCTTCAGGGGGCTGGATTGCACCCACAGCCTCACTGCCCTCGGTGTTCAGGGAGCTGAAGGTGGGCAGAGCTGGTAGGAACATGGTGAATGATGGAGAGACAGTGTGTCCTGGAGGAATCAGCCTGAGCAGGGCTCCCAGGGGGTGTGGGGAGCAGCCTGGAGGTATGTAAGGGGTGAGGAGGCCTGTGTAAAATGATGCTAGTGGAGGAGAAGACAGGCTTCCCTAAATGACAGGTGGTTTGTAACGTTGGTTTGCTCTAAATGCCTTGGCAGCTGAGGGGTTGTGTGGGTAAGCAGAGCGAGTGAGCACACCAGGCAGGAGGGGGCTGGGGGAGGCACACATCCTGCATCTGGAGCATGCTGGTACCTGGTGTGATGGAGCTGCACATCCCTGGGTGCTCCCAGCTCCTCTGCCTGCTGATGGGCATGTGGCAGCCCCCAGCCTGCTCCCACCTCCCAGGCCCGTAGGACACAGGCCTGTGACAGATGCTGTCCTGCTTGTCTCCCATGCGAGGGATGTTGGGAGCACAGCACCAGGCAGGAGGGCAGTGCTGGGGGATGCTGTGCCATCCCATGTGTAGTCCTCATTTTCTGCTTGCAAAGGTGTTTCTCTGAAATGCTTGAGTCCTCTCTAGTGCTCTGAAGTGCTGCAGGATGCAGCCAGGAGCAAAGCACCCTCTGCATCTCCTCCAGGCTGGCTGGAGAGGTGCTGCTGAGGGACCAGAAACGTTTTCCTCAGCAGGTTGGGCACTTGTGTGGGTTGAGGGCACAAACCCCTGCCCTGGACCTGCTGGGAGCCCAAGTCACTCAGGGAAAGGCAGCTGCACATGTAGAAAGCATGATTCCTTTCCTTCTGAGCATCCAGAGCTGTGCAGGGTGGGCACATCCTGTGCCAGGAGCTCCTGGTCTGCAGGTCCAGTGCAGCCCCTCAGAGCTGGCAGTTCCAGGCCATTAGGCCAAATTAATTTTGCATTATCATTACTGAGTTACCTGATGGAAGAAGAATCCTCCCTTCTTTGTGAAGGATGGATTTTATTTCTGCCAAAACATGGGCAGCTCAGTGAGCAGAGTTCATCTATAATTTGGCAGTTAATGTGTCCACGAGCTCCCATGAAAGGGGGAAAAAAACCCCCCAACTTATTAAACTTAATCAGGTTTCAGGTTTTCATTATTTCTGCTCTAATAAACACAGGAAACCATACTGCAGGACTGCAAGGGCTGGGAGTGCTTTGGGGGGCTGCCAGGGCTCCACCACCCCGGGGAGAGGTGGGTGACCCCTGCACCCTGAATTCCTGGAGCCAGCTCCAGCAAGCCCTCCCAGCTTTTATATGTATATTTGCTTTTCTATGTCTAAACCCATCTGTTTGACATCATTATCCTAGTAAGCAGAATATATTTTATGCATGTGATGTATAACTGTATCATTAAGAATACATAAATATATATAAATGCTGATGCTGTTTACTAGTGCTGCTGCTTTCCTGAGTGGCTGTTGATATTGAGGACCTTGCTAATTAGTTTCACAGCCAGAGCTGAAATTAATGACACAGAGGCAGATATTTTAGAGTCTCTCTCTTTCCCTGCTGGTTTTTCCCCCCCAGATGCCCGGTGTGTTGCTCTGAGGTGGGAGATGTGGTGGGTGGGTGGCAGGCAGGGGCCCCAGGGCTGGGTGCTGGGAAGGATGTAATGGTGTAAGAGTGCAAAAAACTATTGTTTGGGGTTTTTTTTTCCTCTTATAAAGTCAACCAGACGTTGTTCTCTTAGTGATAGCTGTGATTTCTAGGTGGCAGCACCTTTGTAGAGGGGCAGGGTAGGGATGCTGGGGGTCTCGAGCTCTGCAGCTGTTTCCTCTCCCACCCTGGTGCTGATGTGCTTTCACATCTTGGGGTCCTTGCTGGCTGAGTAATTGTTCCTCTTCTCTGAAAAGAGACCAAATGACAACAAAAAGCTGCTTTTGTGTCATGCATGACATGAGTGTTGAAGTGCCAGGCAGGCTTCTTAAAGACTTTGGCTCATACGTGTGAATGATGGGTGGGCAGCGTGTGCAATTCCACACCCTCAGGGGCTGGGATGGGCATCTGGAATGAGTGTCAGGGGGTGCTAACTAAAAGCCCCCAGGATGCTGAGGAAAACCCAAGCTGATGGGAGCATGTGAACGTGTTCAATTATAGTGAGAAGTTATGATTCCATTCCAGAATCCCTTCTGGGGCTTGAGTGCTTTGGGAAGAGCTTTGGCTTCTTTAAACCCAGACCATCAGGCTGGGTGCTTGAATTGCCAGGCCTTGTCTGCCCTTACCACTGACCTCCTTCCAAGCAGCTTGTGCAGCACCAGCCCAAGGGATTGCAGTGTCTGCTCTGTATAAGGTGTCCAGTTTTGGGCCCCTCACTACAGGAAGGATGTTGAGATGCTGGAGTGAGTCCAGAGGAGGGTAATGAGGCTGGTCAAGGGTCCGGAGCACAAGTCCTGTGAGGAGCAGCTGAGGGAGCTGGGGGTGTTTAGCCTGGAGGAGGCTGAGGGGAGACCTCATCACTCCCTGCAACTACCTGCAAGGAGGGTGTAGAGATGTCTGGGTCTGTCTCCTCTCTGGTGACAAGTGACAGGACAAGAGGAATGGCTTGAAATTGCACCAGGGGAGATTTAAGTTGGATATCAGGGAGAATTTCTTTACTGAAAGGCATACACAGAGTATACATAGACAAGTGCCACATCTTTAATAAGATGTTCATTGGCTTTTAATTAATTTTTAGATTGCTCTTCCTCCTCTGTGGAGAAGTCAGAGGAAGTATGAGATTTTGAGGGCAGCTTTAGGTCCTTAGAAGATCTCACCTGGGAGAGGTGCTGCCCACAGAGGAACTTGGCGTTTGAAAGAGGAGGGACATGGAGGGACATGCTTTTTGGGCAGAGTCTGGGAAGTGCAAGGGCCCAGCCCTCAGCCACTGCCAAGCAGGGCTTGCACAGGGCTGAATGCTTCTAATCTCCTGCAAAAATGCCACTGCACAGCTCTGCTGGGCTCTGTGCTGCAGAGCTCACTCCCATCAGCATCAGTGCCGCCGGAGGCTGCTGGCTGGGGGAGCACCCACAGGTTACTGATGGAGCCATCAGATGCCACTGTGTCTGTGTGTCTTGCAGCCCCTCTCAGTGGGGCTGCACAGGAGAAGAGGTGGCTGCAGCTTTCCCACTACCAACCCTTGGGGTTAAGAGCTCTGTAAGGAGTTGTCTTTGTGTTTTATTGCAGACCTGATGGGTGAGGGGGAGCAAGTCCTGGGGTGCAGTGGCTGGTGTGATGGTCCCACTGGGGCAGCCAGGGAGCACAGACTGGATTCTAGCCTGGTCTTGGTGCATGTGGAGTCATATTAAAAGAATCCATGTCCCTTGTGCTTTGCCTCAGTGTAACTCTGATGTATTGCTGCTCCTCACCATGGCTCTTGGGCTCAGCCTGGCTTGGGTACCAGCTCTAACAGCGTATTCCAGGGCTGGTTTAATTCCTGCACTTGTGCCAAACATTGCCTCACTGAATCACTTTCCTGCTGACAAAGGGCACAGGGGATACATGCTCACCCTGTGCTTTTTGGAGGTGACTTACTGAGGAGGTTCAGCAGCTGCTGGTGGGATTAACGGCTTCCTCCAATAGAGCAGTGAGGTTGCTCATGCACAGGGACAGCAGAGGAGTGCAGGAATTGAGATGGCTCTGGGATACTCCTGAAACATTTTGTCACCAGGCACTGCTCTGAAAGTGCTGTGCATTTGACAAAAGATTACCAAACACCTTGTTGCTGTTGTTGTTCAGCTGTACATTAGCAGCTATGATACACCTTCCTGATGCAGGGGGAGAAACCAGCCTTGCAGGGCTTGAGATGCCCTTGCTGCCTGGCCTCTGCTGCACGTTCCAGCAACAGCTGGGAAACTTAGTTTGATGTCTCTAGGAAGTCACCCTGTGAGAAAAGGGGGCAAATGTGGGGAAATGAGAAGCTTAAAAACACCCTGAGGGGATGCAGAGCACAGAGCATCCCTCCCCAGCCCCCCTCAAGAACACCCCTTCCATTAAGCTGGCGTGCTCCTGCACAGGGATGGGTATCATCATAGAATCCCAGCCTGGTCTGGGTTGGAAGGGACCCCAAGGGTCACAGAGCTCCAACCCCCTGCCACAGGCAGGGCCACCAACCTCCAGGCCTGGAGCTACACAAGGCTGGCCAGAGCCCCATCCAACCTGGCCTTGAACACCCCCAGGGAGGGGCACCCACCCCCTCTCTGGGCAGCCTGTTCCAGCCCCTCACCACTCTCTCTGGAAAGAACTTCCCCCTAATATCTCCTCTCACCCTTCCTTCCTTTAGCTTTAATCCATCCCCCTTGTCCTGCCAGTCTCTGCCCTTTAACAAGCTGATTCCCCTCCTGTGTCTCTGCTCCCTTCAGGGACTGGCAGGCTGCAGTGAGGTCCCCCCATGGTCCGAAATCCTAACAGCCCCCCAAGGCCCATGGAATCTGGTGGCCACCCAAAGATGCAGCCAGCCACTTCACCCAGCAGTACTGAAACACTGCTGGCAGCAGGGATCATGGCTCACACCACGGTGCAGACTGGTGCAGCCACAGAGCTGTCTGGTGCCTGGGCATTTCCCCAGGGCCCCCTCAGGGGAGGTACCACCCAGGGCAGGTGCAAGTGGCCTCTGGTCCAGCAGCTCAGCAACCAACAGAGCTGATTTCATTTGAATTCTGAGTTCTACAGGGCTGGAAAGCTCCAGGCATTTGGAACCAGGCTGATGTCTCAGTGTTCATTTCATGTTTCCAGTAGAAACTGGCAAAACCATTACAGGAACCACAAACCAGCTTTTAAATGATAACAAAATAAACCCCTTTGCCCTGGATCCCTGGCAGGGTCCACGGGCAGGTTGGATGGGGCCCTGGGCACCCTGGGCTGGGGAGCAGGCACTGGGGGGGCTGAGGACCCTGCCCACCCAGGCTGGTTGGGGTCTCTGTAACTCCTATGATCCTTCTTTTACCCAAACCTCAACGTTCTTCTCAGCCCACCAACACGTCCAGGGCTGATTGGATCAGGGTTTCACTTCTGGAACACACTTTTCATGAAGGCATTCCTCTGGGCTAAACACACCTTTTCAAGTGGCAGCTGCTTTAGCAAACATGGGCAGAAAATTAAGAGCAAACTGAGGGAGGTGGCACTGGGCAGGATGCAACCCTGCCCCCCCACCCCCATCCTCAGCCTCCCCTGAGAAATGCCACTGGGCCTTGGAGCTTTTCATGAAAAGAGGGGTCTCAGCTCAGCCCTTTTCCCTCCAGACAAGGAATCACCCCTGGGATATTTTCCCTCTTTGAGGCGTCAGCCCCATGAGCAGCACAGGGCAGGGGATGGAACTGGGCTGCTGGCTGCAATTAGCTGACTCCAATTAGCATTCCTGATCCCAGATGCAGTACAAACAACCCCCTATATATACACCATGTGTCTATATATGTGCACATACCCTGCAGGAATCCACCAAATGAACTTCCCAGGTAATATGCAACAAGATGGATAACCCTTGAGCTGACACATGTTTCTCCTGGGTAAATCTGACACACAAACACTGTAAATACAATAAGAAAACAATAAGAATAAAGTAGAACGGGCTGTGCCCACTGTCTGAACTGCAGGGATGCAGGCAAACACAAGCTGCAGCATCCCCTGGGATTCTGGGGGTCTCAGGGGGCCACGTTGCACCTCAGAATGGCTCAGGCTGACACATGCTGCAGCATCAGGCTGGAGGTTGCAGTAACTGCAGTGACTGGGGTATTTTATACCCCACAAGACAAGGGAGGAGCCATGTAGCTGCCTGAACCATGCATGCACCCACAGAATAATGAGAACAGGCATCACCTCAGGCACTGCACTCTCTGGAGCCGTTTCCAAGCCTTCTATTTCTGAAGGGTTTAGTGGTGAGCATCAGGCACCCCATGGGAACACAGCTCTGTGGCTGCTGGGAAGCAGCTCTGGGCACAGCTCACAGGCTCCAGGTGCAGTGTGGAAGGCAGCTAGCCAGCCCTTCTCTGCACAAAAGGCTCTTCCTCAGAGCCACCCCTCAGCGTGGCTGTGTACACCTCACCCCACTGCAGTTCCTGGGAGAACCACCCATTCCCAGAGCTGGGCTCTGCAGAGCCTCAGGCATTGCACATCACAAGGGCTCTTTCTAAAGAGCAGCAAAGTCCCAGTTCTACCCATTTCCTCTCCCCTTTAGTTAAAAACCTTCACCAAAATGCAACTTCACTGCAGCAGCAGCTGAACTGACTTTCCCTGCATGGGGAGAGTTCCCACTGAAACCAGCAGAGGAGGAGCAGCATGTGGAACAGGGGCTCCCCAAACCCCAGGAAAAGAATCAGGTGCTATTTCCCAGGCCCAGAAACCCTCTGGTATTCCTCAATGGCTGGATACATGATCCTGCTGAGCATGGCTTCTGCTGAGGATGTGTGGGGCAGTTTGGGCACAAGGACAGTGGGGGTAACACATCCATGCCCAGATGTACAGAGGAGGTGCTGGTACCTTGCCCTGTACATGAGCCAGCAGTGGCTCTGGCAGCTGGGAAGGGTGATGGGATCCTGGGCTCCATCAGCAGAGGGGTGGCAGCAGGGACAGGGAGGGGATTGTCCCTCTCTGCTCTGCCCTGGGGAGGCCCCAGCTGGAGTCCTGTGTCCAGAGCTGGGGCCCAACACAAGAGAGATGTGGGGCTGTTGGAGAGGGGTCAGAGGAGCCACGAGGATGCTCAGAGGGCTGGAGCAGCTGCCCTACAGAGAGAGGCTGAGGGAGCTGGGCTGGGTCAGCCTGGAGAAGAGAAGGCTGTGGGGGGACCTCACTGCAGCCTGCCAGTCCCTGAAGGGAGCAGAGACACAGGAGGGGAATCAGCTTGTTAAAGGGCAGAGACTGGCAGGACAAGGGGGATGGAGTGAAGCTGGAGGAGGGAAGGG
>VZTU01007159.1:342401-352931 GCA_013400835.1 Zapornia atra
CATGGCTCCACCTGAGCCCCCCACGGCTCCACCCCAGCCCCACAGCTCCAAGCCTGAAATGAAGCCCTGGGAGTGGATGTGGGGGCTGATGTTTGTGTTCCCCTCAGCTTGGCGCTGGGCAGGGGCTCGTGCCTGATGGTGGCTGCGCCCCAGGACGGTGTCCAGGGCAGGGTGCCAGCCTGTGTGAGGGTATTCACCCCCCATAACATGGGGTGTGTGTGAGGATGCTGAGCTGTTAAGTCAGCTCTACCTGTCTCTGAAGTGCTGTGTCACTAACAAAGCGTACTCCTGCTCCTCCATAAGCTCATCGCCCCTGCACCAGCCCTGTTAGAAACCCATCTGCTACGCTGGCATTTCTTCTAATTACCATCAACTCTAATCACAGCCACCTACACAAAAACACAAAATCCTGGGAACAGCTCTTCCCCAGCATGTGACAAGCCCTTTGCCTTGGCCTAGCTGTGCAGGGGAAAACCACTGGGAAGTACAGGTGATGCTCTGACAGCTGTGAAATACCTGGCCCTGCTTTCCCCTGCCACAGGCAAGGATGGAGGGAAGAAAACTGGGAAAGGGTTTGAGGAAGGCTAACAGGTCTTTATTAGTGTGTATTGACTGCTTTTACTGGGGGTGTCTTGTTCCTGCCCTGAATGTTTATATTATGCATGATGATGCTAGCTTAGAAGGTCCCAGGGAATGAAGTGGGAGAAACACCTTTGCAGGACTGGGAGTGGGGTCCTTGTTGTGGTGAAGGCTGGAGAGGATCTGGGAGGCCAGCGTCTCTGCTGGGCTCTGGCCAGACCTGCTGCCAGCCTCCCCACGCCTGGAATCACAGGGTTGGAAAAGCCCTTGAAGCTCCTGGAGGCCAACCATCCCTGTCCTGTGCTGACCCAGATCCCTGAGCACCTCATCTCCCCTCTGTTAAACACCCCCAGGGCTGGGGACTCAGCCCCCTCCCTGGGCAGCCTGGGCCACAGCCCCACAACTCTGCCAGGGAAGAACTTTGCCCTCCCAGCTGAGCTGACCCTGCCCTGGGGCAGCTTGAGCCCATTGCCCCTTGGCCCATCTCCTGTCTAGTCCAGTCCAGCCCTGCTGCTTGTCAGACCCCTCAACTGCCACCTCTGTGGTGAAATCCTCTGGATCATCATTCCAGGGGCTAACAGCTCCCTCTGCTCACCCCTGGGGGTGCTTTGTGGGTTTCTAGTCACAGTGCAAGGAGAGGCAAGTGGGTGGTGAAAAGGGGAGTGTGAGGAAGGGCTGATGGGGCTGGTGTGGCTGTTGGGCTGAGTGACCGGTCTGTCCATCCCCAGGCCAGCTGGTGTGGGCACGGGGCGGGTGTGTGTGTGTGTTCTACTTCCACAAACAGCAATGTCATCACACACTCCTGAGCAGCTGTAGGACGTGTCTCAGAACAGCTGCTTGTTGCTTATTGACAATTAACATTCCCAAAGCAGAGAGCTTGGAACACTGAAGCAGCATGTCTTACCTGCTGGGGACCGGTGGGATGGCAGACACCCCAAGGAACCCCCACACCAGCTGTACCTGGGGCCTCCAGCCAGCGTGCCCTGGCTGTGCAAAGCCCTGGTCGCAGTGGAGCTGCTCCCCTGGCACAGGGGCTTGCTTTGCTGCTGCTGTTTGGCTTTTGGCTTTGAGGCTTCATCACTCCCAACACACCCTTCTCACCCCAACAGAGGACTCTCCTGCTTTGCAAAGGCATGGGGCCCTGGGCAGCCTTGTGTAGCTCCAGGCCTGGAGGTTGGTGGCCCTGCCTGTGGCAGGGGGTTGGAGCTCTGTGCTCCTTGGGGTCCCTTCCAGCCCAGCCCAGGCTGGGATTCCATGATTCTGATTCCCATCACCCTGTGATGGCAGCGCTTTCAGGGACTGGGTAACTGCCCAGGGACTGGGTAACTGCCCAGTTCCCTTTCCCCCTATTTATCCCTTCTTCCAACAAGCACAGCAAGCAGTCAGCGAGCAGCTGGAGGTGTAGGACATCTAACTGCTCCAATTCCACCTGCTCCAGAGGGCAACCCTCCTGAGCACTGCTCTGAGGCTCCTCACAGAGGTGCCTGCAGGTGTGTTGGAGATGTGGATGCTTTACAGAGGCAGGGGGATGCTCGCTGCGGCTGCCGGTCCTGCTGTGAATCCTGAGGGGACAGGAGGAAGCTCAGAGGGTAGAGCTTCTATCCTGAGGGGACAGGAGGAAGCTCAGAGGGTAGGGCTTCTATCCTGAGGGGACAGGAGGAAGCTCAGAGGGTAGGGCTTCTATCCTGAGAGGACAGGAGGAAGCTCACTCAGGTTTCACCCCAGCAAAACTCGTGTTTGGGGATTTTGGATAGGGTTAAGAACTCCTTCAGGGCCCAGAGGCATTTAGGGGTGTGTTAGGCCTCAATCTAAGGATGAAATGAGAATATTTTAGAAACTACATGCCTCTTTCTATTAACTCTCCCCTAAAACGTTCCAGCCTTTCAAACCCCTCTCTGTGTCAGCCTCCTGTTCCACCCCTATGTAGGGCACCTGCGGATTTTCCAGCCTCTGCTCTGCCCGTGGCAATAGGATATTCCTGTCTCTACAAGACCAACATTGAAAAACATCTTTTTCTTTTTCTTCCCCCCCTTCCCTGATGGCAATTCCTGGCACTGGGATGGTGGTTGTCATTAGCTGCACCCATTCAGCCTATTACTTTCCCATGCAGTTTTGCCAGAGTGATTTTGTTACGGGCTGAAGCCTGTGGCCTTGTCCATAAGGCTCAGCTGATGGCCTCTGGGGAATTAGATGCTGTATTTTCTCTGCTGATAAGAGACCTTGCAGCAAACAGGCAGCCAAAGGCAGCCAGGGCTGCAGCACATTTATTCCAATCTATCACCATAGAAACAGATAATCCACAGACGGCCCATCGCTGCAGAACCAGGTTGTGAGCTGGAGCAGGGAGCAGGATGCCTTACCAGCAGCTCTTCCTGCTCCCTGCTGAAGGCACCTGGGGAGGGGGAGATCACAAAACAGGTGTAAGCATGTGTCATCACCCCACACCTCTGTGTGGGTGGTGCAGGGGGTGCACCCAGCCAGCCAGCTGGGTGGGTTTCATTTGCACCCATCATCTGCTGGTGGCAAGAAGGACAAAGGACTTCCCCAGGATGATCCCGTGGATGAATTTCCACAGGGGAGACCCGGGATGCTCAGGGAGGAGCACAGCCATCACAGCCCAGGGCTGGTTCCCAGAGTCAGGGAGTGCTTTGGGTTGGAAGGGACCTTTGTCATCTCAGCTGATGACGTGCCGTGGTTTCAAGCCCAAGGCAGAACGCTGGGCAGTGCCGGGAGAGCGCTTCCAGCTCCCTCACTGCTGGGAAGGACCAGCAGCCTGAGCAGAGGGGACAGGCTCTGACAGCTCAGTCAGCAATCTTTTCTTTTTTGCACATCCATTTGCTTGTAGGGTAAGAGTTTTGATGTCTAGATTCAAGAAGACAACAAATCGTTGCATCCCTCAGCTGCCATCTCCTGCCCTGCAGTAGCAGAGCAAACCTCTGCTGTTCCTTACCGGGCGCTGGGCTCCTTCGCCCCCATTTCCCAGGGGCTGAGCAAGCCACACAGGTATTTTCAAGGAGAGGGACACAGTATCACAGAGAGAAATCCTGCAGCAGTGTTGAGGTGTCTGTGTGGGGCTCCTGGTCTCGGTGAGAGCCGTGTGTGTGTGTGTGCAGAATCTCAAATCACTGCTTATCAAATACACTCCCTGTGCAAGGGCAGCGGTGGAGCCAAGGTACCCAACACCCTGGTTGTGTATCAGACACCTCAGGCACACTGTACGTGGGTAAAGAATGGGCCTTGTCAAGGAAACTGTTGTTTCTTGCTTCTTTTAATATTAAATTCTAAATTATGCATTAGGAAGGCGCCGTGTGGTGCCTCCAGTGTTTATCAGTGATGCTTAGTGCACAGTCCAAGTTGTGTTTTGCCTCCTCTATGACATCATCCCCCCCCCCACCCCAAGAGCCCAGCAGAGCAAAGCTGGGCCTGATCCCCATCCCTCAGTGGGAAGGAGGATGGGTCTCCTCCCCGAGGAGAGGACCCTTCCCTCCCAGAGCAGCTGCTGCTTGCAGCCCCCTGGCATCGCTGGGCGTCAGCAATGAAGGCAGCACCGCTGCTGGTGTCAGGGCATCGCTGCTGAGCCAGAGGGCTTGTGCTGCACCTTGGGCAGGGAAGGTGAGACCAGGAGGGAACTGGGGGGATACCGGTGGCGGTGCTTCCCAGGGGAAGTGTTTGTGCTGGTTGTATTCGTGCTGCTACAGCGCTGGAGACACAGAACAGCTTCCTTGGGAGTGAGAGCACAGCGTGCGCTGTACAACACGGGTGTCTTTGTGCCCTGTGGCTTCACACGTGTGTGTGCATGTGTAGAGTGAGTGTGATCCATGCACACACCGTGGGCGCCCCTGAAGGGGCTCAGCAGACCTTGAGAAAGCCCTGAATCCCCTGGGGAAGCCCCAGGAGCACTGCAGCTGCCTGGGAAGGTTCTGCAGGCAGGATGTGCTCACACCAATCTGGGGAAGAACTTCTTCCCAGTGAGGGTGAGGGAGCCCTGGGACGGGCTGCCCAGGGGGTGTGGAGTCTCCTTCTCTGGAGAGATTCCAGCCCCATCTGGACACCGCCCTGTGTGCCCTGTCCTAGGGACCCTGCTTTGGCAGGGGGTTGGACCCCATGGGGGCTCTGGAGGCCCCTTCCAACCCCTGGGATTCTGTGATTCTTCACTGTCGGCTGCTGGACCCCTGACTCGGCCTTTCTGGGGCTGGGCTCAGCCTGACCCTCCCCAAAGACACCCTCATTTATTAAAGGAGTAAAAAGCAGCCCAGACAGAAGACAGACAGGTTTAAACCCAACAATGTTTGAAAGTTTAATATAGCTTTAGATAAAACTGAGCTTGCAGTATTAATGAGTACAAGAGTCTGTTATCTCGGATAATTCAAATAAACTTGTACATTTATACAGTTATAGACTGCATGCTGGAAAAATGCATTTAGTTTATTCTAATTTGACTCTGTACAATTTACAATATAATTAATTCAAGCATAAATTCAGCAGTAGAGAACACAGACCGGCTGTGCAATCACACGGTCACTGCTTCCTAGCATAAGCATCAGGGCTGGGCTAGAAATGGTCATTTAGGGAAACAAAAGTGGCCACACCAAGGAAAACAAAATATTAACCAAAAAAAATGACTTCTTAACATGAACAACCTCAGCCTGTTGTTAACAACATCCCTGTTTGTTCCTTCACTCCTGTTAATGCCAGAGGCATGTGCTGTGAGCAAGCCAGGAGCCTGGGAGACCCTGGAAGGACGGGTCCAGGTTGTGATGCTGAAGAATCAGAACTTCACATTCCTTATGGCATTAATTGACCAGAAGTGAGGACACTTTCCCCCTGTTTCACAGACTTTCAGCTGTTCTTGTGCAGAGGTTACACTCGGGCTGCCGGTGTGGTGCACAGCTGTGGCACAGCTCCCTGGCACCTGCCTTCAGCTCAGGCTGTGGAACGCAGCCGCGCTGCTCCTGCTTGAGTCGGGCTCGTACAGAGGGTCAAGCCCAGCTCTCCCAAAGGACATTTCCCAAAGGAAGTCGCTGCTTGGCTCTCATGAAGGCAGGACATGGAGCAGCTGCCCTGCCATGGGAAGCCAGGCACCTTCCCCATGGCTTTCAGTTCCTCAGTTTTGGGGAGGGAGGATGCTGGTGCCCCTGGGCACGGCTGGTGACACCCCATTGCTTCGTCTGGGGACATGGCACAGTGGCTTTTCCACAAAGCCCCCAGGGGACCCCCTCCCACCTTGGATCTGTGCTTATATACCAGAGCCTCAAACCTGGGCACAGGGGATGGAGAAGGGAAGGGTATTTTCAGTTGGAAGGGACCCGCAATGACCATCTAGTCCAACTGCAGTCACAGAAGGACAGTGGGTTGTGTCATGCTCTGGCAGGAAGGAGGCAGTGGTGTGTGTGTGTGTGTCCCCAATTCATTCCAAATAAACCAAAGGAGTTTTTGAGCATGGTCAAGCTGCTGGAGCCCCTCCTTTGAAAAACCAAGCCTGATGCTGCCTCATCCCTTGGCCATGCCCCTGGCTGAGTGCTTACCATGCTGACTAATGCCCTCTGGTTTGCAGTCAGTGGTGTTTTAGTGTTGACACTTGGCAACTGACCATGGCTATTTCTGACTGTCAGTCAGGGACTGGCAGAAGAGTTACATGTGGTACAAAACCCAGTGGTATTTTACAGGATGACCTGAGGAAGTGTTTGCAGACCAGGGACAAGTCGTCTAGATGTCCCCTGGCCACGTCAGCATCTGCTCACTGCACGTGAGCACAAGGTCAGCACAGGCAGCAACACACTCCCTTCCCTTCCAGGAGGAGAGGTGTGAAGCAGAGCCACAGGGGAAAGCAGCATGCAGTGCCACTCAGAACCCATGCCAAACGATGGGGGGAAGCTGGAAGTTAGTATGAAGGCTTTGGGTGTACAACTGACACTGCAACGTCCAGGGAAAGCGCTGAGCTGCAGCAGTGTCTGATCAACCCTCCAGCTCTGCTGAGGTTCTGAGTTCATATTCCATGCCAACATTTATACCACCACCAGTTTGCCTCCTCAAAGCTCATCAGCTCGAGTGGCACTAGTCACATAGCCAGAGTCAGCACTCCTGAGGATGGCCCCAGCGCCTGCGAGGCAGAAGTGCCTGGCCATGACCATGTGTGCACCTCCTGACACACACACATGTCCATGCCTGGGGCCACCTGGCTGTGGTCTGAAGGGTCTGACATACAGGTGATGTCACACCCAGACCTTCTCCTGGCTGCTGTTGGCAGTGGCCTTTGTACCTGGCTCTCTGGCAGTGGCAGCTATCACCCTGTCTCACCCAGACCTCCCCCTCCAAGAAGGTGGCACCAGAAAGGCATCATGACCCAGCCCCCAAACACAGATCCCAGACCATGTGTGGCCCTGGGCACTGTAACAGCCACCCTCCAGCATTTTGGGGAGGGCCCAGGGCAGCATGGGGTGCCACGACGATGGGCAGACCATCATAACACCCAGCCCTCCCGGCTCAACCCCGCTGGAGCAACACCAGCTGGAAAAGGAGTCCCAAACACGAGCACAGCAGGATATCAAACCAAACGTTTATACAAAGTATTACTCATTTTTAAAACCCACAGGGTCAACTTCAGTTGAGAACAGGTTTAAACAGCATTTTCACCATAGAGAAAGCAGTAAGGAGCTGCCACTGGCACTGCGGCCAGGAGCCACGCGCCCCGACTCCGCACAGCTCCGGCTGAGAGACCCTGGGCAGCCCACCACCACCTGGGCCATCAAAGCAAGAGGGAGCGAAATCCAGGCAGGGTGGGATTGGGGGAATCACGACTCTGCCTTTGGGGTGCAGTTGGCCTGGAATAAATTCCTGCTTGGCTTCATGGAGACATCCAGCTGTTTCCATGTCCAGACGTTCTACCGACACATCAGGCACGTCCTGCTGGTGTGACACAGTTCTCTGGCACGTGTGTTATAAACCACCAAGATTTTAAAAAACAGTTACTAATTGTATCTAAATGTGAATATTATTTATTTATTGTTCTGCCTAGGCTTGCTAATACAAGTTTCTTCTCTCAACAATGCCTTAGGAAATACTTTTGGGTGGGGTTTTTTTTTCCCCCTCCCCCAGTAGCCTAGATGCAGGAAAAGAAACCCCAAGAAAATGTTCAAAGCAAAATTGAAACCAGCAGTTAATTTAAGGTGAGTGGGTTTGTTGGTAGGAATTAACTAATAACACCTTCTTTTCAGGGAAAAAAAAAAAGAACAGAAGACATGCAGCATAACTACTTTGTTGAACAAAACGTCACGATCCACATCAGAAAAAGATAAATAAATAAACAGCTCCCAATCCAATCAGAACTCACCCTGGCAGTTACCCACTCGCATGGTTTGCCTACTACTTACTCTTACAAGGGAAAGGACCGCCCCCTCCCCATGGTTTTTCAGAATATACAGTATAAATATAGTAGGAGTCATGCCATAAAACTATATGCAAAAATTGCACACTATTATTGCATGCGTGTTGGGATACTACATGCCAACGAACAGCCGCTCGCCCGTCGTCCTGGTGTCCGTACTCACAGCACAGCCGCTGCTACCGAGGGGATGCTCCTGCCTCCCAGTGCACTGGGGAGGGGGACGCCTAAGAGTTTAGCAGGCACCCAGCTGGTGGAGGGCCGGCTCTCCTGCCCGCGCTGCCCTTGCCCGTAGCGGTCCGAGCGCCCGGCCACGGCCCCAGGTCCCGTCGCGTTATGTGAAGCGGTCGGAATTCATTTTGCGCAGTTTGGGTGGCAGGTTGCCCTCCATCCTGCCCCCCCCGCCCCCCGACAGCTTCTGCAGCTTGGGGGGCAGGTCGGCCACCGACTGGCTGATGGGATCTGACATCATCTTTGTGGTTTTAGAGACCAGTTTCTCCTCCGAGTTCCCGGGGACCGAGCTGATCCGCTGGAGCTTCATGGGCAAATCCCCCATGCTGTAGGCTTTCTCGGAGGTGGTGGAGCTCATCCTGAGGAGTTTTTTGGGGAAGTCTTCCCTCCCGGTTATTTTCTGCAGTTTTGAAGGTAGTTTTGTGCCAACCTCGTCGAGCCCATCCAGGCACTCCACCGAGTTGTTCCTCTCCTTGCTGTTGCTCACAGCGGGCGCTATCAAGGGCGAGGACATGAGCAGCATCTCCTCCTGCTCCTTCACGCTGTAGGGCGGGGTGGGCACCTCAAAGGTGGCGTGGAACTGGGAGTAATCCACTTTAAAGAACCCCTCTTCCAAGGAGATAACGGGGAAGAACCGATGCCCCCAGAGCACCTCGTCCTCGGTGTAGGATGTCCTGGCTTGGCACGTCATCCCTGCAACGAGCAAGGGAGAAGAACTTTCACCAGTTATGGACAATTGTGGATGCACACAAATCATCTGGGTTTTGGGGTGGGGTTTTTCCCCCCAATATTCCAATGAAATGTATTTTATGTTTTTTAATGCATAAAAAAGGACAGTGCTGGCATGCCCACTGTTCAGTACCCACACAGCAGCTATTAAATCATCATCCTCAAGGTGAAAGGAGCCAACAATAGAGGAAGGAGGGAACCTGACTAATTCACATCTACTCTTACAGACACTTCTGAAGGTGCTGCTGACAAAGGGAAACACAGGGCTAATGGCACAGCCTGGTACTTAATTAATGCAACACAAAACTCATCAGGATCTTAAAGCATTACCAAGTTACTCCCTATTTCCCTCATCTTGATGGACACATACAGAGCCAGACCCTACGCTGTGGGCATCGGCTGCCCAAACCAGCCAGCCTTAGAGCGTTCCAACCCACCAGCGAGCAGTAGGCACAGCCTAGGAAACACATTTATTCCTCTTAAAGGGCTTCACCAGCAATCTGCTCACAGAGCCATCGCTGCTGGGCTGAGATCCAAGCTTGGAAAAATCAGCAGGAAAGAAGAAATATGACTAAGAGACTTAACATTGCCCTTCCTCCTCCTCTGCTGCCTCCCACCATGGAGAAAAGTCTGAGCACACCGACTCGGTCATCCCAGTGACCTGTCTGACCTTGGATGAGAGGGAAACGGTGACCCTGGATTGCTGGAGGCTTCTGGGCTAAATCCTACTGCTGCTTCTTAAGGGTTTTTTAAATGGTATACATAGTAATCCGTAAATAGAATTACCCTGCCATTTTATCCTAGCATAGCCAGCTGGAAATATGACATTTGGTTTTCAGGAAGGTAAATGTACCTCTGCAAACACATCCTCTGCTGAGCTGGCAGGAACGCCTGTAAGGCAGGAGATATCAAAGGACTGTTTGGAAGGCACAAGAAGCACAGAATCACAAGGTTGGGGGAAAAAAACCCTTTAAGATCATCAAGTCCAACCATTCCCATCATATGCTCATATCCCTGAGCACCTCCTCTACCAAACAGGAACAACAGCAGGGCTGTGGTGAGGAGGATCACAGAATCACAGAATCTTAGGGGTTGGAAGGGACCTCAAGAGATCATCCGGTCCAACCCCCTGCCAGAGCAGCTCCCAGCTCATATTGCACAGGGCAGCATCCAGATGAGACTTGAATCTCTCCAGAGAAGGAGACTCCACACCCCCTGGGCAGCCTGTCCCAGGGCTCCCTCACCCTCACTGGGGAAAAGTTCTTCCCCATGTTGGTGTGGAACTTCCTGTGCTCCAGTTTACAGCCATTGCCCCTTGTCCTGTCCCCACAGACACTGAAAAGGGGCTGGCCAATTCCCCCTGCATCCCATGCCTAAGATATTGATAAACACTAATTAGGTCCCCCCTAAGTCTTCTTCTCTCCAGGCTGAACAGCCCCAGCTCACTCAGCCTGTCCTCACAGGGGAGATGCTCCAGGCCCTTCAGCATCTCTGTGTCCCTCCTCTGGACTCTCTCCAGGAGATCCCTGTCTGTTTGATCCCAGGGAGCCCAGCACTGGACACAACACTCCAGGTGGGGCCTGCCCAGGGCAGAGCAGAGGGGGAGGATC
>VZTU01007159.1:353092-374547 GCA_013400835.1 Zapornia atra
CCTCATCAAGGTCGTCAATGAAGATATTAAACAGGACTGGACCCAACACTGAGCCCTGGGGAACACCACTAGTCACAGGCCTCCAGTCAGATTCTGCTCCACTGATCACGACCCTCTGAGCCCGGTCTGACAGCCAGTTCTCAACCCACCTCACTGTCCACTCATCTATCCCTTGTTCCCTCAGCTTCTCTATCAGGATGTTGTGGGAGACAGTATCGAAAGCTGTGCTAAAGTCAAGGTAGATGACATCCACTGCTCTCCCTCCATCCACACAGTTGGTGATGACATCATAGAAGGCCATGAGATTGGTGGAGCACGATCTCCCCTTGGTGAATCCATGCTGACTACTCCTCATGACCTGCTTCTCTTCCAGTTGTTTGGAGATGGCATCCAAAACAAGCTGTTCCATCACCTTTCCAGGGACAGAAGTGAGGCTGAAGTGAGGATGGGTGATGTGCAGCCAGAAACCATGTTTGATTAGGCTGTACCTCTAATGGAATCAAAGTTTTACTTCAGAGCCCATGGCTGGGCAGTCCCAGCCCTTCCCTGACTCAGGTACACCAGCATTACAGCCCCAGTGGTACACCTTCCCCTGGTCACCATGTGTTTTGGGTCTGTTCACTAAGCAAAGTGGAAGCAATCACATACCTAATGGGTTTAGGGGGGAAAAAAACCCTCAACCCCCCCTCGATTTTCAGAGAAACAGTAATTAGAGTGAGAATTAGCATGAGCACTTCTTCCATCTGTGCCCCTTACTCCACAGCTGCTCATTAGCTGTACCTCCACGGCGAGCTCCCAGACCTTTCCTCCTCTGCTTCTTCAGACCTGGCTTCTGAGGAGACCTCATTAGCCAAGGGACACAGCTAATAATGCATGCAAATGGTGGGAGCAGCCTTTGGAGCTGGGCCTACAGTGCCTGCAAAGCAGATGGCTGGTTAACTCCAGTGACCTTAGGCTTTAGGTAACAAATTGCTTGCAATGCAAATCTCCCTGTACAGGAGAGTTGGTAATTGCCATGCTGGCTGCTGCTGCACCACAGGCTGTGCTGGGAGGCGAGCAGCACCCCCAGCGTGGCCAGAGGGCTCCCATGGGAGCACTGCTGGGATGGTCACAGCAAGGCTGCTCTGCAGAGCTGAGTGGTGGGGGGGATCCCTTGCACAGCTCGCTCTTTGCACTGGGAATGCTAAAAAAAAAGGAAACTAAAGCTTTATTGTAAATGGCATCTATCAAAATGGGTGTAAGGGGTGTGGGGGAACGTGGGGCAGCAATGCTGCCAGGGCTTGGGGGAGGAAGGGGACCAGTGCACAGGACTGGCCAGCCCCTGCATCCCCATCCTCAGCTGATGCTGCGTGCCCAGGGCAGTGCTGGGGTAGGGGATCAGCTGAGCTCTCCCACCCCCACCAGTGTCTTTGCCACGGGGCTGTTTCCACCTCCTGATCCATCATCCTGCAGCTGCCCAACCTGCTGCGGTCAGCAGGCTTTCCAAGGAGGAGCTTTATACCTGCTTCCACTCAAGGAATGTATTAGCTGAGCCTCGGGAAGATCAGCCTCACGTTCTGCTCTGCTGCCATAGCCCTCTGCAAGCTCACTGGAGAGAGAAATATTTGCAGGTATGTAATTTCTCTTTAAAACCAATTTGTGTTATTCACTAACAAACCTGAGGGTACAAATTATTTAATTGCCTCTCAGGATGAACAGCAGCGACTCCTCATTACAGGGAATACCTGTCACACTAAGCAGAGGATGCTAAGAGGTGCTAACGTGCTCTGATAAGCCCTCGGGCAAGAAATCAGTTCTCAGGTTTCCTTCCCGACTCTTCCTCCCCTTCCTGCTTTCTCAGCAGAGCCTCAGACTCTGGGTGACAAGCTCTGCGATGCCTTTCTGCTCATCCACCCTTGGAGCATCCAGCTCCCAGCAGCCCCAGCCAGAACCATCTCCCTGTATCATCACAGCAACAACAACCGCGTTACAGAAGGCGCTCGATGACCCGAGCCATTATCCACCTCCTTGCACAGAACAAGCAGCAGCTCTTTGCCAGGGTCAGAACGTGTGGCTCGTGCTGCCTCCCCGGGAGAGTGAAGGCTGGCAGGGATGCTTGGGAGAGGCACGGTCCTCAGGGCTGCCAGCCAGCACAGGAACAGCGGGTGCATCCTGCAGCGGGAGCACCGCACCTCATCCCACACCGGGATCGCAGCTTCTAAACACACCACCCACAGCTCGGCTCTCCCCTTAATTTCACCATGAGCTGCATCTTGAGCAGACCACCCGGACAGGAAAGCCCCAGACTGAACATGGGCAGGCATTTCCAGTTCTTCCCATAGGAAAAGCAGGAGTAGCTGGGTGCAGCCGACCCCTGGCAGCCCTTCTTGCTAACTACCTCAGGATTATTCTCCTTATTTTACTCTCAGATAAACACAGACCTACTCCTCTAATGCAGGTGTAGTTTCTTTCTTTAAAAAACAAACATATGAAGCAGCAGGAGTCTGGCAGCTGCACCGGGCCATTCCAGGGCTCGGGCTGCTGAGGGACATGTACTGGGGATGGCATGCTGCTATGGGCACGGGCTCGTGCCCAGCGGGCTCTGACAGCCGTTACCATCAGGCTAAGACATTCTCCTCCCCTTCTGTTGCTATAAAAGGCTTTTCAGGTTTTTATGTACCCTCCTTTCCCCCCAAGAAGTCACCCATCAGCAGGGCAGGCAGCCAGCAGGCCCTTCGAGGCCTTCATTGCGCTAATGGGCCCGTTAAAATTTTACCAGGTCGCCTGTATTATTAAATACTCATCTGCAGGATGAATTTCAAACTCTGGTTTGGAAGCCACGGCGCTGTGAGCAGTGCATCTCATCAGAAAGCCACCCATTTGTCAAGGTAAAAGCTTCTGCTGGGTTTTGTTGGTCGCTCCTAAGGCAGGCCTCCATCACGGAGTGCTCTGCGGGGTGGCTAACGGCCGGTGATGCCACAGTCTGCTGGCATACAGACCCCAGCCACACACTAGGCATAGCTTCCAGCCTAAAACCCAGACCAAACCTACAATAAAACCCCTCTCTAGTATCTCAAAACCGGGGGCTGGGAAGCCATGGTTCGCCCTGGCCAAGGGATTCTCCTCCAGAAGCTCGGCTCCTACCCCTTGCCTTCCCAAACCTCACTCCTGCGCATTCGGGACCAGCCCTACCCAGCTCACCTCTCCCCGTGGCCAGGAATTAAATCCCTTCTGTGGAAACCAGGATCCGACTGTCCTCGAAGTATTATAAATAAGGAGCCTAAAGGAAGACAAGGGCAAAGTTTTGGGACTCATCTCCTCACGGGCAGAGGCTGAAATGGTGTCAGGGAGAGCTTTAGCACTGGAGATGTTGCTACTTGTTAAATTCAGTCATTTTCACCCCCTTGTAGCAATCAGGCATCCCTCTGGAGAGTCCTATGGCACACAGAGCCACAGCCCACAACACAGGGGAATCCCAGACATGCATATTTGGGAACACTTTCCATGAGCTTCCCCAAATCACGTACAGCAGAGTGGCTCTGGAGGCTGAGCACAGGCTAAACCGGCGGCTTTCGCACCTCGAGCTGAAGATGAAAGTATATTTTTTAATATTTTTTTACTACTCACAGAATCACAGGGGTTGGAAGGGCCCCCCAGAGCCCATGGGGTCCAACCCCCTGCCAAAGCAGGGTCCCTAGGACAGGGCACACAGGGCGGTGTCCAGACGGGGCTGGAATCTCTCCAGAGAAGGAGACTCCACACCCCCTGGGCAGCTCTTCTCCTTTCAGCATTTGCTCTGAGGCAAGGGCTAGAGAAGAATGCATCTCCCTATCATCAGGAGTTATTAATTACAAGTTGTTCTAATGAGGTAGAGCCCTAGCCGAGCTGAGACAGTGGGTGCGATTATCCCACCCTCAGCCAAGCAGCTGACTAGCTGAGGTTTTGTTTGTCCCTGTCTCTGGCAGGTTTAGACTCAATACCCCATTTCCAGGAGGCACCAAGGAGAAAGAGCACTGTGCAAACACTTAACGAGAAACAGGGCTGTGCAAACAGACAGAGCTGATGGGCCAGAGCTCCCACGTGCTCACTCAATAACCACGCAATGCAGCCGAGGTCTGGTGCTGTGGGGGTGATGCTGGGCTCCTAAAGATTCGGTTAATGAACCTGGCGATAGCTTCTAGCTTTGCTGCAGGGTAAGGCCTGCTCCCCAGGAAGGCGAAGGCATCCCAAAAGACAATGGTTGCTGCCACAAAACCCATCAAAAATCCAGCCTCATCTTGCGCAGTCCAAAGTCCCATCCCATGGATGCTGGCTGTGATGTCCCCATGGATGGCTTTGGGTTGTCATGGGACGAAGGTATCAGATGTGGACAACCTGCCCATCATCCTCATGCTGGGCTCTGTAAGCCTGAGCTCAATTCCAGTCATTCTAGTGCTGGCTTTAGACCTTTAGACTAAAGACCATGTACCCGGGTGCTTTAGGACCTTTAGACTAAAGACCACGTGCCTGGGTGCTTTAGGACCTTTAGACTAAAGACTATGTACCTGGGTGCTTTAGAACCTTTAGACTAAAGACCATGTACCCGGGTGCTTTAGGACCTTTAGACTAAAGACTATGTACCTGGGTGCTTTAGAACCTTTAGACTAAAGACCATGTACCCGGGTGCTTTAGGACCTTTAGACTAAAGATCGTGTACCCAGGTCTAAAGGTCCTAAAGCAGCCGGGTACACAGTCCCTCCTGAAGCAGCCGGAGAGCAGTGGCAACACAGAGCCCTTCACCGCTGCGAATCACCCTCAGCACAGCTGAGATCTGTCTCCCCGAACTAATAAGGGGGCAGATGGAGGACAAAAAAAATCTGTAAATAAGTGCTTTGACTAATTCTAGCCTGTAATAATCCTCAAATTATGTCTAAATTTCTAAAGTACCCAGATGGAGCTGGCTGCATGCAGGCAATTTCTAGAACTCGTAATGCACTGCCTTGGAAAAAAAAAGCCCTCCCAGGCGTGCTGTTATTTCTGTGGCCCTCTTTTAGGATTTATTTCAGAAGTTAGCTGATAGTTGACAAATCACAGAGCACTAATAAGCTCTTAACATCCCCCCCTCCCCCTCCCTGTGAAAGTCTTCAGCGGCGATTTAGGCAAACAGAGGTTCCACAGCTCTTTTCTCTCTCCAAGGTAACACCAGAAATTTCACCTTAAGCCTTTTTGTGCTTCTGGGCTGCAATTTACTGGCCAAGAAGCTGGGCACAGGCACGGCAGAAGAAGGTGTCAGCCTTCTTAGCATGGATACATGGAAAAGTTTATCTAAACCAGGCAGGCACAGAGATAACAGTTGTGGCATTAGGACTCAACAGTGCGTTGTCCCAAGGGCACCAAAAAGGGCATCTTGGCACCCAACCCACCAGGATGGGAGCAAAGACAATTTCTCTAGCAAAAATAACAAATATGCTTATTTTTTGTTACTTTCCCCCCCTTTTTTCCCCTTGTTAAGAGCTAAGGTCATGCCTGGACCCAAGTTGGGTGGCTCTTCCCTTCATTGGGCATTTCTGTGGCATTTGCCTCCCTTAAACCTGCAGTGTCCCTGTAAAGCCTCAGAAATACGTGTTAGAAATGAGTCAGAATCACCAAGGTTGGGAAAGCCCTTGAAGCTCCTGGAGTCCAACCGTCCCTGTCCTGTGCTGACCCAGATCCCTGAGCACCTCATCTCCCCTCTGTTAAACACCCCCAGGGCTGGGGACTCAGCCCCCTCCCTGGGCAGCCTGTGCCACAGCCCCACAACTCTGCCAGGGAAGAACTTTGCCCTTCCAGCTGAGCTGACTCTGCCCTGGGGCAGCTTGAGCCCATTGCCCCTTGTCCCATCTCCTGTCCCCTGGCTGAAGAGACCCTCGCCCACCTCTCTGCACCCTCCTGGCAGGGCAGGGGAGGTGGGGAGAAGGTCTCCCCTCAGCCTCCTCTTCTCCAGGCTGAACACCCCCAGCTCCCTCAGCTGCTCCTCAGAGGATTTGCCCTCCAGCCCCTTCCCCAGCCTGGTTGCCCTTCTCTGGACTCGCTCCAGGACCTCCATGTCCTTCTGATGCTGAGGAGCCCAGAACTGGACCCAGCACTCAAGGTGTGGTTTTACCAATGCTGAGTATTCATCCTGCAACAGTAAACCCGTAACTCAGAATGAATCTAATTTACACCTGCAAGAGCAAAGCTTGGTGTGAGATGCAGTAGGGAAACGTACCTCACTCATCCTGCACTCTCACAGGGAATATTTATTGCCATAGAAAAAAGGGGAGTTGCACGATTTAAACAGCAATCACACCTCTGCCAGGACTACAGAGAAAATCCAGGTAAAGCAGCTGAGTTTGTGACATCTAGCTAAGTAAGTGTGTGATATCCTGATGTTAACATCTGGCTGCTGCATGGGAAAAGCCAAGAGATGTCTGAACCCTGCAATGAGCTGGAAAACAGGCACCTGAGATGGGAGGGAAGGGCCAAAACTTGGCATGAAGGATGCTCCTGGCCTTGTCCTCTTGGTGTTCACTGTGGTGTAACACTCATTAGGGCCACAAGCTGCACTACACCAGTCTGAGCAAGGCCCAGCCTGGCTGAAGGGCTCCCGGGCAGAGGGAAAGCACAAGCTTCCCCATCCCTTTGGAAAGAACAGCTATTTTTAGCATTAACATAATTCCAGGGGGTATTTTTTTTGTTACACTGGTGGCAGTTTGAAGACCGATAAGAGTTTCTGTCAGGTTGTGGCAGGCAGCCTGCTGCTGGCTGCTGTGTTCGCTTCAATGCGCCGGCCCGGACTTCTGAGGCCTGATTTTCTTTGGGAGCCAGGCAGCCACCTATGGAATGCTCCTGATTCCCTCTAAAGTAACATTTCATTAAGAAAACCCGCCTTTTAAAGGGAAGAAAAATACCTAATTTCCTGAAATGTAAGAGACAAAAGGGGCGTGAAAGAAAAAAGCAGGGAGAAAATGAGCAGAACCTGCCAGTGCCCAGGAGCCGGCAGTCCCAGCAGAGAAGATGCCAGCGTGGAGGTCCACACATGTCCTCAGGCACCCATGCAGCCCCCAGACACTAGGAGAGCCCGTGGGAGATGGGTAATCTGGGGGCTCTGACAGGCTGTGGGGCAGGGCAAGGAGGGGGTAATTCAGGGGCTCTGACAGGCCGCAGGGCAGGGCAAGGAGGTGAATTCCTCCTGTGAGAGCGTCGCTTTCCAAAGAACCTGATGCTTGATCACCGTTTATTTACTACCGAGATCTAGATCCAGGCCTGGTGGTTGGTGGCCCTGCCTGTGGCAGGGGGTTGGAACTCTCTGATCCTTGGGGTGCCTTCCAAGCCAGACCAGTCTATGATTCTATGATCTAGAAATGGCCTCAACAAAAGGAGGTCAGAGATTAAACGAATTAACCACGTGCACAGAGGGGAACCGAGGCAGGCGCCGCACGCCTTTCTGCCGCCCTCAGCCATCAGTCTTATGCTAAACACTCTAATTCCTCCTCGTGCTGAATAGCAAACCCAGGCTTCTGCTCTGCTACTCAATTTAGACACGTTGTTTATGCTCCAGCACTATAAATACCTCCCAGTTTATTCAGCCTGTGCTGTTCTCCCAGGAGCTATCTTGACACTTAAAAAATAGCGGTGACAGCCGAGGTATTTTTCTTATCAGCCAGTCCTCTTCGCAAGGGCAATTTTTAATCACTCATAAACACATAGTTTTCTGACATCTCACAGGCAGCTCATCTTGATGCTTACCAGGACTGCAGCTACCCATCGTCTGCACAAATTATAGCAGGTTCCCAAAAATGTCCTAAAAACCCGGCGCGGGAAAGCAAGACACCACTGTGGTGTTAACACTGCTCCCACAGAAAGGGATGCAACAGGCTACTGCCAGCTGAGCTAACCACTAACCCAAAAAACCCCCCCAAACCCAGGGGAGATATCAAAGCACGGCAGCCTTCAGCGCTGCCCTCCTGCGCTCAGCCTGCGGATGGATGCAGCACGGTATTTTCCACTCCTTTGCAAACACAGCGCCAGGAGCACAGTTACCCAAGGAAAACCACCGAACACATTTAATGCAGAGACAGAAATTGGTACTATCTGAGAATCTGGCCTGGTATTTTTCTTATCATTTTATTTTTGGGTTGTTTTTTTTTCCCCCAAAACCCCTCCAGTCTCTGAGCCGTTCCCTTCTACCTACATGCCAGAGTGCGTCAGGGCTGATTTCAGCCCCTTCAGCTCCTTCCTCTGAGCAGGTTTTTTTTCACAGAGCCATCTGCCACAGTCCCGTTTTTGCATCATTTCCCTCCTACCGGGATGTTATTGAATAAGCAGCCACTGCACCAAAAAGGAAAGATTTCATTCCCTGCTCCGTGCAGCGCTCTGCTAGGGCGCATCGGGAGCGGGCAGGGGGAAAGGGGTAGAGGGAGGAAAGGGGGATGGAAACGGGGCAACGCACCTGGTTTTGGTGGATGGGGACATTTACAGGATGCTCAGCAATACCTATGCAGCAGTACTTGGCCATAAAAGTGACTTGCCCACCCACGCCCTGGCAGAGGACGGTGGATGCTCTCCAGAGCTCCCCTCCAGCCACAAACACACTGTTGTCTGTACCGGTAACACAGCCCTGTGATACCATCCCTCATGCCCACAGCTGAGAATATTTCCAAAGCAGAGCAGACAGAGCAGGCTCACCAGAGCCAGGGAAGGTGGGGATGTCTTCCTCCACCTCCTCAGCCACAGCCCGGGCACTGCACGCTGCATAAATGGCAGCGCAGTTCTGCATGGCTGGGGATGCTGCATCTGCTACTGATGATGGGGACATCTTCAGTAGTCCGGTAACTCTTTCCAGCTCTGGGCTCCCCAAATTATTGTAAGCTGAAAGTGTTCAGCTTACCATGCTGAATTCTTATTGTGAGGGAAATAATTCCTCAATCAAAAAGGATTGCTTACCAAAACCCACATGTTTCAAGTTAATACAACGCTGGCAACTTCCCCACCGAGCTCTTTGTCGACTCTGAGTCCTCCCCAGGACCTCTCACTGTGTGTCTCCCATGGGGCAAAGTCCCATCATCACTGGGCTGGGGCTGATCTGCCATGGGTGCTGCTGCATCAGCCTGCACTGGGGCTAAAGAAACAGGGTTTGACTCCAAAACCACAGCCTCATCCACCACCTGAGTGCTGGCTGAAGAAGGGATGGGGTCACCCCTCGTTTTATCTCATGCCTGCCCCATCAACAGCAAGCTTTGATTTTAAAAGCAAGCAGCTCTCAGTTATCCTTAATTAACATCACAATAACGGGATGAGAAGTGACTCCCCTCAGCTCCCTCCTCTTCCCTGACCATTTGCAGACATGCCAGAGGCAGCTCCCTCCAGGTGGGATCTCTCCTCAAATTCCAAATGCAGTTTTTCTCTCAGTAAGAATGAAGCAGCTGGGTCCCACGATTAATGGAGTTTGGGCTCCAAAGGGCACCCAAACAGGCAGTGTTTTCACTTGCAGCCCGTTGGGGATGCTAGGGAAGAGATACGGGAAGAAGGAGTTGTTTCCTTAAGTCAGGAGGGAATTGCTTGTGGGCAGAGGATGCCTCAGAACACGTGGCAGAGACAGGCAGAAAGGGGGAAAAACCCAACAAACCAACATTTGAAATAACTTACTCTCTTCAAATGAGAAGATTTTAATTATGAGGCAAGAAACACAAGCCCAGAGCCCAGCCTTTCCCTTTGAATATGCCATTTCTTCAGCAGCCCTGTGCTTCTCCAAACACCCACCCAGCCATATGCCACTGAGCTCCAAAATAGAGCACTTGAATCTTCAGGGCTTTGGCAGGCCTGAACCCCCCCCAGAAGCAGCAGTTCACGTTAGAGACCGCCTTCCTGGGGTGGGAAACTCTTTCTCTTCCCTCTGAAAAGTACTATTTGCTGGTGCTGTACGACTCGGACACATCATTTGTGGGCTCCAAGTTACGTGAGCATCTCCTACGTGCTGCCTGGAGGGAGCAGGGCAGCGGGGAGGGACCTGCTGCAGCACTGGCTCCTCCTTCCTGGCATCCCATGGTATGGGAAAGGCTCTCAGGGGATGGCTGGGGGGCTTCTTAAATACACCATACACCTGGCAGCCAATCACCGAGCCAAAATAACCCGTGATTCAGTAAGAACTGCATCAAGAGAAGGATGAAGCGTGCCACAGAGCCCGGTTTGGAAAGAAGCTTCCCTCAGTGCTGTCAGTCTGGCAGAGGCATTCGCTTGCTCAGCACCTTTGCCAAGCCATCATTTAAAGGCAACCAGCTGGTGAAAACCAGCCTGCTCCTGGCCTGCAGCCCCAGCCGCTCCGGGGCCACTTTGGACAGAGGCTTCAAGGTGGGACACCCCCCCACATACCAGGGCCTCTGGCCAAAGAGGGAACACCTCGTTTGCTGTCCTCTCCCAGCGCACCAGCATGGGAAACCTACAGCGATCACCGACTGCCTATGTAGCCCGTAGGTATCTTGGCTACCTATCTACATAGGTATCTAGCTACTCCTACGTAGCCCATAGGTATCTCAGGGCTAGACCCAGGGGTGACAGAATCACAGACTCACAGGGGTGGGGAGGGCCCCCCAGAGCCCATGGGGTCCAACCCCCTGCCAAAGCAGGGTCCCTAGGACAGGGCACACAGGTCGGTGTCCAGACGGTGCTGGAATCTCTCCAGAGAAGGAGACTCCACATCCCCTGGGCAGCCTGCCCCTGGCAACCGGGGACAGCTCCAAAGAGAGGAGAGAAGGGAACAGAAGACCTCCTGCTTTGGGACAGGGGCTTCCCACAGGAAACAGCTGCAGGAGGGAACATAAATACTCCTGGCAATCCCAACAACCCTAAACCACCACCTCCCATGCTGAGAGAGTCTTCTGTCCCTCTCAGCTGCACAGATAAATGCCGACAGTACGTTTAAAGCGGCTCTTTCACCCCCCTCTATCCAGGAGCGCCTGTCTTGCACTTGAAACATTCATAGCTCCCAGCCCCAGCATCTCCCAGCCTGCTACAGCTTCTGTCATGTATTTAAAATTAATGCACAGTGCTTAACACAAGATCCCTTGAACTAAACATAGCGTTTGCAGCACAGGCCCCGCTTTCAGCTGACAAACACTTCTTGCAAACACGTCAGGCGCACAGAATTTCCCAGGGAAGAGATGCACCCATTCTGGCGGTGCTGGGAGAGACGAGCATCAGGCTGGGCTTGACAGTCCCTGGGCTGTAAAAGCCTCTTCAGGAAAGCAGCAGCACCTTGCTACAACCTATGTATATAGAGCACATATGTATATATTTAGAGAAGGAGTTACGCCCGTGGTGTGTCCCCTGGCAGGAGGGTGGCCTTACAGGTTGTACAGGGACCCAAGCACCAGCATCAATCATCTGTGCTGGTTTTTAACGACAAGAATTACACTTAAATTACAGCAAAGCAGCAAGAGCAATAGGGTTTGTACAGCTCTTCAGGAGTGATCCATGAGGAGGGCAGGGAGAGGTGGGATGCTTCGACAGGAGAAGCCAACACCCAGCCAGGTGCCCACCCAAAATCTGTGGGTTTAGAGTGCTTTTAGTCCCAGCAGCTCCCACCGGGCATAAAGGCAGAGCCAAGCAGAACATCCCTGCAAACACACTGTCGTTCATCAGGCTCCATCTCCCCAGAGCAGTTCCAGCTTGGCAAATCACCTCTGTATATACAGCTAGAAATACCTCTGATGTTTCAAAATAATCAAGAACTTGAGCGAGGAGAACCTCTCAAACCCCAAGATTTTCTCATCTTTACACTGCCATTTATTGATGCCATTGCCAGCAATTCCTGAAATATGCATGAGCAAATCCATCTAACCCAGTACCCGTTTGCATTTTGGGAGGCAATGCAGATTCACCCCAGGTTCCTCTCCCTCCCAGCATGTCGTACACAGGCTGGGTACAAGCCTGAACAAATCTGCTGCGCTCCCTTTGATCAGGACATTTCACTTTTTGGGGTAAGTCAGTCAGCTGTTACGTCTCACAGCTGGTCGTGAGGAGGCAAAACCACCTTCTTACTTGTACAGAAAGCTCTACCCAGGTGTGAGTCCCGAATCCCAGTGCCCACCAGTGCCCACCAGTGCTCGCCATTCTTACCAGCTGTGCAGGCTCTGCTCAGCCTGACCAGTTGGGAATGCTGCCAAAACACAAAGTTGAACTGGCAATACTTTTTAGGGACATTTTTTAGTATTCATTAACAGGAAGTAAATTGCATTCATTTTCCCAAGAGTCACAACTGAGCCCCAGGCATCTGGTGGGACATCCCTGGGCTGTGTCCTTCCCATCTGAGCAATCCTGGCCCACAAAGAGCAGAGATAGTTGCCCGACATCTGGAATGTAAGTTGCCCGATATCTGGAGTATAAGTTGCCTGGTGTGTGGCATATACGTTGCCCAATACCTGGTGTTTCCAGCCTCTGTAGGCTGGCTCAGCAGAACTCCACCCCGCTGGTCCCTGTCCAAGGCCAGCCTCTAAGCCCTGGCCCACTGACTGATTGTTAGCATTAAGGCAGACAGGATGGAAGAAAAAACACCCATTTTTGGATGGTGTTGGGGTGAAGGACCTGAAGGGACAAGGGGCCACCTGGGAGCTGCTTTCCTCTCTCTGAAGTAACGTTCTGGCTCAGCATCTCAATGGTACAGAGAAAGATACAAAGGAGCGTTACCACTAACGGGCCCTTCCCACAAATTCAAGATTTGGAAGCCAGCCTGCTGAGATACAAGGTCTCCCCTTCCCCTGCAGCGAGCAGAGCATCTTCCCATCACCCCCCCCCCAAACCTGCTGAGCTCTCTTCCTCTAAACTCAGGCTTCCCTTTGGACAAACTCCTAAAAAAGGCTCTTTGTGCCTTCAGTAAGGCTGTGTTCTTTCTCCTTCCCCTGGTAACACACCTGACTGATCCCCACAGATCCTACAGGTGCGGTTACATCACCAGGTGCACAACATTCCCCAGCCCTTTATTTGCAGCATCACCGAACCTCTCCTGTGTGAAAATAGAAATCCCAAAATAAACCAGGACCAACATTTCCTGATGCAAAGGCAGGGAAGGCAGATAAGGCTCCGGGTTATTGAGTGCTGCCTTCTGCACAGGGCCCCATCGTCCATCCCCGTTTATACACAGAGATAACATAGCAGAGTATCATTTCCTGCAGCGTGCACAGGAGTGAGATGATTACAGCAGCCAGCAAAGGTTAATTAGTGACTATCTACCCTGCACTGTCATGTCATGCAGTGTGCTTGGCATTTCCATGTGCACCCCAGGAAAATAAACAAGCCACAAGCCAGAGCTGCACTGCACCAACACCCATATGCCAATGTTATCTACATCCCCCCCACCTTTGTTACTCTCTTAAAATCTCTTTGGTCTGGAGAAACTTGGAGAAAAACCATTCCTTTTCTGTCTGAAAATCTCAAAAGTGAGTGGGTATTTCTGACATTTCCTGGTGGATTTTGTGTGGCATTCTTTTTCACTGCCCATCTCCAACTGCAGCGCACAGCTCTTCGCCTAGGAAAAGGCTCGCTGGGGTGCAGAGCTGCCTCTACACCCTCATACAGGATGAGGCCAAAGGAGATAACATGAAGTGCTCTGAGCTGTTCAGACTGCCATCACCACACAAAACCTGCTCAGGTTCAGCAGCTCCCATCACTTCTTCAGTTTTAGGCACGGTGAAAATAAATCCAAGTGAGCACCAAGAAAGCCTCTGACGAGCAGACAAAATCGAGCAAGCACTTCAGAGCAAAAGACTCTTCCCAATTGAAAGATTTGCAGATTTCCCCCCAAAATATGCTGGTGGAGCTGGTGGAACCCTCAGGCAACCCCAAGGGAAGCCAGTGTGTTGGCTTTGCCCACGCTGCCGCAGAGACCGGTGCGGGTGAAAGATGGAGGGCAGAGCGGCCAGGGCTGCGGGCACCGTCCCTCCCACAGATGCCTCTGGGCTTGCAAAGCTGGGGTTGCCCATCCTGCCAGCTTGCTGGTCGCTATTTGGTGTCTTGCAAAGCAAAACCAATCCTAAAAGCAAGGGCAATTTCATGGCCTGAAAGCCAGAAGGTGTTTAACAGCCCAGCTGAGCGGGGCCATCGGCACCCCCAGAGCTGAGCGCGCCCTGCCGAAGCCTGGACCCGCAGCCTGGCAGGCAGGGCACTGGGGCAGCTGCCGCAGGGTACCGGGTTGGGAGGGGGGTCAGGGCACCCCCTGGGGAAAAATAACTTCCTTTTCCCACTCCACGTTGCCAAAGGTGACTCCTGCTCTTGGAAGGGGCTCAAGGCTGCCCTTTCCTACCCTCTCCCAGGGTCTGCAGCACCAAGTCTCCCTCCCCCAAAGGACCCTGACCTGCAGTGTCAGGCTTATGATGTTAGAAACCAGTTCTGTTTGTACCAACACAAAGTGAAGCTGTTAATTCCAGTCACTTTCTAAGACAAGTCCAGTGACATCTCAAAAATCCTGGCTCCTGGCCGGAGCTGTCCACGGACATGACCAGAGCGTCCTTAGAATCATGGAATGGTTTCGGTTGGAAAAGACCTTCAAGATCATGGAGTCCAACCATCTGTCCAGCCCTGCTAGGTCCAACACCAGACCATGTCACCAAGTACAACATCTGTTCTTCTTTTAAACCCCTCAGCCACCTCCCTGGGCCAATATCTGACAGCCCTTTCAGTACAGAAACTTTTCCTAACAGCCAACCTAAACTTCCCCTGACACAACTTCAGCCCGTTCCCCATGTCCTGTCACTGGCTGCCAGGGAGAAGAGACCGACCCCACCTCACCACAACCGCCTTTTGGGTAGTTGCAGAGGGCGATGGTCTGTCTTGGTCTCCTCTTCTCCAGACTGTTTAGTCCCAGCTCCCTCAGCTGCTCCTCAGAAGATTTGTCTTCTAAACCCTTCACCAGCTTTGTAGCCCTTCTCTGGAGACACTCAACATCCTTCTTGCAGTGAGGGGCCCAAAACCAAACGCAGTGCTCCAGGTGTGGCCTGACCAGTGCTTCTCCTTCCCATTTGCAAAAAAACCCAAACCCATAGTCCTTTTTTTCCCCCCTTCGTTTTCCTTTGCCTATTGCTCACTTCCCTGTGCACTCACATACAAAAACACCATTTTATGCATTTTCAAGGCATTTTCCTTCTCTTCTCTCTGAACGATGCAGCGTTCCCAAGACCAACCAGACAGACAGGGTACCCCTCACGTAAGACATGATGTATAAATGCACTTCACACACAGCACCCAAGCCAAGCCTGAGCATCACTGCACAAAACACAGGGAAAGCCCACAGCTCTGCTTCATCCCACTGTGCTGGGTGCACCCCAACCTCTTCCTTCATTATCCCCAGCAAACTCATGGTAAATATTTACTTAAACCTTCCCCAGACAGCAGCAGCTGCTTGGTTTAGACTCTTTTCAGGCCCCTGGGGAAGGAGGCGCTGGGCATCCTGCCCCAGCTTTGTGCATCACCACCCATGGCCCAGGGAGTCACCTCCCAGCGGCACGCCAAAACCCAGTCCAGGCCAGTCCCTCCTCCCCAGTCGCAAGGAGCAGCCCGAGCAGCGTGTTACGCTACCTGAAAGTCATTAATTATTTTGTTTGTGTTTACTGATGTTCTCAGGTTGATCTGTTCAACGCTAATGAGCCATTTACTCTCAATTAGAAGCCTCGCTCAGAACAGAGCTCTAATTCCAGCGAGTTTTGCTGATGAATTAATTACAAGGTGAGCACAGCCTGCTGCAGGAGCTTCCTTCTCTCGAAGCAAGGTCCCTGAGCTGCAGCACCCACAGAACATCATTTACCTTAATGCTGCTGACACGCTCACATAGGTAATCCATACCCATGACTGCACTTGCAATGGAAAGACAGGATGGTTTCACGGGCATCATGGATCGAACAACATCCTGAGCCCTGTTTGTCAGGCGGGTTGGAAACACTTGAGCTCTTCCAGGTTAAAAATATAAAAATTAAAAAATCAATTCTTTCTGAGGCACTCAGGAGAAAGCATTACATGAATTTTTCCACAGCTTTTAAAATCCCACCCAGGTCTGGCTGCTGAGCAGAATGAGAAGCAGCCGCCAGCCGAGGAGCCCTGCGCCCCAACGCCAGCCTGGGAAGAAATATTAAATAGAAATCTGCGCTATTTCCTCACGCCACATTAAGCCAGCAATGCTCTGTGGTGGGGAATTTCACCCCATTACTGCACAGTGTGTGAATCCAAAGCATCTGTGCCATCATGAGGAGGACGAAAGGCGCTCCGGCAGAGCACCCGGAATCTGCTTACGCCACGGCCTGTGTCCTGTTACAGGACTGCAGCTGAGACACCCCAAGTGTCACCCCACAAACAAAAAGGCAAAAAAGGTATGAATAATTAATAGGCTCTGAAGGGTAGTTTTGAGGAACAGCTATATTTAGTGCGAGAGGCTCCAGGATCTGCTGTCTATCTGGTGCTCGGGCCCTTGGTTGCTGCAGCCCCTGCAATGCTTCGCCCCGCTGCTGCTGTCGCCTCACAGCTTTGCCTTCAGCCATCTGCTAACAGGACAGGGCCCAAGGTGGCACTGAACATGCACGAGTTGGAAGCAACGTTCCCTTCCTCTCTGGTGAAGCATTGCTGCTTGTCGAGGAAAGCAACAGGCCTGCCAGCAGCCTGACTCTCCTCACAGAAGACACAGGCCCTGCCAGCAGCCTGGCTCTCCTCACAGCAGACACAGGCCCTGACAGTATCCTCGTGTCCCCATGAGACAGGAAAGCTCCTCATGCTGAGAGGTTTTTGGTAATCACATTCTCAAAACGCAGTGGCCTTGAAGACAGGGGTACAGACTGCCCTAAACCAAGAAGGAGTTGTGGGAAGGTATTTGGGAGTAAGGGAACATGTCAAGAACCAGCCATAATAAATGGTCAACCCAGCAGGTGTGGGGATGCTTTTAGGCATCAAAGGCAAACAAACAATGTTTAGCTATAAGATATGTTTATCAGAACTCGTTATAATCACTAACCAATCAGTGTGGTGTGAACAGTGTGTGTAACCAATGAGCAGTTGTTTAGCTTGCCACGTTTGCAGTGACACATGTCTATCATCTGTGTGATTGCACCCAATAAATGGCTTCACCTTCACTCATATCGAATTGTGTGTTGCCCATCGCTGATCTCCACAGCTGCTGGCACAAAGCACCAGGGACCCACTCTGGGGGCTGTAAGACAAGAGCTGGCTTGCAAGGGGAGAACACCCACGTAGCCCCAGGGGACACAGGTAACCCTGACACTTCCCAGAGGGGTTTCTGTACTGTGGACATCAGCATCCCCAAGAGCTAAAATCACCATTCTGAGACGCAAATCACTCGGGAGCAGCTTCTGTGTTACGCTGAAGGTGACAAACAGGAGCCAAAGAACTGAGAAGAAAAGAACCAAACCCTAATTATCGTGCCACAGAAGCTGGCTGAGAAGCAACAGCATGTTCAGCACACCGGGCTCAGCCATGCCATGGCACGGCGTGGCACTGTACCGAGCTACAGCCCCACAGCGCTGTGAGCACCGATGCGAGGGCAGGACAACCAAAACCCCAGCCTGTGCCCACACTGGCTGTTCTGGTTTACTGCTGCCAGGGCTGCGTGTGCTTAAGCTGTCTCTGGGAGCTCTTAACCAGCTCTTGAGAAGACACATCCCTGCCTCAGCCCCAGCCTGGCTCTTCACCAGCCACACAAAACAAGGGAGGGGGCCAATTCTGCACAGCTTTCACAAGGGGGTTTTTCATGACTGCAACTCCTGAACACAGAAAGAGTTCTTTAAGGGCAGAAAAGCCTCAGAATCTCAGAGAGCAACTTGCCATTGAATGGGGATCGCTCAAGAGTGATCACTGTGCAATGCAACACGTGTTATAAAAAGGAATATATATGGCAATGATGCAAGCTGTGGGATGGAGATGCAGGCTTCTAGCTGTACTTAGACATTAGATGCTCGTTTTAAGTATTTACCCCTCTGGGCAACATCGATTTAAATGGGAAATCCCAGGGGCACTGACTGCAACTTGCACACTGCTGCAAAGGAAAAGCTACCGCAGCCTCACCCCCCATCCCTGCCCCCTGTCTGGTGGGGCATCCTAATAAATGCCACAGCCCCACACTTGTCAGCTTCCAAAATATTTGAAAAAAACAAAAAAAAGGGACTTCATGTGTGTTGAGTGTTCTGGTACAGAGGGAGGCAGCAAGGCAAGCCATCACCCACTGCCCACACCTGGGCCCTGCTGAGCCAGTCTGCCCACCAACCCACGAGCTGCAAGCACCAGCAGCCATCAAAGCCCTCCTGGAAAATTTCAGCTTTAAAGACATAGATAATCATTCCTCCAACCATTACTGTCTCAGGTGCCAAAAAGCTGTTTTTTTAGGGAGAATGTGGGTAGCTCTCCAGAAGAGAACAGAAACACAGTTAGGTGCCGTATGGAGATGGCTGAGGTACTCAACAAATTTGTTGCCACAGTCTCCACCAGCAAGTGCTCCAGCTGCACCACCTGAGTGCCTGGGGGAATGAAGACACCCTGATGGAGGAGAAGATCAGGTTAGAGACCATCTGAGGAGACGGAGGTGCACAAGGCCATGGGACCTGACACATCTGTGAGTCCTGAGGGAGCAAGTTCTGAGGAGCCATGGAGATGATGGGAGGGCTGGATGGAGCCCCTCTGCTCTGGAGCCAGGCTGGGAGAGCTGGGCTGGCTCAGGCTGGAGAAGAGAAGGCTGCTTCTGGGGAGAGCTCTGAGCCCCTTCCCATCCCTCAAGGGGCTCCAGGAGAGCTGGAGAGGGGCTGGTGCCCAGGGCAGGGAGGGCCAGGCCCAGGGGAACGGCCTTGAGCTGCAGGAGGGGGATGAAGAGGGGCTGGGAGGCAGAAATCCTTCCCAGGGAGGGAGGAGGCCCTGGCACAGGGTGCCCAGAGAAGCTGGGGCTGCCCTGGGATCCCTGGCAGGGTTCAAGGCTGGGTTGGATGGGGCTTGGGGCACCCTGGGCTGGGGGGGTGCCCCTGCCTGTGTCGGGGGGGTGGAAGTGGCGCTGGAGGGGGCCTGGGGTCCCTGCCCACCCAGGCCAGTCTTGGATGCTATTTTGCCCTAATAATGTGTTCACATGCAGCAAGAGAGGGGTTTCAGTGCTGCTGGAACACTCTCTGTGCTGCTGGAACACTCTCTGTGCTGCTCTCCTGAGAGAGTTATGCTGAGCTGTGAACTTGGTAGAAACAGAGTTTTTAATGTGGGAACTAAAATTACTGCTCCAGGAGCCAAGGGGAAGGGTGATGGCTGGTGGAAGGAGCCCAGGCAGATGATGGGCTGGCAGCTTTGGTCTGCAGCTCTCTGCACGGACAGGAAACCAACCCAGCACTGAAAGCAGCAGGGTATTGATTCACAGCTCCATCCCAGCACCATCTTTATTACCCCTGCACCTTCCTACACCCCGAGGTCATCACTTTAAAGTTACTCAAACTCCTAGCTCCTCCGGTCCCAAAAGCACTCCAGAAATGAAACCCAGCCAGAACCCCCCCTCCACCCTACGCCAGGAGCACTGCAGAAGGGAGGGAGAGCACCCTGGCTGCTGGAGAAGCTGCTCTGCAATGCAGAACCGTGCAATGGCTCACAGCAACGGACAGGGGAAGGGCTGAGAGCCCCACACAGCAGCGCTGCCCTTCATCACAAGCCACCAGGCACGGCCTGAGGCGGGAGCTGGGAGAGCTCCGCTTTGCCCTGCACCATCCTGCTGCAGACACTGATCAATACAGCAGTGAGGAGCACAGGAAATCCTGACAGAAAAATTGTGGCTCTGAGAGGCCGCCTCGTGTTGACTGTGTTTGTTTCTGGGCTGTCTCTCCTTACACCAGCTCAGGTTAAACACGGAGGGATTCCATGGGACTGGGGTGCCCGATTCCCCCCGGAGCAGCCGTGGGACTGCACAGCACCTCAAGGTCACCACTCCCACAAATACCCCACAAAATCCATCTCTGCCTCTGGAAAGGATGCAGACACTACACCCCGCAGCAGCAATGGCTGGTGCAGGTACCACACACCCCTTACTCACAGGTTTACCCCAAACTCCAGCCCCCCCAGGCTGGCGCTGCGGCGCTGCAGCTCAGGGCAGCCGGGCAGGGCAGCGCTCACCCTGCCCAGGCGCTGACACCATTTTCCAGGGCTCTTCACAGCCCTGAGCACCACCCAGACATGTGCATTTGGATGCCCACCCAGTGCTCCTTCTGCAGCTCATGCACTGCCCACAGGAGCTGCATCCTGCAGTGCCCATGCTGGGGTGCCCAAGAGGGTGAGCAACTTGAGGCAATTGTTTTTTAAATTCTTGCCTTTTCAACAGGTAAGTAGGCTTTCACATCATTTGCTTACAGAATCGCAGAGCCACCAGGCTGGCAAAGCCCTTGAAGCTCCTGGAGTCCAACCATCCCTGTCCTGTGCTGAGCCAGAGCCCTGAGCACCTCATCTCCCCTCTGTTAAACACCCCCAGGGCTGGGGACTCAGCCCCCTCCCTGGGCAGCCTGGGCCACAGCCCCACAACTCTGCCAGGGAAGAACTTTGCCCTCCCAGCTGAGCTGACCCTGCCCTGGGGCAGCTTGAGCCCATTGCCCCTTGTCCCAGCTCCTGTCCCCTGGGCGACCTGGATGAGGAGAGCTTTGCCATCACCTATTTTATCTGGTGCCTGCAGCAGTAAGCAGAGAAGCCCTTTGCACAGCACACCATCCCTGCCTTCCCCGAGCAGGATGCGTCCCAGCCACACCTCAGCCCACCCAGCCAGCCCACTACAGCATTTCAGAGCAAGATAAGCTCTTTGGAGAAAAGAGAAGTGTCCTTCAGCACTCTGCACACAGAAATGGCATCAGAAGTGGCCTCTTCTCGGGCTTGCAGAACGCTGATGGGAGAAGCTTCAGGAGGATTTAATACAAGGGGGGGGGTGTTTTTGGGTTGCAATTTATGATCCCTTAGGAGGGCAAGTGCAGAAGGAACAGCCCAGGAGGGAGCTGAAGTATTTAGTAAAAGCCTCCCATTGTGTAACGTTCTAAATAAAGAAAACTGAGCATAAAGGTATCCAGGACAATAGTGGGTATCCATGGAGAAGGCAGCTGGGCATTTCTTCCAGGCTCTAAGCAGACAGAACATCTGCTGGAGGCAGGTACCCTGCTGAACATTATCTTTAAATAAATAAATAAATCCAGAGGTATCAATTGCCTGCTGACACCCCCCCTGACAATATCATTAATAATTTATTGATGATAACCATGCAGGGAAGGTCGGTGTGGCTGGTTGGTACGGTAACTGAGGAGAGGAAAGGAGCTGCTACATTAAGATAATGGTGAAGACTCCAGTGCAATACACAACATACTCTCCTTAAAGCAGAGCAGCCCCAGCCCTGCTGCTGCTCCACAGCACCCTGGGGACCATGGAGCCCGTCTCAGCCCGGGAGACGTCAATCAGCCCCTGCCATAGAATCATAGACTGGTCTGGGTTGGAAGGGA
>VZTU01007159.1:374780-392226 GCA_013400835.1 Zapornia atra
TCGTGGCTCCTCTGACCCCTCTCCAACAGCCCCACATCTTTCTTGTATTGGGCCCCAGCTCTGGACACAGGACTCCAGCTGGGGCCTCACGAGGGCAGAGCAGAGAGGGACAATCCCCTCCCTGTCCCTGCTGGCCACCCCTCATCCAGCCATGGAAAAATCAACAATATTGTGTATTAAACTGTAAAATAAAAGGGAAAATAGAAGGGAAAAGAACCTATGATCCTTGGGGTCCCTTCCAACCCATACCATTCTGACCATAACTGACCCTGCCTCCCAGGAGAGGTGGGATAGCAGCTCCAAACCTGGGCTCAGGCTTTTGGAGAGCTCCTCTCCTAACAGAAAGCACACCAGGAAAATCTAACTCTGAAATCCAACAAAAAACCCTGAGCAATAGCTCGTGCCTCTGGGTCAGTGTCATGCAAACTGACACCTATGTGCTGTAGGAGGCAAGATGTTATTAACACAGGCTTAACAATGCCATTCCCCACGTGCAGGGCACCTGGAACTCTGAGTGAATGTTTCACAGCCACAGCAAATAAACCAGCAGCACACAGAAAGCCACCCAAACGTCCACTTCTGGCTCGTTTTGTTCTCCCAGCCACGCTGAATTACCTTTTCCTCCTCTTTTTACCAGACTGACTCCAGTGAACATGCCCCCCCTTACACGGTAGCACACCCCCACTCGACCCTGCACCCTCCCCTTCGATGGGCGTTGGGTACCACGCTGGTCTCTGCTCTGCTGCTGAGCATCGTCATCACCATCATCATCACCCCACCACCCCAAGAGCCAGCGGCAGGCATCACCCAGCCCAGCCAGGCAGCGGGGTGCACAACAAGACACCCACACACCTACCCTGCAGCAGGGCCAGGCACACCACACCAGGCTCCTCTTGGTCGGGCTCTTGCAGTCAAAAAAGTCCCAAAAGCTGTGCCAGCTGGGCAGACCAACTGAACAGGTTCAAAGCAGGGCCCTGAAGGGGTGTAACTAAAACAGCACTGCACACACTGCTGCAGTGAGCAATGGTTTACCACTAGCAAAGTTCATCCCCAAATGCATTCATGTTTTTATTATTGTTTTGAACACAAAGGCAGAAAGTGAACACTCTGTCACTTCTCTGCCATGGATCTGTCCTGTGGCAGGAAGCCAGAGACTCCCACGGGGTCTCTCCTCAGCCTCCTCCTCTCCAGGCTGGCCAAACCCAGGGCCTTCACCCTCTCCTCGGAGCCTTCCCCTCCAGACCCTGCTCCATCCTCACTGCTCTCTCTGGACACGCTGTCCCCCTTGTCCTGTGGCACCCAAATCTGCCCCCAGGACTCGCAGTGAGGCTGCCCCAGCACAGGGCAGAGCAGGACAACCCCCTCCCTGGATCAGCTGGCTGTGCTGTGCTGGAAGCCCCCCAGGATGCCGTTGTCCCCCCAGGCTGCCTGGGCACGCTGCTGGCTCATGGGTAACTGGCTGTGGACCCAGACCCCCAAACCCCTCTCGGCACAGCCAGCCTCCAGCACCCAATCCCCAGGCTGGATGCACAGCCAGGGTTACCCCCCATGCACCCTGCCCCACACACAGCACAGGGCAATCCCAGCCAGCATCTCTCCACAACTCTGTTTCCCTGCCACACAGGGACAGCTCGCTGTTCTCCTCCCCCAGGGACACCCCAGCTTACTTGTGAACAGAGCTTCGGGCGCTTGTGCTTGCACAGGGGCAGCAGCCAAATTTATTGACATCAGAACCCCAAGACAAGGACATTTATGAGACCAGGTAACACCTTTGCCTGGCTTGCTGTGGGATTGGCACCCCAGGCAGCTGAGCGCGGGGCAGCTGGCACACTGCTGAATTAAACAGCCTGTATTTGGTGCCTGAAAACCACACTGGGCAGCAGGTAGATGCTCTGGGATCCATCCTAAAGGGTACCAAACCAGTGGGTGTGTAAATACCAAGCACAAACCTTCCCTCTGCCACAAACACAACAGAACTTCTTAGAGAAGGAACTTAATGGCCAGAAACCCCCCACCCTGTGTTCAGCACAACGGCTGCCCATCGTGCCAAACCTTATGGGTCCTGGGACTAGAGGCAAACCCTCCTCCTTGTCCAGCTAGGCTTTGGAAGTCCTACTACTGATCCAGCAAGGCACAAAAATAATTCTGTTCTCAACCTAGAAGACAATTTTTGAGACCAAGTCCTGGTTTTCCAAGGCAGCACAGGAAGCCTCTCCTTATCTCCCAGCAGTGAGCAGGAACTGCTCGCTGGCTCAGGCACTGTCCTCCTTTCCCAGCTGAGCAACTCAAAGATGGATCTTTTCTTCTCTGATCCCCATGACCTGTGCCCATGCTATCCAACACTGAAATAGTTTCTAAATTGAATTCCAACATCAATACAGGGTGTGCAGGATGCAGACTGTATGTCTTGCTTGCAGGTCCTGTCTTCTCTCCCCAAGGAAAGCATGTTCTTCCCCTAACAGGGCAGCTCTGGGGACTCACTTCAGCCCTGATGACAAATGGGCCAGGGCCACCTACCTGGTCTGTGGTCTCACCTGGGGGATGGATGCCCCAGCAAAGGCATTGCAGCACCTGGGATGACCCAGACTCCCCCATCCTCGCAGGCAGTGCCCAGCAGTACAGCTCAAGGGAGTGCAAGGGATGCATGGAGAGCGATGGAGACACCACGTCCATGACTAGTAACACGCAGCCCCATTTGTGCCTGCTCTGCACAAATACAGCTGCTTGGCCCATGTGGATGTAAATAACCACCCCTTGGATTCGGGGCAGCTCCAGCTCCCACCCTGGCACAACCCAGAACAGGTCTCTAAGCTGATCTGCACCCAGACCCACAGCAACACCCTTGTGACTCCAACACCCAGGCTACTGGAGCCAGAGGTTTTTTCTGTCCAGAAATACAAAAATCCCAACCCCAAACCCCTACATCAACCAAAGACCTTGGGAGAGGCACTGATGGTTAAGAGGACAAGGACAAAGTTAAGATCTCTATTTAATGCTCTGCTGGAAAACACCAAACCAGTGAGGAAGAGCTCAGGGTGAGCACTGTGGAGTTCCCCCATTCCTCTGAACTTCCCAGAGAGGAGCGACTTAGGTCTGTACTTAGCAAGCAGCATCACCCCATCCCTGTCCACTGAGGGGGTTACAGAGCATTCCCAGCACGACAGAGTGAGGAAGCCAACACCCCCCACACCCCCTGAGCCCTTTGCCTTTCCAGCCCAGACATGTGCCCCACGGGGCAGATCCTGCCCTCCCAGCACCCTACAGCCAAACCCACACGGCTCCAGCTGCAGAGGGTACTCATGCTCATGGAGAGTGGGCTATTCCTTTCTCTACTCATTAGATAGGGTTGGTTTCCCATGGGCAGGGTGCAGATTTATAGCAGAGATCAAGTTTTCAGGCTCCCAAGTTTTCTGGGTGACTGCACATGTCACTGCCCAGAGATGAGGAGCTGGGCCCTCCAACACTGACCCATGGACAAAGCGGGACTGGGTGTGCAGGCTGACAGCACGGGGCAGATCAGCCCAGCAGGCCTGCCCAAGGAGAAGGCCTTCCCTTTGATTAAGCATGGAGAAGTGGATCTGGCAAAGACATGACTTCTGATGAATCACCCGTTACTCCCATCAGGGGTGGGGAAATAGGCAGCCCCTTCTCAGGGTTTGTGGGGACAGGACAAGGGGCAATGGCTGCAAGTTGGAGCACAGGGAGTTCCCCCCCAATGTGGGGAAGAACTTTTCCCCAGTGAGGGTGAGGGAGCCCTGGGACAGGCTGCCCAGGGGGTGTGGAGTCTCCTTCTCTGGAGAGATTCCAGCCCCGTCTGGACACCGCCCTGTGTGCCCTGTCCTAGGGACCCTGCTTTGGCAGGGGGTTGCACCCCATGGGCTCTGGAGGCCCTTCCAACCCCTGTGAGTCTGTGAAAGGAAGACTGTGGCCAAGCTCCTGATAGAAACCACTACCACCTGTCTCTCTGGTATCTCCAAAGAGATCTAAAGGAGAAAGAGCCACTGAGGACTTGGGGGAAGTGCTGCCTGGGGCAGGAAGAGGGATGTGGCACCCAAAAGGCAAGGGCAGCGGGTGATGCAAGGCACGTGGTGACCAGCACTGCCCTCTCCCAGCCATGCCTCCCAAGGACCTGCACACACCCCCAGTGTGGTGCTTTGGCCCTGGCTAGAGGCCACATACCCACCAAAGCCACTTGCTCACTCCTGGAGGAGAAACAGGCAGAGCCTCTGTGGGGTGGGGTAAGGACAGTGTACTGCCAAAAATCACCGTGAATATAGAACAGTAACAGCCAGTTACACTCACACCCAGTGCTGAGACACAGTGCCTGACTGACCCAGTGCTGAGACACAGTGCCTGACTGACCCAGTGCTGAGACACAGTGCTGAGACACAGTGCCTGACTGACCCAGTGCTGAGACACAGTGCCTGACTGACCCGACGGTCACAGAGGGCTGCCCGACAGCAAGGACCCACCGACCCCACGTCCCAGCCACACTCAGGCTGTCCTGGAGGCAAAACAGCCCCTACCCCTCCCCAGCCAGCTGCTTTTATGGGGAAGTGGTGCCAGGTGGTGTGGAAAACAGCCCAGGCTGACTCAGCTCACCTGGGCTGACTCAGCTCACCTGTGTTGGCTGATGGGGAGGTTAACCCTGGCCTGGCCAGAACCAGGACACCCAGCAATGAGTGCTCCATCTTCCCAGAACCTCTAACCTTACCATCAGCGTTACAAAAAGGAAATAATAATGCTAATAATGAAAAAGCCATGTTTCCTTCCCTCTTTCTGACCCAGCTGAGCCCTGTGGCTGTGCTGCACCTCAGCAGCAGCTGCAGGAGGGGCAGAGGGACACTGGGTGATGAAGGTCCCGATTTCAGCACATCCTTGCTGTGACAGTGACAAACGTCCTTGCTGGCAGGACCCAGAGACGCTGGCTTTCTGCTCCCCCCCCAGCAGACTGTAAATAACAGCAGCACTGGGAGAAAGGGATTTCCTGAACTGTGAAGGCCACCAGGCTTTTAATGCTTCAGCATGCTTAGTTATGCTTTAAAAGAAGAAGGGACCAAAGAAGCCCTGTCATTATGCAGCACTGTGGAATGGTTCTTCTCCTGCCACCCTCCTGCCTGACACCCCTTGCTGATGTCACAGCACCGACACGGGAGTGGAGTCGGCCCTGGAGATACCCAGACCCTGTCTGGACACAGTCCTGGGCAAGAGGGTCCCAGCACCCCTGCCTGAGCAGGGGGCTGGAGCAGATGACCTCCAGAAGTACCTTCCACCCTCAAACATCTGTGATCCTGTGGTAGGATGCAGAGAAGTGGTTCAGAGAGATGATTCCCATGGGAATTTAGCCATAAAGTTATCCCTGGTGAAGCCTGGCTTGGGTTCCACAGGACCCTGGTCACCTCTCACCAACGCAGAAGACTCCCCTCACCCCTTGCCAGAGACTGTACCAACAGGCACACAACACACATGCACGCCCATAGTCCACCAAATCCAAGCTACTGACAGCTTCACACCATCCTCACAGCACAAGGAAGGAGCCACCAATGGCACAGCAATGCCAGCGTGCATGAGGCTCTGCAGAAGTCTGCTCTGGACCTGGAGCTCCTCACTCTGCCCCTCCACGTGAATTCCTGTCCTGGTGATACCATAAGATTGATGGTACCTCATGCACACCAAGATCTGGTGGCAAAAACGACTGTAAGACAGTGGAGAAGGAATGTGAGAGGATGAACAGCAGAGAATGTGCCCTCTCTGTCAAGGGATGCATCAGCTCCAAGGGATGCAATGTCAACATCCATTGGCTCCAAGGGATGCAGCATCCACACCCATCATCTCTCAAGGGATTCTGAGTCTGGTTAGCTCCTCCATGAACCCCAGAGGATTCTCTCCCTTTCCTATCCTCTGCCCACACCACTCTGCCCGCACCCACACAAACCCCCCAAATCCCAGTGGGGTTCAGCACAACCAGAATGAACCCGTTACCCTCCACCTTCACAGCTGCTGGCTTGTGTCAGGCTTTCTGGGAAGCTCAGCATCCAGGAGAACAATGCAGAGGGAGCACAGTTTCCAGCAGCCCACAAATTACCTGAACCACGCTAGCGGTCAGATCCGTAGCGCTGGGCTTTGTCCTTGCAGCTCTGAAATCACTCCTGTGTGGCTGTTTCTGAGAAAACCCTTCCTGTGGAGACCCATGGTTCTGTAATCCAAGCTACTCCTTTTTTCAAAGCCAGGCCAGTGGAATGAGCCTTTGATTCTGTCTCTATTTATTTAATTAACAAGCCTGCTAGGCTGTTTGATTTCTCTAATCAGAAGATGATGTTAAAAGGTTTCCAAAAATCACATTTAATGAGCTTTGGAAATGGCTGCACAGGCCATTCCTGCCAGGTTTCTGTACGTTTCAGGTTCTTATTAACCATTCTTTCTTGGGTTTTTTAGCAATTTCAGCAGCTTCCCAGGAAGTCTGCTCTGTCCTGGGGAGGCCCCAGCTGGAGTCCTGTGTCCAGAGCTGGGGCCCAACACAAGAAAGATGTGGGGCTGTTGGAGAGGGGTCAGAGGAGCCACGAGGATGCTCAGAGGGCTGGAGCAGCTGCCCTACAAAGAGAGGCTGAGGGAGCTGGGCTGGGTCAGCCTGGAGAAGAGAAGGCTGTGGGGGGACCTCACTGCAGCCTGCCAGTCCCTGAAGGGAGCAGAGACACAGGAGGGGAATCAGCTTGTTAAAGGGCAGAGACTGGCAGGACAAGGGGGATGGAGTGAAGCTGGAGGAGGGAAGGGTGAGAGGAGAGATTGGGGGGAAGTTCTTTGCAGAGAGAGTGGTGAGGGGCTGGAACAGGCTGCCCAGAGAGGGGGTGGGTGCCCCATCCCTGCGGATGTCCAAGGCCAGGTTGGCTGGGGCCCTGGGCAACCTTGTGTAGCTCCAGGCCTGGAGGTTGGTGGCCCTGCCTGTGGCAGGGGGTTGGAGCTCTGTGACCCTTGGGGTCCCTTCCAACCCAGCCCAGGCTGGGATCCTATGAAGTCGAGGGGTAACACAGCAGTTGTGAGAGGCAACGCACTCCAGAACGCAGGCAGAGGCAAAGCCCCCGAGGAGAATCCATCCTCAAGAGTCAAAACTCATCCTCCCCACACACCCCACCAGGAAGGTTTGCTGACAAGGGAGCCTGAACTCCTCCATCACAATACTGGGAAGCCAGGACAACAGGCTTTGAACACAAACACTCCGAGTGCTCTGCAAAATTACACGTTATCAAAATAATGGAGGGGTTGGATAGATATCAAAAATAATCCTAAATGATTAGCAATTACCCTCATGAATCATAACCATCTTGGGATCCTGAAAAGCCATTTCAGTGTCTCAGCAGGGAAACTCTCCCATCGCTGGCTGACACTCCCAGCCCTGGGAGTCAACCGAAGGCCAGAGCCAGCACGGAGCATCCTCTGGGCACAGCTCCTGGGATCCAGCATCAGGACAAGCCCAGAGCCCTCCCCACACTGGGGTCTGTCTGTGGGGCAGGAGGAGGTAGAGGGGAGAGTCAGGAGCCACCCACCCTTACCTCCCGCACCCGTGACACCCCAGACAAGCCCACCCAATGTTCTTCTGCTGAGATACTTTGCTTCTGTCTGCTAAAAGCCAGGCCTGGCTGGAAGGGGACCCCTGGCTGGAAGGGGACCCCCTGGCTGGAAGGGGACCCCCTGGCTGGCTGGGGGACACCGGGCTGTGGTGAGCTCAACCCCGCTGCTGCCTGCATAGGGGGTCAGAAGCCCCCCAGCTTCCCCCCTCCAGGGATGTGCTGGGGCCGGTTCCCACTCTGTGCATCGTTATCAAACCCACCCAAGAGCTGTAATTAAGGAGGGGGAGGAAAGCATCAAGAAATGTTTGTATCTCCAGAAATTAAAATTTCAGCGACGAGGCAGTAAATTAACTTAATCAAGTTGGGAGGCATCTATGAGAAGTCATTTTTATATGATTTAATGAGAGAAGGCATTGGAAATGGTGATTTTAATCAGCCAAGTGGGATTTATAAGCAAGAAGTTCCTGCTTAAACAACTCATTAGAGTCCTCCAAAAACTCCTCGCTGTCCCTGCAGCCAGTCAAAGCAAGATTTATTGTATATATTTACCAATTCTCCAAATCCCTTGCTAACACTGCATATCAAAAGTCAACTGATGAGAGCAGAAAACAAAGTCAAAGGAAAAAGAAACAACCTGTCTTCATAAGCACCTGCTAAAGAAAACCAAGGGGCTCCAAGTCCCTTCTAGGGCACAGAGCTGACAACCTGAACATTGCTTGGTCTCCTGAATCCCCATTTATTACAAATACAAGGTTGTATTACAGAATCACAGAATCACAGGGGTTGGAAGGGACCTCGAGAGATCATCGGGTCCAACCCCCTGCCAAAGCAGCTCCCCAGCTCACAGTGCACAGATAGGCATCCAGAGGAGACTTGAATCTCTCCAGAGAAGGAGACTCCACCACCTCCCTGGGCAGCCTATTCCACTGCTCTGTCACCCTCACTGGGGAAAAGTTCTTCCCCATGTTGGTGTGGAACTCCCTGTGCTCCAACTTGCAGCCATTGCCCCTTGTCCTGTCCCCACAGACACTGAAAAGGGGCTGGCCAATTCCCCCTGCATCCCCTGCTTAAGATATTGATAAACACTCATTAGGTCCCCCCTGAGTCTTCTTCTCTCCAGGCTGAACAGCCCCAGCTCACTCAGCCTGTCCTCACAGGGGAGATGCTCCAGGCCCTTCATCATCTCTGTGTCCCTCCTCTGGACTCTCTCCAGGAGATCCCTGTCTGTTTGATCCCAGGGAGCCCAGCACTGGACACAACACTCCAGGTGGGGCCTGACCAGGGCAGAGCAGAGGGGGAGGATCCCCTCCTGTGACCTGCTGCCCACACTCCTCCTGATGCCCCCCAGGACCCCATTGGCTCTCTCAGCCCCCAGGGCACACTGCTGGCTCATGGCCACCCTGTCACCCACCAGGACCCCCAGGTCCTTCTCCACAGAGCTCCTCTCCAGCAGGTCACCCCCAGCCTGTCCTGATACAGACAGTTATTCCTCCCCAGGTGCCAGACTCTCCCCTTGCTCTTGTTGAATTTCATTAGGTTTCTCCTTGCCCAGCTCTCCAGAAACATTTGATACCTCCTAATACTTGCTGTGGTTTGCAAGACACCTGCACCCTGGCCCAACCTGGCTGCGACCCATCCCATCCCACGTGAGCACAGAGAGGTGATGGCATTGCTAGGTATATTTTCTGGTGTTATATTAATTCTAGATGTATTTATAACACTCCATGGTTTATGGAATAGGTAATGGTTGGGGCATTTCAAAACACATCAGGAGCCCCGAATCCACCCCACGGGTTAAGTTAAAGTCTTTCCAGTGACTTTAACTCTCTGTTTTTTATTGTCTGAACCAGCTTCTCACCAAGCTGCTGCTCTGCCCAGCACACAGCTCCCTGCCTGGGATGAAGACACGTGGGGGGAAGTGACCCCTTTTCACAGGGAAACTAGCCCCCTCTCCCAGGAGAACCCTGCCTTGGTTGGCAGCAGCACAGGGATACAGCCGCTGTGACCTCAGCACAGGAAGGGGTGTGCATCACCACCTGCTTGGGTTTGGAGAGACCCCAAATGCCAGGGCTGTGTCTCAGTACAAACCCATCCCTGTTTGCTGAGTTCTGGTGTTGAGATGCAGCTTTCTGTGTTTCAAATCCCACTGGATTTCAATTCCATTTAATGACACCAGATGCTGATGGGTTTTCTCCTGCAGCAGTCGATGGGAGGGTAGGGGATAGGGACTGTGAAGGCAGCTCTCTAGCCTGGCAGGTAGGAAGCTCTTCACTCTGCAGCAAACACCTATTTCCCCCTGGGATGTGGGACAAACCCACAGTAAGAACAGGGCTGTGGGAGACACTTGCTCTGAGGGGCTGCTGTCCTGCCTGGGAATCACTGGAAAAGCCTTTTCAGATGGATCCTCCACTCACTGGCTGTCCAAGACAGAGAACCCAGTGTCACCTTTACATCCAACCAAAAGCAGCACCCTGGTTTCCAAACTACTGTCAGTGCTGTCTGCCCTTTCCACACCAGCAGGCATCTAAGCCTGGTACTACACCTCTGACATCACGTACCCATCACAGCCAGGGCAGGGCACTCTTCACACCCAGGAGGAAGAAAGCACAGACTCAGCACTGACAGAACCCCCGAATCTGGAATGAGCTCCAAACTATCCTCTAAGACCCCTAACAACCCCCCTCAAATCACTGCTGCTGTTCCGGGGTGGCCGTGGGCTGCTGGACAAAGCCATGGGCTTAGACAGAGGATTTTGGCAGGGCTCTGTTTCCATGAAGAGGAGGAACCCCTTTTGCACAGCCCACAGAGCCGGCGGCGAGGCGGATCGCTCCCAACGACCAGCCAGCCCAGCTCCAGTGGTCACCTGCAGCATCGGACCCAATTTCTCAGCAAACCACCTCCAAATTAAATCCCCTTTACCTCAGTGGCACCAGGAGGCAGGGACACATCCCACAGGAAACCTCTTCTTCTGATATATGATGCTCATTCATAAGCACTGATCACCCGTGTCTGCCTGCACAGGGTACAGCGTGTACCCTCAGGGCAAGACCATGCCCTGTCAAACACGTTAAGGGGAAGGAGAGGAGAGGTGGGAGCTGCTGGTAGAGCACCAGGAAAGGAGGTGGGCCCTGGCTTTCTGCAAGTTTTTTAAAAAAGGGGGCATCCTATAGCTGAGATTTCCTCCTCACCACCTCCACCTTCACACGTACGTGCTCCCACCATCACCACTGCTGGTTCTCCTCCAGTCCAGCTGCCCCCAGCTCCATCCTCTCTCCTCCTTTCTCATTTAGACACATTTTTAAAGCTTGTTTTCCCTTTAAAACCCTTTCACCCCTCCACATTTTATCAAGATGGAGCACATTTTGACCTATTTTACCCAATACTCATCTCATCTTAGCAAACCAGGTCACAAATTTTGCAAGCTCATATGAGCTGGGCTTTACAGACCCAGAAACCCCCCACCTCTTCCCACGGCTCCACCTACGGTGCCTAAGCCTGAAATATTTACAAACACCAACTCAAAAGCACACAAACACCCCACTTTTTGCCTTAAAATCCTAAGGAGCTGTTTACAAAATGCCTCTTCTTCCCTGTCCCTGGTTTCAAAAGTTTCTGCTGGGAAAACAAAACAAACGAGCTGGATCCTCTGGTCTGCACGTCAGCCCTGAAACCCTGAGACGAGCCAGCTACGCTGACAGCATGGAGCTTGTCTGGAAATAGCAGGGGGGTTTGGAAATAGCAGGAGGTTTTGGAAATAGCCAGGAGCTTTCTCTGGAAAAGCCTGGATGATTCACCTTCTGGTGCCCCCAGGTACAGGGCTGAGTAACCCAAATTCTGCAGCCTGAGGCTCCTGGAAGTTGCCTCCTGCGCTAGAAAAGCAACCCAGCACAGAAACACCAAGTCACCAGCATCCAAAAGCCATCAAAGAGATGCTGAATCTCCCCGCCGAGCGCTGCCCCGCGGCAGCATGTGCCCCAGCCCCAGCCAGAGCATCCCCCCTGGGTGACGCCACGGGGAGTGAACAGGACCCACCCCGCTGCCACATCCCTGAGCAACAGCAACGGGAGGACTCTCAGCCGGGCTGGGAGCAGGGAAGCACATTGCCTTGGTAACCGCCACGGTGCCAAAAATCCCTCCAACATGTTTCACTCCAGAGGGAAAAACAACTTTGGCTGCGCCTCAGAGCGCCTGCGAAATCCGCCCGCGCCGCGGGGTTACAGGGCAACCTGAGGCACCCGGCTTCCAGCCGCGGGGTGACAGCCGATCCGTGGGGTGACACCTGAATTCACAGGGTGACCTCCGAATTCACAGGGTGCCCGCCTGCTCTGCTCACCTGTGGTCTCCACGATGCCCTCCAGGATGACGACGATCTCAAACTGCTCGGTCTGCATGCTGCGCTGGGACAGGTCGTAGAAGGGGCTCTTGGCATCGATCACGTGGCAGATGGTGAGCGGGGACACGAGGAAGAGCTGGTCGGCCCCCGTGCTGAAGCCCACGTCCAGCTCCAGCTGATCGAGCGGGAGGAATTCACCCTCCGGGGTCTGGCGGGACTGGATGGTGAGGGGGGAGACAGAGAGAGAGACAGGCATCACTTCTGGAACGGCTGTCACCAGGGCATCCCGGCAGCGTCCTGCAGCCCCACCAGCGCTCAGCACCACCCATCACATGTGGCAAACACCAGTTCAGCCTCATGGCCACGAAACAGGTGGGAACGCCGTGCTGGCAGGGAGGGATTATTCCTAGCACTCACCTCCCTGCAACTGCATCTCGGCAGGATAGGAGCCCAGTGGGATACTGGCCACCGACACCAAGCCTGGAGCTGAAACCCCAAACGGAGCTCCTGCGCCTCACTGGAGCCACGCATCCCGTCCCTCACCCAGCAGCAGCACCGGACCCGGCACAGCCCTGCCTGAATGCTTCCTCTCCACTTCCTCATCCTCCTCCCCCTGTTACAAACGGGGAAGAACAAAACCTTGTAGCCATCCCTGGCTGTTATTTTTAGTACAGACTTCTCCATGATTCCCTACTCCGGTTTTGGAAGGCAGCTTTACAAACTGTTGCCTCCACAGCACACAGCCAAACCCTGACATTAACCTACGTCTGAGCTGCACCTCCATCATTCCCAACATTCTGAGCTGACACAACACCTGCCATACTGGGCAGGGGCACCGACTTGACACAGGAGGTGTTCCCAGTCAGCAGCACCGTTACACTCGCAGGAAAAGGGTAGGATCTCCTCCAACACTGTTTCCATGTTCCACGTTATTCAGACCTGCTGCCTTAAGTATGTAAGGGGGGGGTACCCACCCCTTGGTCAGGCCCAGCACAGCCGTCACCTCTGGACTACCAGCGCTCCCACAAGTGACACCAGCAGCTCCCACAGAAACCCAGCGACCCCAGTAAAATGCCTGGCATGGGCAGCTGTGGGGGGGCGTGGGAGGATGTTAGGTGCCCCCAGGGCAGCCCCCAGCGAGGGTGTGAGGGGTGCAGGCACGGCTGTGCCCCCACACAGGGGGGTTGGAAGCGGTGGGGCAGCAAAAGGCAGCCGGCAGCCAAACCGGATTACGCGCCTCGCTTGGGATTTGGTTTCTATTTTTAAACTCTTCCCTGAACGGTGGCTGGGTCGGGGGAGATCTAATCCCAAACAAACAATCGCCTGCTTCGCTGCCCTCAAGGTCTGGCTGAGGAGCACACTTGAGAAGGAGGGTTTATCCCACGGGCCTCTGCTAGCCCACCCTGGGCAGTTTGGGTACCACCCTGAGAGCCCAGCAACACCCAGAGCCCAGCCACACAAAGATCCTGCCAGCTTCGGCTGCTCCTTTAGGGAGAAGCCTGCTTTTCCACAAGAAGACAGAGCTGCAGGCGTAGCACGGGGCCATCGATGGCCATATACTGAGCTCCAGGGAGGGAACCACAGCCCTCAGCATCCCGGCAGCCCCGTGGGGGCGAAGGCCGGTCCCTTTCCAGGTGGACTGTGGTCAGAGAGCCCCCCCTCACCTGGCTTTGGGACAGAGGAGAACAGTGGCCCCGGGTCAGAGACCACGGATTGCCAGTAAGACTTGGCACAGCAGGCTTCGTTATGAAGGTTAAAGGTTTGGGGTGTCCTTGAGAAGTAAATGATGGGGAAGAAAGGTTAAAAGGGGAGGGGGCTGCTGGCTGGGTGCCACGAGATGGGGCAGGACCCTCTGCCAAGCCCCACAGCATCGTCCCGCTACCGCCACTCACACCGGAGCCCATGGGGTTCCCAGGGAACTGACCCCATACCTCCTCTGGTGTCACATCATTCTGCTGTGAAGTCACATCCATCCGTGAGGCTGGGTCGCTCCCGTGCTGGGGGCAAGTCTGGGAGCTCAAACCCGAGCCAGCCCCGAGCTCCGGCCTGCGGCACGGCGCCAGGCCTCGCGCTGCCCGCACTGTTCCACAACCCTGAGCGGCTCGGCGGAACGCACAGGGCTCTGAACTTTCACCCAAGTTCTCCTCAGCCTTGGACAGTCATTCAAATCAAGACAGTTAAAAAAAGAACATTACAGTGAAGGAGTCTTTGTGCTGACTAGCTGCCTTTAAGGCTTTATATTTTTTCTCCAGCACGGTCTGAGCTTACCAGGAAATAATAAAATAACAAGTGGCAAGGAGCATGTGGGGATCTCCACCTCAACAGCAGAAGAACCAAGAATCTTTCACCAAAAAACCAGGATTCCAGCAGAAAATCGAGCCCTGCAATCAGCACTGCCCTCAGTGCTGGGTGGCCCACCCGCAGCAAGCGCTACATGCAAACCACAGCACAGGCACCCAAGGGGCAAGTTCCCCCTGCCACACGCTCGTGCTGCACCCCTCCATGCCCTGCTGCAATCCTTTGGGGAGTTTAATTAATGGGTTTTTGTATCACAGAATTACAAGGTTGGAAAAGCCCTTGAAGCTCCTGGAGTCCAACCGTCCCTGTCCTGTGCTGACCCAGATCCCTGAGCACCTCATCTCCCCTCTGTTAAACACCCCCAGGGCTGGGGACTCAGCCCCCTCCCTGGGCAGCCTGTGCCACAGCCCCACAACTCTGCCAGGGAAGAACTTTGCCCTCCCAGCTGAGCTGACCCTGCCCTGGGGCAGCTTGAGCCCATTGCCCCTTGTCCCATCTCCTGTCCCCTGGCTGAAGAGACCCTCGCCCACCTCTCTTCACCCTCCTGGCAGGGCAGGGGAGGTGGGGAGAAGGTCTCCCCTCAGCCTCCTCTTCTCCAGGCTGAACACCCCCAGCTCCCTCAGCTGCTCCTCAGAGGATTTGCCCTCCAGCCCCTTCCCCAGCCTGGTTGCCCTTCTCTGGACTCGCTCCAGGCTCTCCATGTCCTTCTGATGGTGAGGAGCCCAGAACTGGACCCAGCACTCGAGTAATTTGTATTCATTTATTTTCGGGCAGGAGGCCCAGCCAAGCGCCCTGTCCCCACAGCACCACCAGACGCACCACGCAGAGATACTCGGGAGGGAAAGTGCCCGGCCAGCCAGAACCGCAGCCACAGAACAAAGCCTGTTGTCACCCGTTACTGCTCTAAGACGGTCCCTGCGCAGCCACCGGCACCAGCAGCAGCCCCGGCGGTGCCACGCCTGACGAACAGCCTTTCCCATCTCCCTTTCCCAGCACGACCCGAGCCCCACAGCGCAGGGACAGCTCACTTTGTCTGCGCTGCTGCCACGGCTGGGCTCCTCGCCGGGCTTTTCGCAGCGCTGCCAACCCGCCAGCCCTCTTCCCCCAGCCAGGAGGAATGACAGCTGTGACCCTGCTCTTTCACATATTTGAAGTCCATGATATTTTTTGGAGCCACTCTAAGTTTTTAGCTTCAACTTTTCTAATTCCCCCTGTGGCACCTCCGGGTACAAAAAGGGCTGTTTTCAGAGCTCCTAACGCCAGTGCCTCATTTTGGCTCTTTAAGGCTATTAAAGATGTAGGTTAAGTGTGACAGCCTGACCTCTCCGTAGCCGGGACGGCCTCAGACACCCCAGGCAGTCCCCTCCCAAGACCCGAGGGTTACTTACCAGGCTAATCGCTCAATTTACCCATCTGAACTTGTGACACAGGAAAGGACCAGGGATGAGGATGGCTCAACACCGGGGAGAAGCACGGCTGCGATTCCAGCTGACTACTCGAAAAGGCAAGAGGAGGAACAGCCGCCTCTGGCCGGCAGCAGCCAGAGCATCCTCACCGCTGCGGTCCCTGGCTACAGCAGTCGTCTGGGCACGGCGGGAAGGAGACGAGTGGGATGATGGAGAAGCTTTACATTCCCCTTCCCCCCAGCTTGCTGAGCGCAGCACTACCCCTCCTTGCAGGTGTACCCACCCCCCCAGTTTAGGGGCTCCGCAACCCTCACTGAATGCAGTGAAGATCCTGCCTGTGACACCCCCACCAGAAACATGTATTTGGGCCAAAACACGCCAAGCTCGGGAGCCCCTGTGCAAACCACACTCATGCTTTGGCAGGTCCAGGCGCAGGGGATAGGGGATGAGCATCCCTCTGCAGCGGCGTGCGGAGGAGCAGGGAAGAGAGCCGGGCAGCCCCCCGGGTGGGGTGCATGTGTGTATCCCCCCTTCCACAGCAAGGGAGCACCCATATCCCCCGCCAGCCATGGAAACATGCAGGATGCTCTGCGTCACCCAAGCCATCCCCTTCCACCCACCCCACGCTTATTTCATCTCCCCTACGTACATGCAGCCGAGTCAAAGCTCAAACGGATGCTGGATGCTCCCGAGAGGTGCAGGGCCATCACCCCAGTGCTCTGCCTCCCCTGAAGTTCCCACACCAAATACATAAAGTTCTGCCTGGCCTCAGGGCTGCCCAAAAGCACACAGACACACCGGGCAGGCAAACGGCTTCCTCCCAAAACACGCACCAAGGAATTCAGGCGACAGCAGCAGGTCTGCTTGTCGGGAGCCTGAGAGGAATATGCAGATACACATGGAAACCCAGCGCCGATTAAAGCTAAATCAGGAGGTCGCAGTAAAGCTGGTTGGTACCCGAAGGCAGAGCCTGAAGAGCATGGCAGGGACATGGAAGCTCTCCTGCCGAAAAGGGCTCTTGGGGAGACCGGCAGCCCTGGGGCTGCAGAGGTGGGGGTGGGGGGCATGGAGAGGGGGTACAGTGGGATCTCCCCAGGACACCGGCAGTGGTGGGACAGGCGTGGCAGGCACCCCACTTACTTTGAGCAGCTTGCAGCGGATCTGCGCGGAGACCATGTGGCTGTTGCGGAGGTTGCCCACCCGGAACATGAGGGTGAGCTTGCCGTCCCGCATGGAGATGGCGGCGTGCTCGCTGAACATCAGCGTCTCGGCCCTCTTCTTGGGCTGAGACATCTTGATGAACATGCAGCCAATGAGGAAGGCATCCACGATGGAGCCCAGGATGGACTGGAAGAGGAAGAGGATGATGCCCTCGGGGCATTTGTCCGTGATGTAGCGGTACCCGTAGCCGATGGTGGCCTCGGTCTCTATGAAGAAGAGGAAGGCGGAGGGGAAGTTGTAGACGTTGGCCACGCAGGGCGTGTAGCTGTCGTCGTGCGCCTTGTTGAGGTCGCCCCGCATGTAGGCGATCACCCACCACATGGAGGCCATGAAGAGCCAGGCCACGGTGTAGGTGAGGATGAAGATGAAGAGGTTCCAGCGCCACTTGAGGTCCACCAGCGTGGTGAAGAGGTCCGAGAGGTACCGGCTGGTCTCGCCGCCCAGGTTCCCGTGCTGCACGTTGCACCGCCCGTTCTTGTCCACGAAGCGCTGCCGCTTCCCCCGCGGGGCCGCCCGGGGCGGCGGCAGCCCCCCTCCGCTGGCAGAGGTGCTCACCACCTGGTACTCGTCCCCCAGCTTCCGCCGCAGCGCCGACATGCTCCGCTCCGCGCTGCTCCGCGCCG
>VZTU01007159.1:395817-418949 GCA_013400835.1 Zapornia atra
ATAATGGCAGGACAAGGGGGAATGGACTAAAGCTAAAGGAGGGAAGGTTTAGATTAGATATTAGGGGGAAGTTTTTTACAGAAAGAGTGGTGAGGGGCTGGAACAGGCTGCCCAGAGAAGTAGTGGATGCCCCATCCCTGGGGGTGTTCAAGGCCAGGTTGGCTGGGGCCCTGGGCAACCTTGTGTAGATCCAGGCCTGGAGGTTGGTGTCCCTGCCTGTGGCAGGGGGGTTGGAGCTCTATGATCCATGGGGTCCCTTCCAACCCAGACCAGTCTATGATTCTATGACCATACGTCCCGGTCCCATTCATGGCACGGTTGGTGCCATGGAGGCTGAGAGGGAAAACTGGAAGCGATGCACAAATCCTTTTGAAGCCCAAGGCCACACCACCTGCTGCTGAGGAGGCTGACCTGAGGCAGGGCGATGCAGGAGGAGATGCGTGTCACTGGCTTGAACGGGCTCTGGGATGGGGGAGAACATTCCCCTCCCACCGGCAGCTCTAGCTGCCACCCAGGACCAGGTCCCCAGGACGGATGCTGCACTGCACATCTTGCCTCCTCCCCATGAGGCAGAAACCCACCGTGACCATCCTGGAAAACATTTGGCTTCCACCACCACCTGGCAGCAGAAGTGTGGCCGTGGCACAGCGATGTCAGTTGATGTCCCCTTAGCTCCAAAAATGTAAATCACAACTGACAGGGATGCAGGACTTTGGCTCTGGAGAGGCAGGGAGCAGTCCCCAGGCCACCGCCGCCCCTCACCGCCCTTTGGGGGGCCTGCAGTTCTGATGCACGTCCAAACCGATCTGTAGCAGCGCCAAGCTGCAGAGCTTCCAGCAGCCCAATGGGAACGGGCAGAAACACTACTTCTGACCCTGCTATTCTAGGATTGGCAGCAAGACCTGGCAAATTCACAGTGCCTTGTGTCCCCTTTCTGGGGGGGGGTTGGCCCTGGCTGAAGGCCAGATGCCACCAAAGCTGCTCTGTCGCTGCCCTCCTCAGCCAGACAGGGGAGAAGGTATCTATTGATAGGCTCAGGAGTGGAGATAAAGACAGGGAGAGATCATTCCACAATCAGTGTCACAGGCAGAACAGGCTCAACATGGAATAAAAAACCCATCTAATTTATTACCAGGCAAATCAGAGCAGGATAATGAGAAATAGACCCAAATCTTAACACCCCCACACACCTCCCCCTCCTTCCTGGGCTCAACCTCACAGCTTTTTTCCCTCCCTCCCACCCAGCGGCACAGGGGGACGGGGATGGAGGGGGGAAGCCCTCCATGGGCTGCAGGAGGGGTCTTTGCTCCCTGTCCTCTTCCATGGGCTGTGGGGGGACACCCACCCTACCATGGGTTTCTCCAAGGGCATCTTTCTCTCCAGCAACTGGGGCACCTCCTGTAACCCCTTCCCTGGCCTTGNGGTGCCTGCACAGCTTCTCATATCTTCTCACTCCCTGTTCTGGGGACAAAAAGTGGCCTTTTATGTCCTAAATATGATTCCCAGCAGCGCTGTGACCATCGCTGATGGGCTGGGCCTTGGTCAGCAGCGACTCCAGCCTTGAACCAGCTGGTGTTTGCTCTGTGGGGCCTGCAGAGAGCTTCTGGCTGCTTCTTGCAGCAGCCCCCCCTGCAGCCCCCCTTCTCCACCAGGACCCCGTGCCATGAACCCACACCACCTTTCCAAATTTGGAGTATTTCTGGGCTGACAACCCAAACCAAACATTTTTTTTTTCTGAAAAACACAGGTGCCCTGGCATGACCTCTGCTTCCTTCACCCCCACCCAGGTCTGGTTCCCTCCTTGACGTCTCCTTTGGGTGGGCAGAAGCTAAGGGCTGGCCAACAGACAAGGCAGGCAGCGCAGGGGTGCAGCACCGAGGGTCTGGAGCAGACCCAAGGCGTCCCACAGCTCTCACAGCACAGCCCCAGAATGGCCCGCGCACGTGTCACAGTCCCGTGTTCTCTCTACCTCGCTTTTCACACCAAAACAATAGAAGCCTGGAAGCTCGTCCCAGCCAAGAGGGTCACGAGATGGCCTGCACCAACAGAGTACTCCTCCCAGGGTGGGTTTTTCCCCATCCGTGCTGCTTCGACCACGTCTGTGCGGGTTGTGAAGGAGCTGCCGGCCGGGCCGAGGCTCGCCCTGTGCGAGGGCGGCCATTTTGGCTGCAGCAGGCCTCGGGCCTCGCCAGCGCCATTGATTTGGTGGCAGCGCGTGCATTTGCCTCAGCACTTAGGGGCCTCTGCTTTAACGATCGCTGCCCGTCTGCTGCTCTGTCCTTCTGAGGTCACTCACAGACCGGCATCCGAGGGGGAAAACACTAAAAACCCAAAGCAACGGGGGAAATTCAGAGAGGATCCAACCCAGGGGTGGATTTTGCTCGCATTTTCGCTCAAAACAGCTGTGCCAGCTGCCAAGGGATAAGGTGGAATTGCTCTGGGAGGATGTTGTGCTGGGGGCCAGAAAGCATCCCTGCATCTGGAATTCTTCCGCTGCGCTGTGCCTCGTAAATCCCAGCTACGATGCCACCCATGGAACCTTTGATGGCCATTATGGTTTTCTTGCCTGTAAAAAGTGCTGTGCCTTTTGTGCAAGTTCTTGAAAAGCTGCAGCCGGTGTCTCAGCCAAGATTTAGAGGGCTGAGGGCTGGAGCAGAGAGATTAATAACCCAGTGTCTGCAGCGGTATCCGTTGGCTCCAGGTTGAGCCAGGGATGAAGGCAGTACAAGCAGGGCTGTTAAATTTGCAGACAATACCAAATATAGAGGCAGCACAAGAGGCGTGGGGACAAAGCTAGGATTTAAAATGGTTTGACAAGCTGAAATAACAACTTGAAATTTTAAAAGTAAGTGGAATTCAGTAAGAAGAAATTCCAAATACTAGACCTGGGGAGGAATGATTGCCTTCAAACCAGAGCAATTCAAACTACAATAGTCCCACCAGATGGCATGGCAGGTGCTGGGATCTAACCCAAGTTTTGAGCTATAGCTCACTGAAAAGCACAGGTAAAGCTGACAAACTCTAGAAGAATATAGCTGTGTTGATCAGCAAATGAAATCAATATTCATCCATCAATCCAGCAGCCCTCCCACCGCCGCACCGAAGTGTGCCAGGCACGGCGGTGACCCCGGATGGATCCAGGAGATTCAGATGGGCTGTGAAGAGAGGCAGAGAGGTGTGTGTTCCCAGGTTTCTGTTCCCAGCTCCTTGCCTGCCTTTAGAGATGGGCTGTCAAAGTCACGGTGCCGGAAAGCCGACCCTGGGTGATTCGTGGGCTTTTATGAGCTTCCTCTCTGAAGTCTCAAGCCTTTAATTCTTCCCCAAATGAACTCAGACCTCCTGAAAACGGGCGGTTAGTTCCATTTCTGCTGGAATGTAGGAATGAAGGTGGCTAAAAATATACCCAATTATTTCTGCTTGGGATGTCAGCACAGACAGGTCTGGCAATTATTCCCTTCCCATCACGTCTTACATCAACCGGCCCAGGGCTCCTTTCTGGAACAGAGTTGTATTTGCTCCTGACATCTGGGAGAGACGTGGGTGGGAATGTGGGCACAGGACAGGCATCTTTCAAAAGTCTGCAGGGAGGAGGGGGTAAAAAATAAAGCCTGAGCTTTGTGAAGAAGTTAAGGTCTGTCCTAAGTGGGATTTCCTGAACCTATGGATCAAAGGAGCAATCTGGGATGCACTGCTGCGGATTGCAAGGATGGGTGCTGGCAAGGACGGATGGGGTCCTTCCCAAACATCAATAAATATCCATATTCTTTGCAGGGGCTGCTGTCCTGGGAGAGCCCCCAGCTCCATCACTGCCCCAGCCCTCATCTCCGCTGTTCTGCTCGGATGTCAGGCTCGGGAGAGACCCCAAACATCCAGGAACATCAGCCAGGCTGAAACCCTGGTCCAAGAGCAGCTGAAGGAAGAGCACAGGCTGGCACTGGTGAGTGGCATCTCTGCTAATCTTACCCACTTAGCTGGAGAGGGAGGGAGAAGCTGCCCGTTTATGTTTCCTCTGGTCCAAGGCGTGGCTTCCCTCCAGATCACGCTCCCTTTAGCACTACAGCCATGCTCCAATGTTTAATTTACATCCAGGAGGGATCTCTGGGCATTCCTCAGCCCAGTAGGCTCCCTGTATGACATGCCTCTGAGAGGCAGTTTCTGAAGCCCGCAGAAAGCAGTGAATCTCCCACCTCGTGCCTCAGTTTACCACCTGAGAGGTAGTGCTTTTTATCCACTGGCTGTGGAATAAAGGGCATCAAAGCTGCCACCTCCTTGAGCCACTGCTGAGGAGACTCCTTATTAATCTTCTGGTGTTTTTCCTGATGGCTGCACACACATCCCTCTCCTCCAGCGCAGAACCAGGCTGCCCAGAATATTCCCATGGGCATTTCTCCTCCAGCAGCTCCCAGCTCCCTCCTTCCTCCCTCCACACCTCCTGCCACCTCTCCCAAGGGAATAACGCTGCACCAATAACTCCTGTCACGCTTTTGGGAAGAGCTGAAGGGGAGTTTAGGGAAGATGGACCCGAGGGGAAGCAGGATGGGTGCTGCAGCCACAGCGAGCCCCTGCCCAGCCGAGCAGCAGCAGAGCTGCAGCGCTGCGTGCCGGCACCCCGGCCATCCCCCAAAGCATCACCCTCAGAAAACCACAAGTAATTAAAAGAAAGCAGGAAGTCTCCTTGCAATTACCTTCTAATTTAAGGAAAAATACCCCAGAAAAAGGCTCCTGCTGCCCCTTCAAGAGAAGACGATGCCCCAGGGAAGGGCAGGCATCCTGTGGGTTATCTGGGTACCGCAGCTCTTGGCTCCCAGCCGCCCATCGCTGCATCTACCACCTCAGTGCTCAGGACCCAGAGCCCCATTCTTCATCCTGCCAGCACCTTGTGTCAGCAGCTTCCAGCTGCTCCATCATTCCATTTCACCCAGTACTGTTAAAGGCTGGTGAAGCTGCGTGCCCGCTGGAGCTGATCCAGTTAAAGAGGAGAGGAAAAAAGCCAAAGAGGAGTATTTTCTGAAAGGAAGAAGGAGGAAAATAACACAGGTTTGTACAGTCCAGCCCTGGGAACTGTATTTATTTATGTACTTGCCTAAAGCCTTCCTGCTGGCATGGGAATGGGAGGACAGTAACTGTCCCCACTGTGACAGCACAGCAGAACTTTGCCAAGCCTGGGAAAAGGGAAAAATACCCACGAGTCGCTTGTCCAGAGTCCTGGTGGGATATGGGAGTGCTGGGGGGTCTGGAGTCCTGTTGGGATATGGGGGTGCTGGGGGGGCCAGAGGCTTATTGGGCTATGGTGGGGCTGGGGGGNGGGATATGGTGGTGCTGGGGGGTCCAGAGTCTCATTGTGATATGGTGGTGCTGGGGGGTCTGGAGTCCCGTTGGGATATGGGGGTGCTGGGGGAGGAGGGGTGTGGGTCCCCAACAATGTGGGAACAGGCACGGGTCCCTAACACCATGACATTACCTGCTTTGGCAGGGGGTTGGCCTCGATGAGCTCTGGAGGTCCCTCCCAACCCAAACAATTCCATGAATCTCTGAAAATTAAGCACTCAATTAGAAAACACCAGCCTGGAACTTGCCTACACAGCCCAGGTTTGCTCCCCCTCCTCCCTCCTCAGCCATATGATGCCATTTTTAATTACAAACCCCCCTCACATCACCTTTCCCCACTCCCCTTTTCTCCATGCAGCTTTTCGGGCAGCCTTTTCTCCAGCTCCTTGGTCCCTCCCCGCTCAGTCCTTGCCCTGGCCCTTATTTACTGCACATAAATCAAACTTTACTCCAGACAGAAAAGTACAAATGTGCCCCCATGCTCCCCTGTCATTATGTTACCAGGGCCCTGCATAAAGCTGATTGGTTTCTCCCAGAGCCCTGAGGCAGGCAGGCGTTACCTTCCCCTCCGTTTACAGGCTGGAGCTTAAGACAGAGAAATTGAGGTCAGAAGTATTTTGAGAGCCCTGTTTGAAACACCCCAGCGATAGGATCTCTCCTCATCCTCCGCTCTGTACAGCGTGTGGCGTGTTCAAATAAGGGTTTATCCACTCCAGGCCCAGCACTCCAGCACATTGTGCTGCCAGACATCAGCCTGAGCTGGGAAAAGCTCAGCTTGAGCATGGTGCTTAAAAACCTGCAAGCAGATAAACCAGCAAAGCACTGTGGCGCTGGAAACCCCTCCTTGGGATGGCCCAAACCAGTCTGCTGGGAGCCTTTACCACAGACCTGCCATCAAAATTATGTTTTAAGCAAATTTCCACTTATCTTGGTGGTGATCTGGGATTCTGGGATGTCTCCTGGCCCCCAGGGACCCTTCCCTGATGCCGTGTGCGCTGAAGCCGGTGACCGGTGGTAGGTGCAGACAGTCCCAGGGGATGCCCGGCTTCTTGGGATGCTGCAGCATCTTCCTGGGGGTGCAGGAGGAACTGATGGGGGGCAGCATGGCCAGGGGCTGAGGGACAAAGGCTGGACCCCAAGGCAACAGGGGAAATCCCATCACTGCAGCATAAAAACACGTAGGGACCCACAGCCCCCCACGCAGAGAGAAGCTGGTGTCCGCTCCGGCCCTTCAAGGCAGCGAGACTAATGACTGTTGCTATTTTTAGCTAATTGCTACCCAGCATTTCCCTTTGCTTGCAGTTCTGTAAGGGAAACGTGCCATTCCCTGGCAAGGAAGGGGCTGGGTAAGGCTCTTGGGACAGCAAAGGGGGATGCTGTGTTCCACGGGCTGCTCCTTGCCGCTCCCCATCCCCAATTTAGCACCGGACACAGTGAATCCCACCTATTTCATGGCCACCCCCACCAAGGCAAAGGCAGGGCCCATAAAGCCAACTGGTACTTCCAGAGCATCCCCCAAGGACGGACCCAGAGCTGGGTTCATCAGGGAGATAACCCAGCCTGTGGACTTACCACCGCTCCGGCCTCGCAGCTTCTGAACCTGATGTTAAATCTGTGTAATTCAGTCTCAGTGTTTCTTTGCCCAAAGGAGGAACTTTTATGTAGCTTTTTATATCCAAGGGAAGGTTTGTCAGCTCTCAGGAGCAACTGAGCAGAGCTGGATGTGGCCACCCATCCTCCTGAGCCCACCTCTCAAGGGTTTCTCAGCACTGAGAAGATCCCCCTCAGTCTTCTCCGGGCAGACCAGCCCCAAGTCCCTCAGGCTCTCTGCCTCAGAGAGATGTTCTGGTGCCCTCAGCATCTCTGCAGCCCTAACAGGGCTCGGAGAGCTGGTGCCAAACCAAACACAGAGTTCCTTTCTCCCCATTAACACTGCAATATGAGCCTAAATAGAAAGCAAACAGCTCCAAGTGGGAGACTGACAGGCGAGAGCACCGGATCAGCACCGCTGTGCTGGGCACTGCTGGTCCTCACAGCCCAACTCGGGCAGCCTGAGCATGGATCATCACACCCTGACAGCTCTCTGTGTGGAGGTTGACAGGAGTGGAGCATCCCTACCAGCTGGCTGTGGATGGTGAAGCCCCTGGGATGCCAGCTCATCCTGTGGGGAGGGATGCTCCATCGTGCTCCTTGCACCCGGTGCCACGCCACCCCGCTGCACTGGGTGCTGTGCTGCTGCGCTGGCTTCCCAGGCTGGCAGCTCCATTCTGCTGCCAAACTCTGCTCTTTTCCAAAATTCCATCATTTAAAAGCCATTACTAAAGATGTTTCCATGCAATATTCATAGGAGCACTTAGCTCTGAATTCACTGAAAGTGAAGCAACTCACCTGCAGCGTTGGGTTAGCAGCTGCCCTCAGCTTTGGTCCAGCCTTCAGGATGAATTCCAGTGAATGCTGCCAGTGTGCAAGGGAAACAGAGCAGGGCTCCAAAGCCTAACGAACGCTCTGGCTCCCATCAGAGGGCCCCAGGCACACCAAGGGTGTTTCTATTGTAACCAGGCTGATGCAGGAGACAGGGCAGCCCGCTGGTGGCATGAACAGAGGATGTTCCAGCAGTAGCAAGTTAACTCCCAAGTCCAGCTCTTTCCCTCTTGAAGGACAGCAAGGAAAAACCCTGATGCCTCCAAGCCCCACACTGTTCTCACACGGGGAGGTGGAGCTGCACAGCACCTCATGAAGCACAATGTGTGTTCACTCACACCGGAGTGGCAGGGGGGCACCTGCTCCTCTGCCCCAGCCTGTGCCCATGGGCTGAAGAGGTGCTGACCACAAACGTTTGCCCATCTCAATCATGCCTCATCTCCCAGGGTGAGGAAACACCAGCGCAGTGGGGAAGAGCCCCACCAGATTTCGTAGGGTTAAGGGCGGGATTTCCCCTTGAATTCCACTCTCCAATACATTCCACATCCCAAGCAACTCACTGGGGTATAAATCTCCTAATAGCCTTCATTAAGCAGTGTGGTAAGGCTTAAGAGAGGTTAATGAACGTGTCCCTAATCCCTCCAAGCAGCCAGCCACGCTGGTCTCTTCTCTGTGTGCAACAGGTATGAGGCACAGGGATTTCAAAGCCACAGTGCCTCGTGCTGTCCCCTTCCCCTGGCAAACCACAGAAGTTACTCACAGTGTCGCTGGGCACAGCAGCCCTTCTCCCCTCTTCCCAGCCTGGAAGTCCCTTGAGTCTGGCTTTAGCTGGGAGCCACCTGCAACTGGTCCCGCGGAGTCTGCTCAGGGCCAGCATCGTTTCAATGCACAGGCAGGCCTCTGTGTGTGTGCACAGGTGTATGTGGGCAGATACAACACACACACACACACACACTTATTACTGGCAAAGAGCTCTGTCAGGTTACTAATTCATCTACTTGACAAACTGAAGCCTCCCTGCAGTGTAGGGGAGAGGCAAGGGGCACGAGAGGGGTGAAAGTAGCTGAGACATCCCATGGCACAGTGCCATGAACGCTTCTTACAGCTCCTCACATGTGCCAGCCCCAAACCCATGGGAAGATCGTAAGGCCAGTGCTCTCCTCAGAATGTGAGGGGCTCTCCCCAGTTAGGACCTTGCTACATACTGGGCAGAACGAGTTGCTCCCCTTCAGTTTAGAACCGAAGCCAATCCTACTGAAACATGACGATTCCTGGGCTGGAAGCTCAATCCCACTTTCTGTTCTCCTCTCCCTCCCTGCACTTCCCAGGACTTCAACACAGGAAACTTCAGTAGCTGCTGTAGCAAGAGAGAGAGAAAGGGTTTGGGAACAGCCAGAACTCCCTGTTCAGCCCAGAGCGACTCGTGGTGCCTGTCCCAGACCCATCACGGACTCATCACCTGCTTGCAGGATGCTGCTGTGGCTCCTGGTGGGTAAAAGCATCACTGTGCCAGAGGGAGAACCTGAGCTGGGCAGAGACAGGGTGGGAAGAGAGGCAGAGACAGGGTGGGAAGAGAGGCAGAGATGGCACCTTGCTGCCCGTCCGGCTGCTCAGTCGCTGTGGCTCTGCTTCCCACACCGCTGCACTCAGAATGAGTCACATGAAATTACACCCCTGCTCTCCTCAGAGGACAAAAGGTATCCAAGCAAATGCATGTAATGAGAAAGAGAAAAGAGAGAGAGGGAGAGGAGGGGGAACACACAGACCAGCAGGTAACAAAAGAGAGAAGAGGGAAAAACTTGGGGGCAAAAGGAGGCAAATCAGCCTGGGGCAGCTTCCTTGGCAGGAGCTGCACTCCCTGCCCGGCCCTGCTCTTCCTCCCCAGGCTTCCAGCCCTGAGGGCACCTCATTGGTCACATGGAGACCACACAAGCTCTGCACCAATGGCCCCTGTTAACAGCACACCTCTGGGCATCAGCCCAGTGCCAATGAGCTGGGACTGAATGAGCCCTGAGCAGGAATCCCTTGTTCTTCCTCAGCAGCGTGTCCGATTCCCAGCGTGAGGCACGCCTGGCTGCTGACAAGCACCGTGCAGTGGGGCTGGTGGTACATCCAAGTGCTGTTTGCTCTCCCTTCTCTGCTGGTTTGAAAAAGGTTAAAATAGATATGCAGCGTTTGGGTGGTGCATTTCCCTTTGGAATCCCCTCTGATCTGGTACGGGTGGTGCTGTCACACCGGTACGTGGTGCCAGCATGGCTGGTCAGTGCTCCTGCTGCCCATCCCGGGGGTGCCAAGCTGGAAGGTGCCCACCAAGCAGGAACAACAAGCTGGAACATGGAGAGATGCATTTCCTTAGCCCACAGATCTGAGCCTCTCCCAGCTGCTTGGAAGGAAACGCTTTGTCCCTGGCACAGTCTGGCTCCACACAGAGCTCAGGGGAGAGAAGAACCCACCAAGGTCCCAAGGAAAACGAGCTGAAGGTGTGTTTCCCTCACCCTGATTTTAGCTCTGTCACCCATCCTAATTATCAACATCCCCGAGAAGCACAACAAGCCCCACACACCTCTGAGCCTGTGCTCATTCCTCCCAAACACCGTTACTTGTATGATTCATTTCAGCGATTGGCACACTGTAATTAACAGGAGCTCTGCAGTTAATTGCATCCTTGCAAAATAGTTTCATAATCAGAGTAGGAACTTGACAGTCATGTTTTTTAATCACCTATACACGACGAGTGTTTTGTATAAACCACTGCTCACTGGAAACAAACACACAGAGCCAGAGTCCTCTGAAGACACGAAGCACAGAGACCTTGATGAGAAGGATTTCCTGTGGGTTCCTGCAGCTCTGTGAGCCAGGATGCTGCTCGGGAAGGACGTAACCTTGTGAAAGGAGACATTAACGGGTAGCACTTCTGTAAATTGGTTGATCAAAGGGCCCTGTAGCAGTGCAGAAGGATGAATTAGGAAATTAAAATTGCCATGATAAAAAAAAACCTCCTTTTTTTTTTTTCATCACCTTCAGCACTATCGTTTCTTTGTCAGTAGCTCTGAGCAGATGAAGGGTAATGTCTGCCACTTGTAACACCCTTAGCACCCCCCTTGTACAGCTGGGAACAGCAGCCTTGGCTTTGTCCAGCAATTAGCAGGGAAATCTGAACTAACTCCCTACTGACAGAGCATTATTTGGGCTAAAATCTCCTGGTGGTCGCTTCCAGTGTGGTGCTGGCACAAACCGGTCTCTCCCTCAGAGTCCTTGAGGATCCATTTCCATTTACACCAGTAAATCCTCTGGTTTTAGCATACTCTCCCTGCCCCTCACCAGAACAACTCCAGCCGCTTCAGGATCCAAGGTGAGACCCTAAAGTAACCAAAACAACCTCCGAAGCCCCAAAACCAGGCAAAACCCTGGTGTTTGAGTGTGAGGTGCAGACCCTGCCTGCCTCCCCAGACCCCGATGTGCAGCCAGGCTGGGTTTCCCAGCACAACCATGGCTTCCAGGGGATGTTTGGAAAAACTGAGCCTGGAACACCGGCTGCTGCACAGGGCCTGTGCTCACGTACAGCCGCCTCTCCATCCCTCCCACCACAGCAAACCCAGTTCTGCCGCTCTATCCGAGGCTGTATGTGGAAATACAGGAGCTGAGCATACAGGAGATGCAGCGGGAGGTCCAGGGGTGTTACTGTACAGAACACAAGGACACACAGAGAAGGACAAACACACCAGAAGAAAACTAACCCAGGGCCTTTTAATTCTACAAAATCATGTAGAGATTTACATGTCCAGCAGAGATACCAGCGTACCATTCTGTACCCCTTAGGGCACTTGAAAGGCATGATTCTTTACCCCCACTCTACTTCTATCAATGTAATCTGAATTTCCATCCCAGCACTTACCCAGGAGCCCTCGTGAGCAGCTGCTCTGACCCGCCACACCTCGGGCTTGCTTTCCTCTGGAGCAGAATTCCAACAGCTTTAACTAAGTGTCTCGTTACCTCAGAGTCCTGCAGCCTTTCACCAGGCACTGCTCACTGAGCTGGTCCCAGTGCCTGCTCGCAGGGGAGAAGTGAAATAAAACAAGGATGGCTGCACAGAAAGCCAGGGAAGCCAGAAAACACACTGCTGGGGTTCGTCCAACTGTTGGCTGTATGGCTGCTTGTGGTTAGCAGTGGTTACGTGGGGTGTATCCTTACCGGCTCTGAGAGCTGCAGGCGTTCAGCTGCCCTGAGAAACATCACGGCCATGGGCGGGCTGCGGCGCTCACCAGCATCGCCCAACTGCATCCTGTCTCCCCAGGCTGGTCCAGTTTGTCCTGAGCATTGCCTGGCACCAGGCTCAGCCCCTCAATGGCTGGCAAACACACACTGGCAGAGGGACCACCCCCAGGCGGAGTGACCCCAACGCCGGTTTCGGCTCTGGGGGGGACCTGGCCACCCCGACACACCAGGGGTCAGGAGGCAGAGCACCAGGCAGCTCTCTGCAGCCTTTGGGCCTCAACTTGCTCCTCACAACATTCGCTCTGCTGATGCCACCCCGCTGAAGCAATCCTTAAACTGGAGAACCAGCCGCACCCCTCCCGTGCCAGCAACAAGGGTCCAGCGCTTGTTTGAGGGCGCTTCGTGCTTCAACTGCAGGGTGCAGGAGAAGTCAAACCTCCCAACCCCTTTCTGAGAGACTCTGTGGGGGGGAAACAGTGTTTCCCAGCAGTTTGTGGGAACCAACCTTCAGCCCCTCCCCAGCAGCAGCCCCAACCACCTCACCGGGCACCCCGCGTCCAGTGCCAGAGGGAAGGGCTGGGCCCAAGCGCCCTTAGTTCATCCCCCATCGTTCACTGTCCCTGATGCCATCCCAGCATCACCACGTCTCTCTCCGTAAGGGAGCTGTGGTGGGAAACTCTGGAATGATGCTCAGGGGATTCCGTATCCTTACCCAGCAGCCAGGCCCGGGCTCCAGCCCCTCCAAGCCCAGGGAAATCCTCGCTGTGGCTGAAGTTGAACAGGTACTTGGGTGCTTTTGCCTGGTCTGAGCCCCGTCTCGAGGCGCCAGGCCGCTCTGCCAGCGTGCCCAAGTCTGACAGCAATGCTTCTCCAGCCAGGAGGGATGTGAGCTTCTTCCTAAGGGAGTAGGATCCAATGCAGAGGCATCTCCCTCCTTCCCTCCCTGGGCAGGGACTCCGCACCATGGGACTGACCATACCCAGACACGGCAAGGTTATCTCCATCAAGGGACTGCACACCTTGTGTTACCTGTTACGGTGACTCTAAGGAGAGAAAAATACTCCTTTCTTCCTCTGTTTGTGAGGCTGATCACACCTCGAGCCTGGCACTGACTGCACTCTGCCATCAGCTCCCAGCATCCACACTGAGAAAGCTTCTGGGTCTGAGCCAGCAGCGCTGGAGCCACGGTGGCTGTCGCCCTTCGCAGCCCTTCAGGCTCTTGCTGCGAAGTGGAATTACATCCTTCTCTGTGTTCACTCATTTTTAAGCTGAATTGTGTGCTTTTGTGGCGATTTAAGGATGGGGACTGGAAGCACCTGACCCAGCCTGGAGCAGGGTGGCAGGACTGGGTAAGCTTCTGATCCCAGTTAATCTGGGATGCTCCACCTCCCGTGCACGCACAGCAATCACTCCTCCAAAGTTAACATCCTTCTATTTCTCATTTAATGATGTGTATCAAGAAAATATGGTCTATAAATTTATAATACGTACATATATAATATGACACTATTAATCCGTAACGACCAGAGCTTTATACAGAGAATCCCATCACTGTTCCTGACCCGGTGCGTAACCAGACCTTCAGAGGAACTGTGAGTGAACAATGGGAGAGCCCCTCCCTGCTTCCCAGTGCTGGGTCACGCTGACACTGCCATCTGGGTCTCTGGAACCCTCTGGCAGTGAGGAGTTACAACCTACAACCCCGGCCCCGGCAACAGATGGGTGTTGGGGAGCGTGTGCTGCTGGGGTCATGGGTACATATGGGCAGCATCACCCTTCCGCAGGGCAGCGGCGCCTCCGACGTGGCCACCAGCACACTCTGAGTAACCACACTAACAAAATGATTAAGCCACAAAATTATTAAAAATATAAATAAGCATCTGTCATGGCTACGGAAGCAGGAACACCTGGAGCCAGGATGCGGAGTCGCTCCAGTTTCACCCTCTGTGCGCAGGGATCCGGGGATGAGGCTCCTGTCAGTGTCTTACACAGGAGGCAGGTGGACACTAATGTGCAAGGGTAGGAGCTGGGGCTGGAGTTCGGAGCAACCATCAGTCCCCAGCAGCCTCAGGCTTTGTCTCCCCACCCACAGCCCCTTGCAGCTCCCTGGTGTCAGCCCTAGCCGGTCCTCTGCCTGCTGCAGAGCTCTGACCTGGCACCCCTCCACCTGAACGTTGCTCAGTGCCTTTAGTGTCACCTCTTCTGATTTCATTTCAGTTTCTGCGGACATGCTCTGACCAGTTTCCCCACTCTCCCAAACGTGGGATGCCAGTGTGGTCCCTGGCTCAAACCACGAAGCTCTCTCAGCTTTGCTGCTCAGACCCGAGGCGAGGGAGCAGCCAATGCCCCCACCGTGTGCCAACACAGACCAGCACCCACACATCCTGCTCCAGAGACACCTGCCAGGACAGTTCCCAGCGCCAGGGAGTCTCCAGAGGCACTCCATGCTGGGGTGCCTCTCTGCAGGGGTGTGTGCCACACAGAAAACACACTCAACCCCAGGCTCTTTGCTGGGGGGTTCGGAGGGGCTCCCCTGGAGCGCGGCGTGTGGGTAACAGCACAAGTTCCGGTGCTGACAGGCTCGGACGAGCTGCTTCCAAACAGTCACAGGTTGTGAAGGGGCACGTGGAGACCCACCGCATCAAGGAACAGCCCCCGGGACTCTGCTCTGGCAGCTGGGATTTGGAGAGGGCTTCCAGCACCGCTGGCCTCAGCGAGGAGGAGAGGAGGAGGAGAGGAGGAGAGGCAGCGGGGTCTGCGCCCACTTCAGGCACCCAGGGTCATGTTGCGCAGCAGCCACTGCTGGGACCGGCCGTCGCCACACTCCCTCATGGTGGGGACCATCTTGTCCTCCTCTGACGGCTCATCCAGACACTGGTTGCTGTTGACGTGCCTCAGGGTGAGCTTCTGCAACAGAGAAGGGGGAGAGCTGCAGCAGGACAGGTACCACTGAGAGCCAGTAAATGTGCTATCACTCTTATTTCAGTATCACCACACCAGCCACGAGACCCGTGCTCATTGCTGGCCATCATGTGTACAGCTCTAGGAGCCCCCTGCCCTGGTACCCGCTGCCCCGTGGGGTGCCCAGCTTCCCTCCTCAGCCCAGGGCCAGTGAACCCAGCAACTAACAAAGAGAAGTACAAAGTGGGTGCAAGGAAATACGGCTCCAAGGCAGCGGCACTGGGCGTTAAGGTGCTCAGGCTCCAGCAGCACGTTGCACACTGGAGCAGGGGAGCTGTGTTCAGATTGCTCATTAGATTAACGTCACCCTGAGGTGACAGCTCTTCTGTTTGCAATGCATTTCCTTACCTTGGGACAGGTTTCTCTGCCCACTACGTGACACTGTACATCTGGGGAAGGGGAGAGCCAGGAAGGGACACAAGGCATTAGAACTGGTTTGGAAGAAATAAACCAGCACCGGTTAGAGTGCTGGGAGAGGATGTTCCCAAAGGGGCCTGGGGAAGCACGACAGGGGGATGTGTTGGGAAAAACAAGGAGACAGGCTCACAGCTCAGCAGCGTCTTCTCCCCATCACACCCTGGGGATGACCAGGCTTTGCACACCGAACGGCAGCAGCTAGGCACACAGCTGACACGTCCCTGCTACCGAGCGCTGCGTCTGCCTGGTTACCAGCTCCTAACTGGTCCCTCAGACCCCGGAAGCCCCCTCAGAACTGTGTGACACACCGGTCTGTGTGTGCACAGGGCTGCGCGTGGTCGGCAGCTGTGCGTCCGCGTGACCCAGGCGTTTCCATGCCTGGGAGCCGGGCAGTGTGACGCTGTGGGACAGCCACGGTCCACACACGGCCACAGGACCATGGACCAAGCGAGCAGGACTGTGCCCACCCACCAGCCCAATGCCGCGGCAGAGCTCGGAGCCCGGCTCGCACGGGGCTGCCCCAGAGAAGCCCCGCACAGCCCCGGCAGAGCGCAATGGCCGTGCTCTGTGCGCAATGGCCGTGCTCTGTGCTGACTCCATCAATGGCTGTGCAAGCTGACCTCGGCCCCTGCTCAGCTCGTCCCCCAGCAGTTCAGGGGTTGGGAACCCCCCCTCCATGGCCCTGCCACGGGTTTGGCAGAGCTAACCCAGCACGGACACCCCCCTCCCGCTGTGAGACCCAGCCGTGCTCCGAGGCTCCGGTGCCCTGTGCAGACCCGCTCCGTTTGCAGGGCAGGTTCTGGCTGGGGGACAGGCCCTGCACCAGCTTCGCTGCCCCACAGGATTATACAGGCTTGGTCCTTCCCCTCCTTTTAGGAACAGCCACACAGCCTACACAGATGGGGCTAAAACACCCCAGGCAAAGTGCTCAGATCTGATAATCCACAGGGGTTATAACCCTGCCCCGTGCCCAAGGCAGGCAGTGAACTCAGGGCTGAGGTTCTCTGCTGGAGCCAATGCCAAATTCCCTGCCAGGGAACATGTGGGGGAACAAGGATGGGCTGCAAAATTCTGCAGCCTCCCAGACTTGGGAGAAGGCTGGATTCCCCCCCAGGCAGGAAGGAGGAGGATGGATTCCCCCCCCAGCAGGAGAAGGATGGATCCTCTCCTCAGGAGGGAGGAAGATGGATTTCCCCCTGGCAGGAGGGAGAAGGATGGATGCCCCCCAGCAGGAGGGAGGAGGATGGATCCTCCTGTCAGGAGGGAGGAGGATGGATTTCCCCCTGGCAGGATGGAGAAGGATGGATCCCCTCCTGGCTGGAGGGAAAAGGATGGATCCCCCCATTCCTGGCAGCAGCCCCTGACCCCAGCAGCAGCACTGCACAGCTCTTCTTACCCAGCGCAGCTCCCGGAGCCGTCCCCTCCTACACACCCATGAGCACAAAAACTACCAGAGTAAAATAACCCCCACAGGCAGCATTTTAGGAACCCAGGTCCCTGATGCAATCTCACTGCTAAAAATCACCAGTTCTGGAACTCTGCATGAAAAACCAAACCCTAGCCCCAGACTATTGGCCAGAGTTTCAAGTACGCTGCTGGGAAACACCGATGCTCCCGACAAGCACTGCGGTTCTCCTCCCCAAACACAGCCCACAGCCCATCCCGGATCGCTGGGGTGTGTATTAACACTCCTCACTGGTATCACAGATCTCCTCCCAACAGCTCATCCCTGAGATCAGCTCCTCAGCTCAGAAGAGCCCAGTCCTGCGATGCTGAGCATCCATAGGGTAACGAGTCACCGCTCCGCACGGGCTCTGCGATGGACACAACCAGGTTTCCTCTGATTACCAGGGGGAGGAATTAGCAGAGCTAACAGAAGCAGCTTGGTTACTAAACAGCACTGCTCCGAGCATCACCAATCCCTCCCTTACTTTGTTCTAAGCACAATTAAACTGCTATCAGCTCCTCCTACAACCAGCAATGCAAACAAGCCCAGAACTGCTGCCTCACCTCCCTCAGCTGTCCCCTTCCATTCAGATTGTCCCTGCCCTCGTGGCCAGGGAGGCTGATGGCATCCTGGGGTGTGTTAGAATGGGGGTGGTTAGTAGGTCAAGAGAGGTCCTTCTGCCCCTCTGCTCTGCCCTGGTGAGACCACACCTGGAATATTGTGCCCAGTGCTGGGCCCCTCAGCTCAAGAAGGACACAGAGCTCCTTGAGAGAGCCCAGCGCAGGGACACCGAGGTGATGGAGGGAGTGGAACCCCTTCCTCATGAGGAGAGGCTGAGGGAGCTGGGCCTCTTTAGCCTGGAGAAGAGGAGACTGAGGGGTGACCTCATCAATGTTTATCAATATGTAACGGGTGAGAGACAGGAGGCAGGAGCCAGGCTCTGCTCAGGGATGTCAGGGACAGGACAAGGGGCAGCGGGTGCAGCTGGAGCAGAGGAGGTTCCATGGGAATGTCAGGAGGAATCTTGGCACTGTGAGGGTGATGGAGCCCTGGGACAGGCTGCCCAGAGAGGCTGGGGAGTCTCTTTTTCTGGAGACATTCAAACCTGCCTGGATGTGTTCCTGTGTGAGCTGATCAAGGGGATCCTGCTCTGGCAGGGTTGGACTAGGTGATCTCCAGAGGTCCCTGCCAGCCCCATCAGCCTGTGGAAGTGACTTTTACCAAGCAGCATGATGCTGCTCACTGCAGAAGAGGCACCAAGAAACTCAATCAGGACCTGCAAGGAGCACGTGGGCAGGGCAGGGCAGGGCAGGGCAGGGCAGGGCAGGGCAGGACAACCCCTGGGACCGGCTCTGCTGAAACTCCGTGTCGCCTGCCAAGACCCTCCAGTGTGAGGGGTCTGCCCCAAGGAGAGAGGCTTTGCCCCACCCCAAGGGGCTGTGCTGGGAGCTGAAGGGAACATCCTTTGGCTGGGGGCAGGTAAGAGATGAGGGTGAACCCCAGCTCACGCCCCTGGGCATCCCTTACCCCATGGCTACCTGGCACATCATTACCCAGCACAACTGTCCAGGATGGAACAAGAGTGGCTGGAACAAGCTTTTGATTCCTCTGGGGGTCAGTGCTTGGCAGTTATCTGCTGATGGCTTGAAACCAGCTGTGACTCCTATCTCTAGGCTTGAAATAGGTAAAACCAGGCACCTTCAGGGTGCACATTTCTGAAGGATGAGGCAACTGGTGTGATTTCTGTGTGGTGGAACAGGGACCAAACCTCTGGCTCCTGCAGACAGTAACCACCACGCTGACACCAACAGATCAAGGTAGTTGAATTCATCTGAAATTAGTTGTAACTAACAGTAGCTACCAGTAACTACTACTAACACCACACACACATACTACCACATACCTGTACAACCATCTGAGAAAGCAAGAAAGGAATTCATTTATCAGGCAGGGAACAGAGACCTGTTTCTCTGGGAAGAGCTGAAACCAAGGACATGTTACCTCTGCTTTTTCATACCAACCTCCCATGGGCTGCTAAAGGAAATAGTCAGTGGGGCTGTAAAAAATGTTTCTAAAGACTTCCAGCCTTGTGTAGTTTCTTAGCATCCACGTCTGCAAGGGGCTGCCGCTGCAGACCTCCACCGTGGGCCCGTGGGTGCCATCCTCTATCCTGCTTAGGGTCAGGCAGGACTGGGTGATGATGTGGAGAAATGTATGGGTCTGCACGACAGAGAGAGGGGAAACATGAAACCAAACCAGCAAGGACAAGGCCAAAGGGAGGGAAAAGCAACGGGCTGATGGATGGGGTGGAGCTGAGACACTCCTCTGGGGACTGCTAAGGGATACCTGTGCTGCTCACGTGCTCCTGTCTGTACGCAAACAGCCGGGTGTGAGAGCCAAGCTGCAGGTTCACAACCATCGCTCTCCCTGCCCTACTTTGAGGGACCAGTCCCACTGGAGCCCCACTCATTTGCAGCCCCCACGCCACCCCTGCTGCCCTGCTGTGCTCCTGAGCCCCGCTGCACGGCAGGACTCGGGCTGAGATCACAGTCCTACTGCCATCACATCCTGTCTGGAACAATCCGAGCCTCACCTGAGCACGGCCGAACCAGAAACCCAATGAAACCCAATGGATTCACCATCTATGGATGAGGAGATAAGGATGTTTTGGCCAGCTACTCTTCCAGCTCTTCCTTCCTGGTGCTGACACTGGGCAGGTTGAGATGGGAGAGCTCTTATTTCCCCAGACTCAAGCAGTCGGTACCCCATGGCCTCGGGTGCCTCTGCAGTCAGGGATGCTCCTCCTGCATCCCAGCCTGGCTGCCTCCCCCTTGCCTGTCCTGCTCCGTGCCTTTGGCTCAGGAAGGGGAAAGCAATGCACTTGTCAACAGGCCACTAAGAACATCAGGAACAAGTGTCCTTATAAAGTCACTCTGAGAAGCCAGCGCCAACAGCAAGGCTTGTTTTGGTTTCATGATGCATTATTGCTTCATGTCCACTTCTGTCTGCTCTTCTTTTAAGGGAAAACAGAAGTACAGGAGTAAGTAATTGGAAGGGTGAGGCTCCCTCCATACTCAGTGTTTATAGTCTATGGAGTGCCTGAATTCAGTAGGTTCCTCACAGGGGTATCAATAGCACCAAGCACTGCTTTGGGAACTGGACCAGACCCTTCTCTCTGCGCTGGCTTGAGGAAGTTGGCAGCAATGGCAGCAAGAGATCACTTGTCCCCTTAAACACCACTGTCTAAGGAGGTGAGGAAAAAACCTGTCATGTTTTCCCTACTTTTTTCCAGGGACTTTTCAAACAGGCAGTAGCAAGCCTGCAGTTTACAGGAATACTCAAACTTGGGGCCACCACCTCTTAGGGTGGGAGTTCCCTTGGTTACACCGAGTCCTGTAACTTCAGGCTGAGAAGCAGTCCCAAAGTCCCTGGCTGTTGTGAGGATGCAGATGATGAGAGATGGGCACTGTGATGTGTGCTTATGTATTACCTTCTTACAAAGCCAGGCTTAAAGCAGTGAGCAGAGGGGACAAGGGGTCTCCTGCTTCCACTGCCGGTTCGATTTGGGGTACCTACAGTCATTTCATCAGATAGAGAATCACACTTTTGTGCACAGGTGGCATAAAAAGTGAGCAAGCTATTGGGAATTGATTGGCAACTACACACTCCTTACAGGCCACAAGCGAGTGGACAGGCAGAGAAGATGAGCCATTCAATAAAACAACAGATAGCTAAAGTTTGCCAAGAAGCAAACTTGTACTGGTATCAAGCATTACCCATAGCTCGGCTCAGGATACTCCAGATCCAGGCCTGGAGTTTCGTGGCCCTGCCTGTGGCAGGGGGGTTGGAGCTCTGTGATCCTTGGGGTCCCTTCCAACCCAGACCATTCTATGATTCTATGATTCGACAGCCGGCACAGCCTCACTCAGCTACCCTGAGTTCAGGGCTCAAGGGGTTCAGGGCTCAGGGTTCAAGTTCAACCTGCTGCCCAGCACTTCAGCCTGATGTGATGGCCCTGTGTCTCCAGACACGTACACTCTGTGCAGCCTGAGAGCAGGCAGCGACACCGGGGTACATGAGGTGTGCACGCTGGGGCAGGATCTACGCACAGGCACTACAGCTACACAGCACTGCTAGAGCAGCGAGCAAGGGGTGCTAGTGTTCTAGGGGCTGTACCCAACTTACCTCAAAGCTGTACTCCCATTTACCGACATACTGAGGGAAGGGAGGAAGAGAGGAAACTGGGGTCAGACAGTGACTGGAGAAGCAGTTTCCAAGACCCTCTGTGAACACAGGTTCAACAGCTCTGCACAACAGTAAGCATGTGAGGTCAAACCCCGAGGTCGTTACTCAGCCATGAGGAAATGAGCCTAATCACCATGAGATGTGACATATTTCCAGCCTTATTTCTTCTCCCTGAGGCCATTTCCACATGCAGAAATCTGTCTGGACATCACAGAGCAACGTGATGGGAGCCGCTGGGTACGTGAGCACAAACCTGGATGCGCTCCATGCAGCTTCCCACCTCACCCTGATGGACCTGCCTGGCAGCTGAACACCAGCTGCACACAACTCCAGAACAGCTCCACCAAGACCAGTGCCCCAGTACAGGGGGAAGCAAACACAGTGGAAAACCAGACAAGCAAGATCACACGCTAAAGGAACTGCTCTGGCTCTGGCCCATCATAATTCCCAGAGCTTCCTCTGCTGATCCTCTGCCTTGTTTCCCACCCCCATTCCAAAGCAAACAGCATTTCTGCATTATGAGTATCTTATAAACAACCCATGGATAGGAAGCCTGGGGAAAGTGGGAGATTCTAACTTGGCACGTCCCACTGATGCTGCTGATTTATGGAGCTGCCCCTGCAAGGTAACAGGCAGCTTGGGAAAGGGCTGGGAACCTTCATGTGCTGCACAAGAGATAGGAAAGAAAAGCATTAAAATTCAATAATGGCTTATGGAAAAGAAAAAAGAGAGAGAGAGAAAAAAGCCCCACAACTTTCCTGCCAAGATGTCAAAACATCCAGAAAAAGACTGTCTCAAAGTGCCATAAACTACTTGTGCCTGAAGTGTAATGAGCCACTTCACACTGGGCACGGCGAGGGCTGCAGGGACCCAGGCACCCTGCCCTGAGGGCTCAGTGGGGTTAAGGTCGCTGCTGCTGCTGCTTCCAGTGACAGTGGGTTATCTGGTGTCCCCTGAGAGCCAGGTGATGCCATCGTTACCCAGAGTCCCTGAGAGCCAGGAGATGCCATCCTTACCCAGAGTCCCTGAGAGCCAGGAGATGCCATCCTTACCCAGAGTCCCTGAGAGCCAGGAGATGCCATCGTTACCCAGTGTCCCCAGGAGCCAGGCAATGCCATCGTTACCCAGTGTCCCTGAGAGCCAGGTGATGCCATTCTTACCCAGTGACCCCAGGAACCAGGCAATGCCACCAACACCTGGTGCTACAAGGGCAACCCCTCAGGCTATATAAACATCACCTATCAGCACTGGGCTCTCCTTTTTCCTGCTACAGGGAGCATCTGGAGTAACTTATCCTGTCAGGTAAGGACAAAGCTGCAGCTCAGTGAAAACTGCCCTGGAAACAGCGGCAGAATGAAAGGTTTAGGCAGCCCTGTGCAAGCCTGGGGCCAGCCCCAGCAGCCCCCCAGCCCCAGCAGCCCCCTCCAGCCCCAGCCCAAATGAAAGCCAGCCCCATGGAACCATCTATTACAACAACAACAACAAAGTCACTTCCCAAGGGCAGATGGTTTTGCCTCAGCGTGTTTGTTTTCTTCCCAGTGGGATCCATCAGCTGGGACCTACAGTGTTCCTTCAGTGATGCACCATCCACTTTCCCTTCTCAAAGTTTCCATCTGTCTCCTTCCCTTCAACGAGGCTTTGCAGTGACAAGGCCTGTGGCAATGTGCTAATAATTATCATCTCCTTGTTAAGCTTTTGCTTAATGACAAAGTATTTAAACTCAGCTCCTTGGTGCGCTGGTGCTTCGCAAAAGGCCTGCAGAAAGGCTCCCCAAAAGGCTCCACAAAAGGCTCCCCAAAAGGCCTGCAGAAAGGCTCCCCAAAAGGCCTGCAGAAAGGCGCCCCAAAAGGCCTGCAGAAAGGCGCCCCAAAAGGCTCCCCAAAAGGCTGCCCAGGATAAGCAGGAAGGCAGGTAACACACCGGGCTGGGGATCGGATGCAGAGCAGCCAGAAACCCGCTGCCCCAGAGGTGCCTTGGATGAAGCCATGAAGCGCTATTTCCTTCTTAGGAGCTCCACCTAACGGCTGGCATCGCCTCCACACAGCCCCGGGAGGCTTTCCACTGGGGATCACAGCATCACAGAGTCACAGACTCACAG
>VZTU01007160.1:6251-52462 GCA_013400835.1 Zapornia atra
GGGGGTGGGGAGGGGCATTCCACAAACACACCCCCTTCCCCTTCAGCACTGTGGGGTCCCACCCACGTGAGAGTCATGCCCAGGAACTTCTACAGCATAAGTCCTCTCTATCGGGGGGTCATCTCCTCACCACAGGCCTCTCAGTAGGACTCAGCACCTCCATAGGGTGCTAACATCTGGGCCCAGAACCCCCAGCCTAGTTCCCCGCAAAGTCACAAGTCCGCTGGCAAACCTGCTGAGGCGTGGATCAATCTTCACAGGGCATAGATGTCTCTGCTCCCTGTCCTCATCCTTGGGCTTTGGGGGGACACCCATTTCACCATGGTCTCCACCATGAGCTGCAGGAGAAACTCTCTTGTCGCATTCTTCACCCCCGTCCCCTCCTGCGGGCCTGGCCTTGGCATCTGTGCAGCTTGTTACATCTTCTCACTCCCGCTCCGGTGGCAAAGTGCGCCTGTCAGCAGTTTTTTTTCTCCTATATGTGATTCACAGAGGTGCTATGGCCAGCTCTGATAGGCTTAGTCTCAAATTTGGCCTTGACTGTACCAATGTTTTCAAAATATGGGGCTTGCAGAAAGCTGTAAGTGTGGCTTACAAAAGCCACCGAAACAGCACAGCTACACCAAACTGCAACAGCACTGAACTGCTCCATGCAGATATTCCCATGTTGTCAGGGCTTTCTGGTATGTCGTTGCAAGTTTTGTCATCCAGATGCAGTGTCATGAATGTATATCTGTAGGTATGAAATTTTTCTTATTTCTTTATGGAATTTATCATATCTTTATGTCCTGGGAATAATTGAATGTTCTGTGGTTGTCTTTCCCTTTTAATTAGAAATATTTTTCATCCTGTTTTCCTAAAGCATTGTGTATTTCTCTATAATCTGATATGCCAATTCTGAATATGTGCAATTCAAATTTTTCCACTGCTGCTATTTTCCTTTTAAAAGCATAATTTTCACCAACCCTGCAAGTATCAGCAATTCTTTGCAAAGTCAAGTTTTTCTCAGATCGAACAATCACTTGTATGACAAAACATTCAGGTTCTAGTCAGTCTGGTAACTCTCTTATCCCCGTGACTCTACCGTACTGAGTACATTGTGATAGAAGAATCAACACTCTTGCCTGTCACATAGTTTCTTCAAAAGATAACCTTCACTTTCCCTGAGGAACATTGTTCACCGTGTTCCAGATTTAAAACAAAATGTCTTTTTCTGCCTACCTTCATGTTACTTATGATGTACAATGTTGAGCTCTACTGCTCCTGGATCTATCGCCTATCATCATGAGTGTATTCTCCCACTTGCCCTTCTCTGTACTCAAATTGCTCCTTGCTATCACCTGCTCTAAGAGATATCTGAAAGAAAACAACAGGTTCAGAATTTAATGTAATAGGTCCATTTTCTTCTGAAACCCCAGGAAATGTTGCTCATCCACACAAACAACTAGTGCAGAGAGGTCAGGTATAAGAAATTTTTCTTTCCACCTTTTTTTTTAACCTCGCTTCCAACCTCCCCCAAAGATTTCTCACTCCTCAGAAGATTCTTTGCCATTTAAAACAAAAATAACCACCAGCCTGAGTATCATGAAACTTCATAACAGAGTAATCTTAGCAGTGTCATCGCAACTACTGTCTCACTTCATCATACTCCAATGTATCAGCTTCATACTCTATTTAGCTTGAGTGCTGGCAAACTTGATTTCTGCACGTACCCACACTTCAGCACAATATAATGCAAACTCCTACACTTTCTAACCATCTCTACAATATGCTCATTTACTCCCTTAATACTGCTAAGAAATGAAAAAAAAAAAATGCTGTAAGTGGGAGTAGTTCTGCTAATTTATTGCAATGAGATAATATTCTAATGCATTGTAATACATTTTTTAAAATGTAATTTTCATATTCATACAGACAATAACTGTCAAGATATTTTAACAGACTCCTGCTCTCTTTTATCATGTTATCTTTTTAAAGATGCATGAACACAGGCATTCCAGCTTTCAAAAATAGGAACCTGTTTTTGAAACCTTTGTTTTTAAGGATCAAGTGAGACACTTTTTGATCTCAAAAGCTCCAAGATGACTTCTTTATGCTCCTCCAAGCATAAAGGAACTAATATCCAAAATCATTTAAGTTCATTTCCTACCCATGGCTTAGAGGTAAGGTATACTGGGTCTGGTTGAGATGGAATGAATTTTTTTCATAGCAGCCTGTATGCTGCTCTGTTTTGGATTCAAGACAAAAACAGAGTTGATAATGCAGCAATGTGTTGGCTACTGCTGAGCAGTGCTCACACAAAGCCAAGGCCTTTGCTGCTTCTCACCTCACCGCACCAGTGAGTGGTCTGGGGCTAGAGAAGAGGTTGGAGGGGACACAGTTGCCGGGACCCCAACTGACCATATTCTATACTATGTGGTGTGTGGTCAGCAATAAAACCTGGGGGATGTTTTGCCAAAGTAGGGATTGCTCACAGACAGGCTGTGCATTGGTCTGCGGGTAGGAAGTGGTGATTGCTTTTGTATCTCCTCTCCTCCCTTTCTTTTTCCTTCAATTATTAAACTGCCCAAACCATGATCCATGAAGTTTCCCTAGTTTTGCCTTTCTGATTCTCCCCTCTCACAGCACTGCAGGGGAGTGAGGGAGGGCAAGAACCCATTCGTTTCAAACAAAATTGCAGCTGAAATACTTAACCCAGGCTATCTATCCCTATAGGTGATACCATGGACCTCAAGGAAAGATAAGGGCTGGTCAGACAGCTACTGAGAGATGTGTAGCATAATTGGGAAATCAACAGATCTGACCAATATAAAAAAAATTAAACTTAAGTACAGATCTTGGAAGAACTATTCTAGAAGTATTTAATGGGAATTTCTCTATGCAAACCAGATTTCTACCTCCTACATTATTTTTCTTTAAAAGCTAGAAGCCACTCAAATGTTATAAGGCATTTACAAGCTATTGCTATTCAGCTCAGAGAAGAAAAAAAAACAAAAACCAAACTTGTCCCCCTGTATACCTTCCCCCATCTTTTCCAGTTATAAAGTCATACTTCAGTATTTGTGCAGTTTTCTTCCATTTTTCCTATTGCTTTTCATGCTGTGTCATTGTTTTACTACAAGGTATTATCTCATTGAAAGGGTCTATTAAACTCTAAGTAACAGTGAATCCCTAATTTATATGTGTACCCTAAGACGGAGTTAAGCTTGGTCATCATCTACTGTCTGATACCATCTCTACTCAATTATGTAAAAGGAAACAGAGCGCGGGAAGGTGGAGATGTAAGTCCATTCATCACTGCTACTCAATTTCACATTGCTTAATGCTAACAGTCTCAGTCTTCCCAACAATACAGCCAGTCTTCCTCCCTGCCTGCATAATTAACCTGAAGCACGTATTTCTTACTTTCCTCTCTATTGCAAGAAGAAACAATATTTTCTTTGCTTCTTTGACTTTTGCTTTATACAAGCCTATTCCTCCTGTCTGAGGATTGTTTGTTTACATGTTTACCTACATCTTAAATTCAACTGCTTACTTGAATCATTAAATATCCTACAGGAAGGGACTTCACCATTTCCCCCCAATCAGAAATATTCCCAAAGGATTTCTGTAACTCACAAGTGCCTCTGCTTGTTTATGCATATCAGAATCTGAGGCTGAATCGCTACAGACTTGTGTAAGTCAGATTTATACTTAAATTCAATATCCAGAGTCTGACTTCCACAGAACAAGGCAATGGGTAAATACAGCTTGCTAGGAAGGAGTTACATGTTTACAACATCAGAGACAGGGTTCTCGCGCTTGCAAGTGCCAGTCTTTTGTATGGAAGCTCTACCACCATTCAGTTTGGATAGTGTTGAAGTCAGTGTTGACCGACATTCATGACGCTCCAATTAAAATCCTGTACCTTGTGCACTGTAAATTTCAGAATCTCCCTCTAATGGCTTTACATTGAGAAAGAAAAACGTTAGGAGTTGTTTTCATGGAGTGGACAGTACAGGTAGATATGCTAAAAATGATGTTTTGATTACAGACACCTCCTGTCTCTAAACTTTCCTTTAAGTTCCAAATGTATAGTGCCACCCTCCCATGAGACAGAGCAAATGCAGAACCTTATGGGCAGCTGCTACACCAAAACATATTTATATAAGCTCACCTGAGGCATTGTGCCTATCAGGGAAGCTCTTGGGAGCTTAGTAAGTACAATGTCCTCTTGCAACCTTTGCCTAGTGCACCAGTATCTTTGAAAGCTTTCAAGATGATAGGGAGTTACACAAATGCCAAGTACTCTTACATGTAAAAAAAAAATCAAAGGTCATACAAAGAAACATATTCTGGTGCCAAGGGATGAATAATCCTGAGGTTGGAATGTGCTTTCTAATGTTTCAGTAAGACATGAAAGTGCTACTACTTGATGAAAGCACAAGGGAGATGTACCCATCTATGATTAGCATCAGGCATATGTCTCATCAAAATCTGGCATGTCAGTTTGTGGCAAGCCTATCATGATCAATGTCAACACAGCACTTGTTTTACTATCAACAGACCTGCAAACTACCCTGTTAAGGTGAAGAGCAGGTATTTTACACTTTTACTTGCCTGACTGAGCAAAACTGTTAGGTATACACCAGGTACCATTCCTCCTTCTTTTTATAGTCTGCACATTTTTATACTGATGAGATTAAACACCTTTGACATCAACAGCCATCGTTCAGTTGTACATATCTCCTTTATAACTCAATATCCCACTCTGTATGTATCTGTGTTCCCTCCCGAAAGGGAATATGAGAAGAGAGCTGCTGTAGCAAGCTGAATGAAGGCTCTTTTTAGTCTTCTCTTTATCAGCTATCTCCGTGTTTCCATGCTATGCCCTTTTTGTTATACATCTGCATTCATACTTATGTGTCTCTGCGTTTATTGCCCACTTGAAATCCTTAAGAAGTAACACCAGTGAAGATAAAATAAAATAATCTATAGTAATTTAAACTCATATCTGCCAGTTTTACATTGTTGCACATTGTGCCTCTTCCAAAGGCAACCATATCATTATAGGTACTTGGGTGCATAAAGTGATACAGAGGTTTCTATGGCAATTATTCATTTTAATTGAAAATTGTGCAGGGAAAAACTTTATTCATGTGCAGCGTGCAATTTACATTTGTTTCTGAAGAATGTGAACTTACTCAGGGTGAGTAGTGAGTTTGTATTTTCCAGCAAGACACCATCTTTAAAATTCTGTCTGGAGGGTGGGAAACCAAGGCGGGGGGTTGGTAAGATTGTTAAGCTGATTAAAATTTAAGACCATTTATGCAACTATCTATTTATTCAACTAGGCTATCTTTTTCTGTCAGATAAAGACTTTATGATTCAAATGAAAGTGTTGAAATTCAGGTTGGCACACAATGTCCTTGAAGCTACAAGGTAGAGGAACCACCAAAAAGTACCAGAAATGCCAACAGAGAGACAGCACGCAGAAGGAGGCAGGCCATCAATGAGTCCAAATCCACGACATCAAACATTTGTATTTTCACAGAATCACAGAATCATAGGGTTTGGAAGGGACCTCGAGATATCATCGGGTCCAACCCCCCTGACAAAGCAGGCTCCCTATCCCATATTACAGATAGGCGTCCATATGGGTCTTGAATATCTCCAGAGAAGGAGACTCCACCACCTCCTTGGGCAGCCTATTCCACTGCTCCGTCACCCTCACTGTGAAAAAGTTCTTCCGCATGTTGGTGCAGAACTTCCTGTGCTCCAATTTATAGCCATTGCCCCTAATCCTGTCCCCACAGACCACTGAAAAGGGGCTGGCCAATTCCCCCTGCATCCCATGCTTAAGATAATTATAAACACTAATTAGGTCCCCCTTAAGTCTTCTTTTCTCCAGACTAAACAGTCCCAGCTCACTCAGCCTGTCCTCATATGGGAGATGTTCCAGGCCCTTAATCATCTTCGTAGCCCTTCTCTGGACTCTCTCCAGGAGGTCCCTGTCTTTTTTTATACCAGGGAGCCCAGAACTGGACACAGTACTCCAGGTGGGGCCAGACCAAGGCAGAGTAGAGGGGGAGGATCACCTCCTTCGACCTGCTGGACACACTCTTCCTGATTCATCACAGGATCCCATTGGCTCTCTTAGCCACCAGGGCACACTGCTGGCTCATGGCCAACCTGTCATCTACCAGGACCCCCAGGTCCTTCTCCACAGAGCTCTTCTCCAGCAGGTCATCCCCCAGCCTGTACCAATACAGACGGTTATTCCTCCCCAGGTGCAAGACTTTACACTTGCTCTGGTTGAATTTCATTAGGTTTCTCCCTGCCCAGCTCTCCAGCCTGTTCAGGTCTCTCTGGATGGCAGCGCAGTGTTCCTGCGTGTCAGCCACTCCTCCCAGCTTTATCTCATCCGCGTACTTGCTGAGGGTGGATGCTATTCCCTCATCAAGGTCATCAATGAAGATATTAACGATATTTTAGCTATCATGTGTTAAATAAAAATAGTGAAGACAAAATTAGTTCCAGCTTTAGTACTTTTTAGAGTGTCAAAATAAGAGCTGGAGGGAAGCAATTGTATTCCCTTGCTTAGTTAATAAAGCTATAATTATTTTCCTATAAGAAAATAAGATTTCTTTCACCCACCAATTTCTATCACCACAGTGAGTCAAATACATTTTAGACCTTAGTTTACAATAAAAATGAAATCAACTATTTCAACTGATGAGGACTTGGAAACAATTTGTGAACTGCAGCTTCATAGTCACTAAATTTATAGCATTGCCTTTTTTGAAACAAAACCCTACTCATTTTCTATCTACAGCATCATAAGTCTATATAGGCTGAGTGCCAAAAACATCTCAAGTTAAAAATAGTCCTTGCCTCCTTTACAAATATTAAATAAATTTTTAATTGCTAGGGGGGTAGGGAAGGAAGTCTTCTTTACCAGCCACAAAATCCTTCTAACTGAGCAAAATCTACACTTAAAAACTCATGGCCATGGCAGTATGCGAGGAGAACCAAAAGAATAATTTTAACAATGTAGCTTTGGTTCTAGTGCATTTGTTTCACTGCATTTCCATACTTACAACACTGAAAACAGAACAAGGAAGAATATGACTTCTAACTTCAATGCTAGTGATTGTATCACAGCTCTGAAGAAAGCAAAATGACATGAACATGCTTTTCATAGTATATGATATCCATTTTGAATAAAATAAATCCCTTGTTGAAACACATGGGACTGTGAATATGAAATTCCCTCCATCTGACCAAGCACCTTTTTTTTCATGTCCCATAGCAACTTCTATTTTGCTCAGAAAATATTTTTGCAAGACAGGGGAACCAACTTGCTTGAGAAAATGCATGAACATGAAAGGGTCCCACCAAAAACAATCTAGTGATGGAGGGCTTTTCACCAAGTGGACAATTTGCTGTATTTTTGGCACCTCTTTAGCCGTATGCTGACAGCTGTCATCTCCCTCATTTTCTGTTACAGTTAGGACCTTCTCTTGATACTTATCTGACTTTCCTTATTTTACTACCTTGTTTCCTGCATATTTTGATGTTTCCAGACATAAAATAAATACATAGTCATTCCTCTGTGTGTCATTCACACAAGTGCACATATAGAAAATAACTTAATGAAAGGAAGTAGAGCCAAAACATGCAAATTTAATTTTGTTCTGAACATGGCAATATCCACAGTTATTCAGCTCTGATGGATATAAAGGCTACTAGTGGTGCTCCTCTTCTAAGGTTCTGTTTCCTACATAGAATTTAGCCCTACACTGTGATGTAGCATACACCTACTCAAGTTTCCATAAAATTTCAGGGTTTGAGAAATATAGTTATTAAACCGCAATTTTCATGGTGCTGAAGATCTAAAGGTTAGTTTTGGCCAATGTTAACAGACAGGTTTGAAAGTCTCTGGCTGAGGGGCTGCTCTCAGTAAATTAAATGCAATGTCTGGATCTAGTAGAAAGCTGCTTTTTATATCCAAATTGTATGCCTAGTTAGGAGAAGTGGGAAAGAAAAGAAAAAAAAAAAAAGGAAGGGGAAAATAAAAGAAGCAAATATATTTGCAGTAGCTGCCATTTACTGAGAAAACCACCAAGGTATCAGAGCCCTAAATACCTCTCTCCATTTTGGCTCAGTAATGCAAGCATCAAAAGCATGTAAAGGAAATCTTCATACTTAAAAGAACACAAAAATTCACACACAGGAAAAAAAAAAAGGCCAATGAAAGTTGTGCCATCATTTTCAGAAATGTTAGAAAGTTTTCCATGTAGGACTTGCATTCACTGCTCACTGCTCACATACTCACATACTCAAATCTGGGAATATGACAAAATGCAAAGCTTGGCCCACATGCAAATGACTAAGTATCCCGGATTGAAGGACCTAAAGTTTATCTTGACCATTTCAAGACATTTTCTTGTCTAATAAATGCACAGCTATACCTCCATAAAATTAATTATTAAGTATTCATCGAAGTCTTGGGACAAGCTAAAAGTTCAATAAAGAGCGTGGTCCTTTAAATTAACACACTTCAGCATCTCACATTTCCTGTGGGGAATATAAATTGCTTCTAAGTACTTACTATGCTGCATGCTATTCAAATTCTGTTGCTTCAATTCATTATCTTAAAAAGTAATACAAACTTCAATTATTCGTTGCAAAAGTACAGATTTAGCTAAAGTACACAGAAAATTCAATTCACACCAAAATGGCTTAAAAGTTCAAATTAATCTATTTGCAGTCCTCCCATGTCTTTCTCAGCATCCTTTAAAATGCCACTTATTTTATAAAAGATATAGATTTTGTGGATATTGATGTGCTCTATCAACAGACAAGTTCTCTCTGCTTTTATTTTTGCAGGCATTATTTACCCATCCGAATCACTAACGATTACAGGTAAAATAATGGGGTCTATAAGAGTAAAGGTTACAGGACTAGACTTAAGGCTCAAAAGTTTGCACTGTACAAACCTTTCATCTTCAACTCTGAATTCAAAAGGTACTTATGATTTCAAAGAAATTGCAAATCAAATGATTACATGCTACAGGAAATTAGATAAAAGAGAAAGGAACCACTTCAACACCATAAAGGGATTCTATTCAGCTATTATATTAATAGCAAAAAACCATATTTTGATTGCAGCTTCTGCAGGTATAAAATGACAGGTTTTCAACTCCACTTTTATTGAAGTGCATAGATCCACAAAGCATTTTCAGTCTTACAAGGTGTTTTAAAGTCTTGTAATCATTTGCCAAAGCATTTGGACAGCACTTCCTTAATTTTAAGCAGAGGAATAACCACACTTGCTAAAATATGTTCTAGAGTATGTAACACCTTGCAGAATAAATTTGACCAGGAGATTTAAGTATAAAATACTGTTGAACTTCTGTACCACTGAAATCAACACCAAAGGTTTTGCATCTTTGAAGCTAAGTGATGAAATTATTCCTCATAATTTTAGTTTTAATTTCTTTATGGAATTTAATCTTTACTTTAACATTCTATTTTGTAAAACAGAATGTTTTTTCATCTCCTATTAAGATAAATATCTCAAAAATATATCCTACTACAGTGATTATGCCCTTTTTTTTTTAAGGAATGAACATTTTCCTCTCTCCTCCTCTCCACACACATACACCCCCAATTTAACTGAAATTAAAAAATCTCTGCATGGTGTAATTGGAAAAATCAGGGCAATAAAACTGAGCATTATTATTAGCTGCAACAGTAAGAACACCTACCACTGCAACTGCAGATTGCACTAACAACCAAACTGCAGTAGACTTGAAGCATTATATATACGTATATTATATACATGTATGTGTAAATATATAAAGATATGATGTATAAATAGACAAACACTAATAGAAGTCACACAGACTTTCTTCTCCAATAAGCCTCTCGCCACCCAACGCTGTTCCAAAATATTTTACAATAATGTTTTTAAAATTAGCTTGCAATAAGAATTTCAAACATTATTATTTTCTTCTAATAATACCCTATCATACAATTTATTATGAGAGTACTTCAGTGAACCCCTCCTCCAAAAAAAGATTATAGAATAATTATAGCTGAAAACACACATTCCATTTTCACATTAAAATATTACAGTGAAATAGGTTTAAACATTTCTTTCTTTAAAAAAATTAAAAACAAAAAACCCCAAAAAACCCCCCAAAACCCAAACTGACGCAGAACCATGAGTTCGGGAAACAATTTACCTTTCTTGTCATCGAAGTAAAGCGTCTGTTGAGCTGGATTTGACCACTGGAGGGAGGTGTTATCATTTTGATCGACCCTGCAGGTCAGATTTGCTGTTCCCCCTTCCACAACCGTAACGTTCTGTGTAAGTGGAAACTGCCCTTGACTGCCTGAGGAGGGAGGGGAGGAGGGAAGGGATGGAGAAAGGAAGGGAGAAAGAGAAAAAAAAAAAAAGGATTTAAGTTGTAGAACTGAATTTATTGCAGCAGCTTCCCATACATGACAGACCCTGAATTCAGTGTGCTCAATTCTGATCAAAGAAAAGTGGTACAATAAATTGGGAAAAAAAAAGAAAAGAAAAGAAAGAAAAAGTATATATATTTTCACAATATATTTGCTGTATCTGAGAAGCAGATAATTAAGAAATAGGGGATTATTTTTTTTTTATTTTTACTCTTTTTGTCCCCTGGAAGTCATACTAATTAGTTCCAAAAGAATACAGCTTTATCTTTTCAGACATACCCATACATCCAGGATATGCCCTCACATTGGGCTCATAGACTAAATACCCTACATAGAAGTCTCAGTACAAGTAATATAGTTAGATGGCTGTTCAAAACATCACTGAAAGCATGAAGTAAAAATCTGCACAGGATTTTTAAAATAGAGGGACAGGGCAGCCTTGACTCCCTGTTCCTTTCTATGCTTTTTAACAACTCTCAGGACAACCTTTTTCCTGCCAGGTTTGGAAAGTTATTGGAGAGCAAATGTAGTGTGAATCTAGTGCTTGATGCATTCTCTGTTGAGGGAATGCAACCTGATCTCATATGAAAATGGAAGTGATGATGTAGTAGCTCTCTTTCGCATCTGTGATTCTATCCCAAAGCATTATGAATCACATTAAGTGTCTGCTGAAAAGTCACTGGGAAGATTTCCAAATACCTCTACACAATACAGGAGCAGTATCTCCTAGGTTCTTGAATCACAAGCATTTTCAATGGCATAGTTAGACTAAAGTGTTTATGTATTGTGAGAATAGCACACACCTTGTCAAACAGCACATTCTGACAGAGTATCGCAACAAAGGAGCACAGGAAAAACGTGGAAATAATTTTTAACAAGGGTGGGGAAAGAAAAGTTCTTCAATAATAAGCAAGACACATCGTTTTCTGGGAGATATATTAATTTACTTAAGGGTACAATGCAAAACAAAGACAATCCAAGAGTCTAAATCCAATATAAGCTTCTTTCTTCCCCTCCTTTTATAGAGTTTCTGTTAATACAAGAAGCGCTCCTGCTTAGGGAGAGCTGCAAGCTTGAGAAGTATAATGCCAAGACTGACACTCAAGTGGGATGTGTCAAAAGTGAAAAATTTCTCTACCATCCTGCAGGAGTGAACAAGCTCATACACATGTCATGAGTACATCAAGGAAATTCTATATACAATATCCACTAATTATACCAATGCAGAATCAGAAATCTGGCATAAAACCTCCACAGAAACATCCTGTTTCAGTTGCTCTCATCACAGAGGTTCTCGCTCAGCTAAGTGAAACTGAGGCACACGTTCCACATGAAAAGCTCAAAAATATACACATCTGTTACGTGGTAGACAGAGTCTCAGATGACTAGAGTAGGGCATTACTAAATAAGGGATCAATAACTGAACTTCTACTTGACCTGGTGATACTGAAAAAAAAAAAAAAAAAAAAGGTAATTCCAGACAGGTTTCATAGCTGTCCACAATATTTCCTATGCAAAACAGTTTTGATGGGCTTAGAGCTGGTACTTCAGCACCTATGGCACTGAAGCCATTAGCATTTAGGTAGTCCACAAATGCTCTACAGTAAAATTATTCTAGGGCCTAAGTGTTTATATCCTGAACAAATTAATAAATTGTCAGCAGTACTAAGGAAAGGTCACCTCAATAAATGAAATGACAGCAAATCTTTTATTTAAACAAACCCACTTCCTTGTCTTGATTTTAAATAAAGGGATTTCTATAAAAATGACAAATTTGAATAACTGGTATAATTTTTGTGTAAGTATCAGATTTGTGTACATATCTAGAGATCAAAAATTACTATGCATTGATATTTACTATAAGAGGGCATTTACTACTAATGGTATAACAGATACAGCAAATAAAATATAAGGAATATTGAAAACACCATGGCTAATTTAAATGCTGCAAACAATAAATACCAAAATTCTCATGACATCCTCTGTATCTGACACTTCATTAATCAAACCCTGCTTCTTGAAAACCACACGTTGAGAAATACTTGATGAGTGAAAAATCATAAACAAGGACAGAAAAAAAAAAGGAAACAGAAAAGATTTGTCATTTCCTTCCATTTCTCCTCTTTCAATTCCAATGTGTCAAGGAACCTCAAGATATTGCATAAATTGATTATCGCTTAAATTAGAATTTTAAAAATCCAGAAAAATGCACACAGCTGTTATTACTTCCACTAAATTACACGCATCTTACCAAAGAAATAACCCTCTAAAGTATGAGCTGTGGATAAGAGGTTATGAGGGCTAAAACACTTTTTGCATAGAAGAAGCATTAAACACAACCAAGCGTCAGAGATTAGCACCACAAAATCTGTCATTTATATTAAAAAATGGAAGATGGTTTAATAAAAAACTGCTGTAATGATTAAGGGCCATATTAACATGATTTGGGAGATCTCCCTGGGATTACTCCATATTTTCTTTCTGAGATTATAGTTCTTACTATGAAGGTTATGCAGTCTATCATTTGCTAATGCTTGTCAAGTCACAGACTTGTTTGACTGAAAGACCAGTGTCTCTGGTCAACTGTTTAAATGGAAACTAGATGTCATGATCTGAAAGAGGTTAGAATAACTTTCTTTTCTCTGGCCACTCTACTGCATGCTGATGTTTTGGAAGCAAGAGTTAATCTAGCATATAAAAGTGAAACCAAAGTATTCATCCCATCCCTTACCAATACTGCAGCTGTATGGATCTGGAGAAGATGCACACAGCTTTGGAGGAAGCTTGGAGTGGAGAAAGAGCTCCAGAGAAAATGAGCCACTTAATCTGGAAACTAGCACAGGCAGAAAGAAGCGAGCCTTTATGGAGCAGAGAAAAATCACAAAGCAAGACCAAAATAGGGATACTGCACACGTATTAATTGAGACCAAAATTATTAGTAAGTGATGGGAACACTAAAACAAATTATCTATGAGATTTACTTTATTGTTCATAACATTATCTAACTTGGAGTACTGAAACACGAACTTTGGGGCTGGAAGGACTAGAAGGTTGTAAAAGCCCATAGCAGACAGATAACATTACAGAAAGCATCAATGTCATGACACTTAATACAGTGCTGTAAGTGTCCAAGAAGTGGTTTTATACCACTGAGGATTAGATCTGGTCCTTGGGAGGACTGACAGCATCTTGTGGGAGAAGCCTCATTTCTGTTATATAGATCGGTAGCATGTGCCCAGGTAGCGTGCCATGCAAAGAACCCTAGACATCTGAGATGCAGACTAGGTGTTCCCAGCCACTTCTAGGTACCACTGCTGAGCTGCAGGGACAGTAGGCTCCTCCTGCAGCTCAGCAATCCGTGGCTGGAGGCCACTGACAGGAATCACATTATCATTCCCCAAGGGACTTGCTCTGTAAAAACCTTTGTGCCTGGGAAAATTTAATACCTCCACAAAAAACTCATTCATGCTCCCAGCATCGACTATGCTGGTTCTGATCCATGTCAATTGTCCCATTAAATTGAGAATGCTTAGTGATGAGCTATGAATAAGAAGACAAGCATAAACAGCCTGACAGACTGAGGCCAGCATGTTAAAAGAAAGAGTTTTCATCATAATTTCAATGAGTTGCAACCACTGCAGTTCTCTAGTATTACTCGCTCTTAATATATTGATTAAACTATTTCTTAATTTCTTCCTTAACTATGGGAGCCAAGATTGCACAAGACAAAATCCTCTAAGAAAAACATTTTACCTTAAGAAGTACAGTAACTTTTTTCAGAGAGCAACGGTCATCATTGTTTAAATGAGAAAACAATTTTATTCCTAGTCTGAATGTGTCTCACTGTAGCACCTAGCATCCACTGGCTCGTTATGTCTTTTTCCCTGCTCTGAAGAGCCCTCTATTATCAAGTTTCTCTTTCTTTTGTAGGCACTTAAAGACTGCGATCATATCACCCATTAACCTTCTCTTTGATAATCTAAATAAATTGAGCTCCTAAGTCTTCCTGTAGAAATCATGCTTTCTAATCCTTTAATTAGTTTGTGGCTCTTCTCTGTGCCCTCTCCAATTTGTCATTTTTTTTCTGAAGTGTGGAGCCCAGACCTGGAAACCCTGCTGTCGCTGTCACAGAAGGACAAAATACAAAGGTGACACCGCTTCTCTATCAGCGCTCCAAATTCTTGTTTGCACACCAAAATGAGCCCCCTTGGCCACAGGGTCAGATGGGGCCCCAAGTTTGACTGATGGTCTACCATGATGCCAGCGTTTTTTCTCAGAGACTGCTCCAAAGACAACCCTCCCATTCCAGCTCTCCTCCCGTAGCTCTGAGCTCTACATCCCTGTGATTCACTGTACTGAAACACGTTGCTCTGAGCCCAGTGACCTGTGCTCTTCATCGTTTCGTGTATCCACCATCTTCACAGCACCCACAAACACTGCCGACCACAACTGTGTTGGCCAGCATGTTTCTAAAAGAGGACTCTGAAAACTGTCTCAAAGGTACACACCAGCTGCTTTTCCTTGTCCAGACAAATGCACAGAAACACGACTGATCAATCAATCCTGAGTTCTTATTTTATCATTACCCTTTCATTTTTTCAAGCAGTTCTAATTTGCTTAAGGCTTGTAAGGTTGATTTTAAACAAGTTTTGGATACTACCCAAGATGTCATGCTATTCCAAGTAAAAGACCTTACAGCAATCAAACGATTTTAAAGATTACGGTTGCCTTTTTCAAGAGATAACTGTAATTTAAGAAGTCATGAAAATAGTAAATTTGTAAAATATTAATTTATAAATATATTCAAAAACATACTGAAAATAAATTCATTCTTATTGAAGATTTGTTTTCAAACAGAGCATAATAAAAGTTTCTATTAAGGCACAAACCAATGTTCACATGAAACTAATTGAAATCTCATGTTTCAAAAAGCTGAGATTTTGGAATGATTTGAAAGGTATTCCTATATCTACCATCGACTTCTCACATGACCTCGGGCAATCCATCTAATCTAAGCTTTACTAGCCAATCTGCACAAAAGAAATAATGATGCTTACTCAACTTGTAAAAAGATTTGACTGAGAATGTATAATTTTTTAAATATGTGGTTCTACAACATTTTTATACTCATTCTACAAATCATTCTTCCCATCTAAACATAGCTTCCTTTTTTGGTGTACACCTTTGTAATAATCAACCTAACTTAAAAAACATAAATCTCTACTTGTGGATCTATTATTTAAAAAAAAAAAAAAGATTGATGCAAAAATTTTGGATACCATCAAGAAGCCAAATAGAAAGTACAGTGTATTTCTGAGAATTTTAAGATGACTTCAAGATTTTAGCAATGAATCCAAGTCAACCTAAATCTCTTTAATTTTAGATTTGGACTCAACAATGTCACAAATACAAAAATTCTCTCATCATACTTGATTTACCATGTTGAAAACAAAAGTGATGATAGAAATTGCACTTATACCAACACCAAACAATGCTGAACTAAATTGTTCTTCAGTCCAGCAAAACTCCTAAATGGTCAGTAAGCATGAGCAGAAAGGAACAAAGAACATAACAGATGACTTAATAATAATTAATTATACGTTACATTTCAACATCCATTGGAAAACCTCTAAGCACTTCCCACGCTGCTCACCAGTGCATTAAGCACTTTCCAGATACATCATCTTTTAGTCTGCATTGTGCTACCTGAACAAACCAAAATGGGGTTTTTTGTGTCTCACCGGATGGTCCCTTCATTCCCAGAGCAAATTTGGCAGCTCTTCTCTTCCTTGAACACGAGCAGCCAGGATGCTATACCCTAGTCCAGAAATCTTAGTCATACGTTATACAAAAGCACTACTAATTCCTTATTTCTGGTTGCAGGTATGAAAATGACACCTGGACTTGATGTCTGTACTAACGGCAGATACTGAGACTTACTTTAGGAGATGCACCAGGGGAAAAACTATCATATGGGGTTACATGATTATGACAGGGCACTGGGGCTACGAAGGTTGGGGCTCTCCTGAAAGTACGTACTCACACGCTATCCAGGCTTTTGCTGCCTCCCAGCTTGTAGAGAATGCAGATTAAAAAAAAGCCCAAGGTTGATCAGTTCCAGGAACGTGAGAATTATCCCTGTTTAGCTGAAGAAACAGAAGATGGGAGTGAAAGATAGGGGGTGGGACCATTAAGAAGGTAAGATGGGGCAGAGGAGGGGCTGAAAGTTGTACTTTAAATTTGGATCAAAGAGCATTCCCCACTCCCCTCAAATGTTTCTTAAGTATTAAAGTAACTTTTTATTTTTATAAGCATCTAGCCAATGCAGAACATGTAAATAATATGTACTTTTCTGAATACAGCTTGTAAAGTAAGATCAGTACAATTTACTTCCTGCTTTACTATTAACTCAGGTGATTGACAGGTCTGATCAAGATACTGAATGTGACTTAGATGATCATCATTCCACTGACAGAGCTTCCCATCCAGCTTTCTTGCTTTCTTCACAAGAAATGGTTGGCAGTGACACTTCTACTCTCCATAGGCATGTCAGGTCAGACCAGACATATATCCACTACAGCATACAGTTACATTCTATTCCGTTGTCAAACCTTGAAGCAAGTTAAAGAATTTGAGTGTCTATCTGTCCTACTAAGAAAGAACGAATGAACAAAAAAACCAAAACAACAAACAACTGATGGCCCAAATTACAATTCCTCTGTATCTGAAGAGGAAGCAAGAAGTTTCATTGGAAAACACTACAATATTATACAAAGATAAATTACAATAAGCAATGAAGCTACTGTAAAAGAAAGGTGGCATCTAGCTACCACTGTCACCATGTTGTATCTTGGTTCCTCTGCCCATTTTAGGGAGCTTTGCTAGCAAAATTATTTCAGCTGTTTTGGCTAGATGGAGCTATAGCTAAGTATATTTTATCACAGGTTGTTTTTGAGATGCTTTATGGAGGACCAGTATTGCTTTCCAGTAGAACTGACAGGCTCATATCTCATTAGCCACATGCTGTTTTCAGACAAGAAAGGCTTTTTTTTTCCCCCACCCAGAAATCATGGTTTAACTGCTTTAACAGATTTTAAAACTGATTTTTATCTCAGTGTGAAACAAGACTGTGCAGAATAATTATCTTTATTTGGTCCAGTTTAGAAACATTCATTTTTGAGTTCATCTCATGTTTATTTGTTTCTGTTTGTGGGGGCTTTTTGGTACTTTTTATAATTAAAACAGCTCTTTAATGAGTTCAACACTTCCATTTGATGTTTAGGTTATATATTCTAATCAATTTACCAGACTTGGCATCTGTTAGCATCAAGAAAACATAATCCTCTCTTTACTTTTTGTTTACGCAGAAGTCTGCTTTTGTAAGAAACAGTTATGTTATAAATTAAGAAAGTTTCAGAGTGTCAGTGCAGCAAGCTTTGTCTACTCATGTCACTGTGTATCAGGAAGCCATAAAAAAAATGGGTGTGCAAAGAGAGGAGGGACCAGACAGGAGGTGACCGCACCGAGTGAGAAATACTTGGCACATCAGCTTTGCCTGCTCCTGTGAGCATGACTGCCCAGCATCCCTGTGAGGTAAAGGAAGTTTATCGGTATAGGTGACGGAAAGAATGGAGCTTACAGTCCTGTTCATTCCCACACAGGAAGCCTAGAGCAAAGATTTATCCTCTTCAGTCTTGCAGACTGAAGCACAGAACATCAGGCTTTTAAGTTGACACCTTTAGTATCAGACAAAAACAGAGCCCATTAAAAAAATGCAAAACTGTATAAAAGGAAATAAAATAAATCTTGAACAAATTGTTTTTCAAATCAGTCAGATTTTTTAATACTGACTTCAATAGGACCAGACCCTGAAAGCTAAAAAATATAAGCAGAGTAAATATTTGGGTGAGGAAGCCAGGACCTTATTACTTCAAAGAGTAGCTCGCATCTGTAGGGAGAATACATTCATTTTGGCCTTCTTTCTTAGAAAAGGAACTAAAATATTAGAAGCAAACCCCCATATGACAAAGCATCTAAATATACTGATTCAGTTTCCTGACTTTATCTCTTAATTTATATATGAAATAATGCAAATACCTCTTCAAGAGTCTTAAGAGTGTGGTTAAACGTTGACCACAAATTAAAGCAGATAGTTTAACTCTGGGTACATAACCACCTGCTCCGCTTTATTCTGAAAGACAAGAAGACAATATAGCCTGTGTGCTAAGCTGTAATCATACAGAATTTTTAAAGAAAGATAAATTTGCCTGAGCATAATTTGATACATAGAATTTGTGACTAGGGTGATCAGCTTTTCCTAACTTGCTGTCTTAATCTTAGTCTCACATATAAGTAGCACATATCTTTTAGAACTGATCCCCACAGAGAATGTTCTGTAATTCATTTGCTCAGTAAAGAAACTTTTTTAAAAAAGAAACAGAAAAAACAAAACAAAACGTCTGTTCTCCTAACTATTAAATGCTCCGTTAATAAAACCACTTGCAGAGAGAATTAGAGTTGATGAGAACACTGCAGAAACTTACTACAGAGTGACAAGAGTTTTAGAAGAGAGAGAAGAAATCACTCAGAATATAGCTGTTACCTCCAAACTGTGCATTCAAGGTCACCGGGCTTTTTTAAATGTTTTAGCAATTACTAAAATAATCCAAAGGACAAGACCATGCTGGTAGAGCCACTGATTTCTAGCTATAGAATTTATATTAGACAGCAATAATAGAGGAGGAGGAAGCCTTTGTTACTTCCTTCACTCTCTATGTTTCAGGTGCATCTTTCTACAACAGCAGCTAACTCAAGATATAATTGATTCAGACTATATTTCAGTGAAGGAGATTGCAGGTATAAAATTGAGAAAATTACATATTGAAGCAAAAATATTCCTCGAGATAAACAGGGAAAAGTGTGAGAGAGACAATGGAATAAAAAGTAGGCACACACAGCGCTATTTCCTAGGAACCTGGCATAAATGATGACTTTTTAAAAATTACTTTTTTTACTCTTTTCATGCTATCACCATGGTATTATTTGCTTGTATATGGAGAATAGTATCCAGTGACTTTATTTATTTATTTTGAAGGTGGGGCAAGACATTCCCCTCCACCACTCTAAATGCCCAGTGGAAGTTACAAACCCAAAAATAAGTGAACTTCATCTTCCCGCAACCATGATGAGAAACTGCTGAACTTTCTATTTCTCATAAGTGCAAACATGGTTTAGAGCTTTGTGTTGCTTTTTTGCTTTAAAGCACTATGCTCACTTCTTTGTGCCTTAACAAACCGTAAAGCAGGGAGGTATCCAGTTCTAACATGAAGAATAAGGAATTGGGCACTTTCATATCTTTTGAGGATCTGGGCCTCATTTGCACCACATTTCTATTCCTAGTCAGTACAAGAAGAGTTAAGGGCATTTTCTTTCTCCATATCAATGATCCAAGAAGAAAATGCACAAAAAACAAAAAAGAAAAAATGTACACAGTACCCAGATAATAGGGTAACGGAATATATATATATTAAGCTACAGTAGAGACAAATATACATACACATACAATGATATCAAATATATCTCTTGCCACAAAGTTAGAACATACCATGTGCTTTCTTCTCCCCCAAATCCAAGCATTCTAACAAACTAACTGGTACTTCCTGCAGTTAACTTAAAAAAAAAAAAAAGGCAGATCACCGCCCATAAAAATCAGTCTAGAACCTCCACTGGCTTAAATTGGCACTGGGTATTATCAACTTCGCATCAGTTATGTACTTGGCCTTCCGTGCTGCCGAAAATACTTTGTGTAATCATCATTAATTCTCTGTTCAATCTCCTCTGAGTAACAAGTGAAATTAAGTCCTCGACATGACATTTTAAAAGAAAATTAAAGAGCTGGAAACACATGAATTTTCAGACTTCTAAGGACTGACCAACAACCACACTACACAGGGTCCTTGGAGGTGCACAAGCAGGCAGTACAGCTCAGGGACTTGACTTTTTCTTTGCATGAGTCTGTTCTACTGCTTAGAGGCAGGTTTAGTTGACTTAGCGACAGAAATGCAGATAGAGCTCCAAGTTTTTCTGAAATTAAGGGGTTCAAGGACAAAATGAAATTCATATTTAGATGTAAAGCACGTCAACATAAACAAGGTAAGACCACAAGCTAATAATGATGCTTTTACAGTAAACAATGACACTAACACAGATAAGAAATTTAACTAATAAAATAAATTTCCAGTACAAAAAAATCATGACACTCAAGCAATATTAGCCCACCTCAAAAATGGGACTTTTGCAAAGAATGCTCCTACCTTGCCCAATGTAGGTCACGCCCCCCAAACCATCATACAGGTACTCCAGTAGCTATTCAGTCTATACTACTTGTATTTGCTATGTCACAGTTTCGTATTTAGTTCAGCATCACAACTAGTTAAAGTTCTCCAGGTTGTCTTAACAATGGGATTTGGGAGCCTCAAAAATTGACCAACACACAGTAACATACTATCTGAAGGCAACACTCTGGCTGAATACTAGTTTCTATCTTCTGATTGTTTACTTACAATAAACAGACAATTAGTCTAAAGTATGAATTTCTCTGCTTTAGATACTCCTCTCTTTCACTGTAGAAAGGAGGCAAAAGGAATAATCAGCAACTTCAAGCAAAAGATCCCAATCTAGCTACATGCCCACCAATCTGAATGGTTTACCCACATTGCTACAAAAGGATGAGAAGAACTTAACACAGTTGATTTTTTGAAGATGACTGTAACTCTCATGCGCAAGCAAAGCAAGACAAGGATTCGTTCCTCACTTCCCACGGGCAGGCAGGTGCTCAGCCATCCCCAAGAACACAGGGCTCTGTCATACTTAACAGTGACTTAGGAAGACAAAGCTCATCGCTCTGAACGCCAGTATCCATCGTCCCCATCCTTCCTCTTCCCCAAACCCATTATAAGCTGAGCACGATGTCATACAGTACAGAATATCCCTTTACTCAGTTGGGGTCTGTTATCCCAGCGGTGTCTTGTCCCAACTTCTTGTGCACTCCCAGCCATCTCAGTGGCAGGATGGCGTGCAAAGCAGCAAAGACCTTGGCTCTGTGTAAGCACTGCTCAAGAGTAACAAAAATATCTTCCTATACAAACACACCTCTATATTACCAACACTTTTTCCAGCAAAAATCCAAAACACAGCCCCATACAAGCTACTGTGAAGAAAATTAACTCTGTCCCAGCTGAAAACAGGACAGAGACTTTTATATATTGCATCAAACAACTCTCATTCAGATGGTTAGCAATGATTAAATATAATTTAAAATATATTGCCAGTGTAAATTCAGACACAATGTATTAATAATACAAACGATCCATTAGCAAGTGTAACTTATAACAGTTCTAAAAGTGACTGCAATGACATGCGATCTAAAGCACACACTTTTCACACATTTTCTGTCCTGTCTCTATGTGATAGCTCGTTGCAAGCCAGATGTTGGCACTGTGATGGCATGACCCATCCATTTACTCTGCTAAAGTTCACTACACTTCAACAAGTGCAAACACCCCCAATGAAGCGCCACCACCAACCAAAAAAAAGAAATCAAAAAGACCACAATTGTTCTAACTCACTCCAGCCTGGCACAGCACGGTTCTGCTTTGGAGAAATGGTCACAAGGCCTGAATATTTCATATGAGATATTTTCTTTCTAGTTCTGTACACTCAATATATACAGAAAATGCTGATAAGCATCCAAAGGCTTACACATTTATCTGTAAGGAATGCAAACCGTGCCTACTCTTTAAAGCGCACATGACTAACAGAAGTTTTTTACTTAAACATGAAACTAAGAATTAAAATGAGATCAATGTGGCTCTGCAGATATGTATTTTAATGCTTTTAACAACAAATATTTTCAGTATCTAGAAAGTAAATACTGGGAAAAATGCCCTGAAGCAATGCCCAACGTTTACAGCAACACACTGATAAACGTCTTTCAAGTATGCCCCATCCAGAAGCGGTTTCAGAGGTAAGTAAGTGTGGTAGGGAAGAATATTCAATTATCAACTGCAGTTCTGTAACTGTTATAAACAGGGGAATCTAACCTTCTCAAAAAAGAATTACTAGAAAGACAACACAGATGCGCAACTTCAAGAATCCCCTGAAAGTTAATTATTAGAAGCTCACAAAAGGACTTTATCTTTCTAGATAAGGGACAACATAGAATCATAGAATCGTAGGGGTTGGAAGGGACCTCAAGAGATCATCGGGTCCAACCCCCCTGCCAAAGCAGGCTCCCTAGGACATATCACTCAGATAGGTGTCCAGACGGGTCTTGAATATCTCCAGAGAAGGAGACTCCACCACCTCCCTGGGCAGCCTATTCCACTGCTCTGTCACCCTCACTGTGAAAAAGTTCCTCCGCATGTTGGTGCGGAACTTCCTGTGCTCCAACTTGCAGCCGTTGCCCCTTGTCCTGTCCCCACAGACCACCGAAAAGGGGCTGGCCGATACCCCCTGCATCCCCTGCTTAAGATAATTATAGACTTTAATTAGGTCCCCCCTAAGTCTTCTCTTCTCAAGGCTGAAGAGTCCCAACTTACTCAGCCTATCCTCATAGGGGAGATGCTCCAGGCCCCTAATCATCTTCGTAGCCCTTCTTTGGACTCTCTCCAGGAGATCCCTGTCCTTTTTAAACCTAGGAGCCCAGAACTGGACACAATACTCCAGGTGGGGCCTGACCAGGGCAGGACACCATGACATCGTTGTCTCTAAATTGGAGAGACAAGGATTTGACAGATGGTCCACTTGGTGGATAATGAATTGGCTGGATGGTTGCACTCAAAGAGTTTCCATCAATGGCTCAATGTCTAAGTGGAGACCAGTGCAAAGTTGAAATTTTCAGGGGTGTCCTAGTTTCTCCCTTGTGGGAAGAGGGTGCTGCGTGATGCTTAGGTCATGGTTGGAGTTAAATCACAACAATGGGTGGTATCAGGACCAGCACTGTTCAACATCTTGTTGGCAACATGGATAGTGGGATCAAGTGCACCCTCAGCAAGCTGGCAACATCAAGCTGTGCAGTGCGGTCAACATGCTGGAGGGAAGGGATGCCATCCAGAGGGACCTTGACAGGCTGGAGAGGTGAACCCATAGGAACTGCATTAGGTTCAACAAGGCCAAGTGCAGGGTCCTACATGTGGGTCAGGGCAGTTCCCAGTACAACTACAGGTTGGGTTGAGAATGAATTGAGAGCAGCCCTGAGAAGTACTCCGGGGTGTTGATTGACTAAAAGCTCAATGTGCACCACCAGTGAGAACCTGCAGCCCAGAAAGCCAACTGTTCCTGTGCTAAATGGAAAGAAGTGTAACCAGCAGGTTCAGGGAGGTGATTCTGCCCCTCTAATCTGCTCTGGTGTACTGCATCTAGCTCTAGGGTCCCTAGTACAAGAAGGACATGGAGCGAGTCCAGAGGAGGATGACAAAAGACGATCAAAGGACTGTAGCACCTCTCCTATGAAGAGAGGCTTGGCTTGTTCAGCCTGGGGAAGAGAAGGCTGCAGGGAGACCTAATTGCAGCCTTCCAGTACCTAAAGGGAGCCTACAAGAAAGGTGGAGAGGGACTCTTTATCAGAGCGTGTAGTGATGGGATAAGGGGTAATGACTTTAAACTGAAAGAGGGTAGATTTAGATATTGGGAAGAAATTCTTTACTGTGAGGGCGGTAAGGCATTGGTACAGGTTGCCCAGAGAAGCTGTGGCTGCACTCTCACTGGCAGTGTTCAAGGCCAGGTTGGATGGGGTTTGGGCAACCTGGTCTAGTGGAGGCTGTTTCTGCCCATGGCAGGAAGGGTTGGAACTAGATGAACTTTGAGGTCCCTTCCAACTCAAAGCATTTTATGATGAGAATACCATTTGAAAAGTTGTTAATCAAGAGAAGCAGATGACTCTCTTGTGTAGCAACAAGAGCAGCTGAAGCGCAAATAATTTAAAAAATGAGAGAACTAGTCATACTGAGAGATATTCACAAGATGACAAAGGCCCTTGCCCAGTCCTAGGTTCAGATGCTCATCCTAGAGCATCTGAAAAATGCTGCGTGGTTACTTGGATTCTTTAAGATTAGTGTGAAGATTCAGCCCACTGAGGATAATGGGGTTATGGGGTTGGGTTGATTGCTTGGTTATTTTTTGGTTTGTTTGAGGGGAGGTTTGATTTTTGGTATGTTGGTTCTTTTGGGGTTTTTCTTTGCTTTTTGTTTTTAATAGGAAGGGGAGACAGCTGGGTTGCCACATAATTTTGTGTGCATGTTTCTTCCAGAATGTGCTAATATGGATCCACAAATATTTGTATAAAGAGCATATATGAAGCATCTAAAGAGCAATATGAAGCAAGTGACAAAGAACAGCTAACATACTGCAACAGTAAATTAATCATTTCCATAAACATCCCAAATCAGATCTACAGGCTTCCATTGTAATCCTATATGCTTTATTTTTTTTCCATTAATTGAGGATTTTTTAAGCTATTAAGTAACAGCTGTCAACACCTGGTCAAACTGTGCACCGGACATTTGTAACCGTTGCTGGATTTTACATCTAAACTCGTGTTACTTATGTTTCCTTACAACTTAGTAGTGCCTAGCATTGCCTCAGATGAGAGTAACTCCACAGCCTGCATGTATTACCCCATAATTCAAGTCAGAGACTCAGCTGGTTTGCTTGCAGAACCTGTGCAGATCTCACAGATACTTCAGTAGACTAATCATAGTCTTTCAACTCTGCTCAATTTAAATCTTGGCTTGAAATACTCTGGGGATATGTGAAAGGATATAATCTTAATATTGGGTGAAGATATTTTGAAAGATAGTAAATTTGTTGGAAAAAAGTAATACTTAAGGAAGACTGAACTTACTAGAAATTCAGAAATAATTGAGAAAAAAACTATGGCTAGAGAAAAAAAGAGATGGACTGAAAATGGAAGCATTATTTTTTTCCTAAGTGTTAAAAGCAATTTTTGTTCAGAAAAAACCCACTAATTTAGAAAAATTAAAATCGAAGTATAAATAGTCCACTAAAAAAAAGACTTACAGAAACAAGAACAAAAACCCAATTAAAATCAGTAGATTTGGTTAATTTTTTTCTTTCCTCATTTTGTCACATCACTTCCTTGCTCCCATCTCTGAACCATTTTGAATCTATTGGAAAAAATGCTTTCTGGGTCTGTCCAGCTATCGAGGCATTATAAAAGGAAATACTCTAGCATCTCTCCAGAAATACAATTTTTCTTCTTCCTCCATCCTTAAAACAGATAACAGAATTTGAAGTGCAACATGAAGGTAGTGCACCTGGCAAGGGCATTATTTTTTGCCTGTTTATCTATATTCTCTGTTCAATCCCTCTTTTTATCTAAGAACAACACAATCACAGTTTAAAGCGCTTCAACTTTTAGGTTTGTCTTGCCACTTTCTGAAATGTCATCCAAGAGAGGTGTTAAAAGACAGCAGTGGATGCAGCTATGTAAGTCAGCTCCAAAAAGTGCTGTTCTTCACATATTTGCAATGTCAAAGGGTATTCAGGAATCTCCAAAGTGCTTAGCCTTATTTACAAATACTCCTGGCAAAAGTTCACTTGGCACTTTAAACCTTCTGTGTTTAAACAGAAGCTAGAATTTTCTGCTGTACTGAACAGCAGAGGGGAAAAAGAAAACCGTCCTAGGTTTGCCATAGTGTGTGCCCACACAACGGCTTTTATTCTTGCTAAAATACAGAAGCAAACACGTCTTGTACATGTTTACACAGATATACAACTATCAGCAAGAGGGACAAAGAACAACAGTAATATAACCATCAATAAACTACCACCTTTTTCCTTCTCTCTATTTCAAACTATATATTTTAATTAGACTAGAACGGTGCGTCTAAATGCTGATCTGACTGCTTTGGTTTGGAAATCTAAGCAAGAATCATTTGTCTTTGTACCTGCACATTAGATAAAACCTTGCTACCTGGACTTCAACACTTTTCAGCAATCTGTTCAGTTTGCTTCTTATCATACATAATCCTCATAGATAAATGAAGAAAAAGCAAAGAGAGAAAAATCAGATTTTGATCTAAGACACTATCTGTGCTGTTAAAATATCTGTTCTGATTACCAGGGTTTTTCAGTGAAATATTCTGCAGTTTTACATAGTCCCAATTAAAATAACCTAGGAATAAATGGAGCTCAATATCAAGTTAGATACTTGAGTTCTCTTAGTGTAATACAATATGAACAAATTAAATGCATTTTCAAATAAAATCCCTTTGATAACAAATACATTTACCGTAAAAGCTATTGTGAAGGGGTGTCTGGGGTGGTGGTGGTGGTGATTAAAAGACAGCACTGTCTTAAATATTGGAAATATCATGCCTGCAGATAGCTTTAGTTTGAAAAGGCACTGCCCTAATGAAGTTGTGTTGATCAATACTGAGACACATCCCAGCCAACTGGAAACATTCCCTGAAGAAAGCAGTTCTGATTCTCGCAGAGCAAAACCCTGGAAGATTAATAAAAGGGTCTTGTGGTCATCTGTGTATTCACAGTTTTCGTTAGTGGTGATTTCACCCACCATGTCAATGTTTACCTTCTTTGATGTTTGACTCTTTTTGTAGTACAGAGGCAATCTCTGAAACACAGCTCTGCTTAAGCAAATGAAAGTTCCAACATGAAAGAACAGCTTCAAAACTGACAGTATTTGATTTTTTCCCCCTATTTCAGTTTACACAATAAAATAACACCAGGAACTTCAACCAGAGAATGATCGAGGTGTACGGTTCTACTAGCCCTTTTAAGCCTAAGTGGCACCAAACTTTAAACAGCAAAATTATGTAGGTCAGACTACATATTCAAGTGCCAGAATCCAGACCTGAACTATAGGGATGAAAGGCAGCTTACACAAAATGAGGATGGATATTCTCTTCTGTCCTGTACCCTTGTTGCTTCAACACTTCCTCTTTTTCTCTGTTGTATGTCTTGACACAGAACAGCCAATTTCCTCCCAACAACCATCTACACACTATTTGTATTTCCGAAATACAGAAGTGTCTTCTTCTGGTCCCATGGGTAAAGGGCCTATTTTCTCAGGTGACTGCTTTTTGCCAAATTTTATCTGAGAACCTAGGTGATCTGCTCCTATTAGCAGTTATTACAGGGTTAGGATTGCATACTGCTATTCTTTCATGTATGTGTTGTTCCCTGATGAGTCTTGCATGCTAATCAATTGTAGGTGTGGCTCTAATTTTGTGCAATTTAGATATCACTTTATATAAAGCTGCACAAGACTTTGGCCTACTTTGAAATAAAATAATTTCGTCTACTGACTTTCTTTTTTCTTCCCTATAGTCTATGAAATAGCTATTGATATGGCAGTGCTGATCTGCAGCAGTTCTCCCTACTGACTTCAACCAGCAAGCTGCTCATGAATCTAGCAGATGTTTCAGTTGTCTAGGCCAATGGAAACCTTATGGACCCTTTTTTCTTCATCTCCTCCCAGGAGCAAATGTTAGTACAGCAGACATCTGGATGTGTGCCATGTAGCAACAGCGACAGGAAAAAGCTGCTGTGGCTTTGCTAAGCATGGTGCTGTATACTGATTGTTGTGGGGTTTTTTTTTCTTCAGTCCTCTCTAAGAGAGTTATTTACTAATGGAACACTTTTTACATATAGCCAAACATTAAATCAGTTGTTTTTAAGGTACCCCTAGACTTCTCCTGTTGTGTTATTGAGCCTTGGATTATTAAATAGACATGAATCAAAAAAAAAAACCACCACATTCATGTATTACAATTTACACACACACCCCCACCATTACAAATTTAGGAGTACCTAAATGCAGTGCAAATTGCATTTATTGTGTCCCTAATATAATGCAGAGACTGTCCAAAGGAAATGGTTTAGGGGGTTTTAGGTATGCAAACAATTTCTAGTTTTTAAATTTTGGTTAAAGTAGATTAATTAAAAGGAAACTATATGCCTGAAATCTCTAGCTGCCCTCAAAAAGTATATGGAAAATATTTTTTTCATTATCACTTGACCTCACTTTCTTAGTAGATGGAAGGAACAGTCTCTTATTCAAAACATCTTAATTGTGTTTCTTTTTTTATTGTGACTTTTGGAACCCTTTTATTTGTGAAAATTTAGCACGGGGTCTGCCATTTCTAGTGGTGTATGAATTAAAAAGCTTTAAGCCAAATATCAATATTTGTCTGAAACTGCTTTTTTTAAAAGTAATGACTTGGTATAAGAAAAGAAATCAGAAAAAAAAATCCAAATGTCTTCACTTTATGCATTCATGAGAAGTATTTTTAGAAACAGAAACTCATTAAGACTTCTCTCATGAGTCCATTAAATTCTGACTCCTCAGAAGGCACACAAAGGGACAGGACCGATGTAGCTGTGTGAAGCCAATGGCAGAACTACCAACACAGGAACTGAGTTCTGAATTTCTGCAAGAGGCAGTTAGCTTCAGTGTCACCTGGACTTAAATCTTTCACTCTTTTTAATTAAAAAAACCCTTTATATATTATACAGGCCAGCAAAGCAACTTCATACGTCAATAATTTTCAATTAGAAAAATTGCATATTTCTTAGGAAGTAATTCCAACTCCTCAATGGGAAGGCAATGTCAAAGGATGACAACCCACAACAGGGATGTCGATGCAACAATGAAAATTTTCTGTCTTCCCTAAAACCATATTTTGGTATGTCCTCATGCATAAATAATCTCTTATGGATCTGAAATGAAATTCAGAGATCAATTTTTTTTTTTTTCCTTTTGAATCCACTTATCTTATTGGCTCCATATAAATATTCCAATATTTTAACCACTAAATTCTATTTTAAAATTTATTATTTTTTATTTAAAAAAAAGTAAACCTAAGGAGCTACAATAACTGTATCATTGATTTACTATAGAAAAGTTTTAGTGAAATTTATAACGTGAAACACAAGGGCTCTCTGCAATAACATTTTTTTTAAATCCACTGAAATGTAAGAAATCAGCAAGTATATTGATATGTGCATTAAAGTAATTTTCTAGATCAGTGAATCCATGTCAGTAATGGTTGACTAGATTTTCTACTTGGCTGTAAGAATATTTTAGTGGAAGCCTTTTATTTTATAATTTACTGAATTATTCTAAAGGTTATTTGGTACCCAACAAAATGTTGAATTGAATGAGCTTCTTCTTGAGAAGAGAGCACCACACTTACCCTGCATATCATTGAGAAAACATTTGCATGCATCAAATTTACAGGATAGACTTCTTACGCTTTACATAATAAATTGGCATAATTATGGCATTTTTTGCAGGCTTATTTTAATACATTGGTTTTTTATGGCCAAAAGGCAGGACCGCTAACATGCATCTCTTTAAAGTCCAGCAAGGAAAGTGGCTGTAGGGTACCTTATATCAGGCAAAAAGGTGCAGTGCATCTGGAGGTTTCCTTGCTGAGTGATGCATCTTCGGAACAAGCTTTAACCTTGCTAGCTTGGGCATCACTAGCGCAGGTAACATATCTACATGTGGTTATTGCCTGAATCAGCGCCATAGCCACATGCCCATACAAAAATGCAACTTTAAGTCCACTAATGGGTGTTGCAATAAGAGTCAGGAAGAAGAAAAATAATCAGCAAGGATAAGCAGCCCCTACGCTGCAGCTCATGGAGTAAGCAGCGGCAATATTAATGAAAGGCACAGAGGGGGCAACCACATGTGTGCTATTTCCTTAAGCACCCTAAAGAATGAGCCATCCGAAAAAATACCAAAAATGCTGTTACACAATTGGGAAATGCAAAGAAAAGGAGAAAAAAGCAATCGCTATTCCATCTCTTATTGTATAGCTGTCAGGTTAGCAGCCTGGAAATTTGTGAGTTGCAAAATGGCAAACAACATTTACGTGTTGATGGGTTTGAGTCATAAGAAGAAAAGAGAAACAGAGCAAACGTGAATTAAAATGCTTTAAAAAGGAGTACAGATTCGCTTTTGAAAATGTAAGGGCTAGCCCACACTCCAGATAAAGAAAAATCTCACAGTTAGTACAGAGTTCATTACATGGCAAAGGAGGATGTCTGATACAATTTACAAAACTGATTTATACCAGCTTGGTTATAGAGAATTTTATTTATTGTCTTTAAATCTCAGCAGTTACCACAACTAGCCTAAGCAGGGAACTATATTTCTGCATTTGGGAAATATAAATGCCAAAGACCATATTTGCATTTCAGGGGAGGGCAGGAGAGGGGAGGAGGAGACACAATGACTAACATCTGTTGCACAGATTGCGACAAGTAGACTTATTCTGGACAGCAAAGTACATTTCTCAGGTGAAAAAATGAAAGAGCAATACATTGAATTAATGTCTTTCAAGGTGGAGTAGTGTAAGTTAAACATGAGGTTTTGAACTTCTGATTTTTAAATTAAGTTTTTAAAACACATCGCATACCACTGATGTTTGGGTTTTGGTCTTCGGAATGAGTGTAATAATTTTAGTAACTTTCAGTCTATATCTGAGGAAAAAGTCTATTTTTTCTAGCTGCTCTTTGTTTTTTTATTTTTATTTTTTAAATCTAAACAGTAGAAAATGCAACATGCATATTTCTATATCTTCTTGTCTGCTTAAATTCAGATGACTTTTTTATTTCTATTGCACAAAGCTCCTCTTTCTTGGCATTCATCCACTTGCAATCTGAATCCCTGCCTGAAAGATTATCTATGAGAAGGTAAGAGCAGAACAGATCTACCTCATCAAGTTCCTTCATTTTGAGTATCTCAGATACTGTGTTCTCAAGACCATGCACCGACACAGTAGACAAGCAAGAACTTAGAACACAATGGGGTTTATTAACATTGTTACAGCAAATTTTATACCCCCGCATATCCAGATGCTTGCTGCACAGCCTTCTTTGACTGCAGACACTATAGAGTAGTGGTTTTTTGCTGAAGTAGTTAAGAATACAAAGATTCGAAAATTGTTTCATTTGGGAAGGAGAGATGAAGATACAGTGGGGATTTCCTGTGATCAAGTCACAGCAGTTTAAAAAAAGAGCACAAAGTTCTGTATCTCTGAGCACATGAAACAACAGAAAAGGTGACTTTGCCCGTGATTCAAATCTTTTCTCAGTCAATACTCTGCCTCAAGGCATCTGTCACACTTAGAGGTTTTTGTTCAGGTTTGGTTGGGTGTTTTTTGTTGGTGTTTTTTTGGGGGGGAGGGAGGGAGGAGTGGCAGTGGTGAGGTTTTTTTTGTTTGTTTGGGTTTTTGGGATTTTTTTAGTCGGTAATCCAGCACTCAGGCTCTCTCTCCAGAAGAGCCTGTGGGAAGCAGCTAACTGCCACAGAACCAAGTCACAGAATCACAGAATGGTTTGGGTTGGAAGGGACCTCAAAGATCCTACAAGGGCCCAGTTATACTGGTTCAGCATTTCTGACCTAGAGCAGGAACAGCTATCTCCACCCTATACCCCAATCTGCAGTGTCAATTTACTGATCCTCATGAGCTTCCTTCACAGAACCACAAACACAAAATCATATCAGCTAAATGATTCAGGTAAACTACATTCTATCTTCCATGTCTGCCCTTTCAGACAGACAGTTCTGGGGTAGAGATGGTTGTTCAACATTGTTACATTGCCTTTTTTAAACTCTCTGAAGTGCCATAGCTACATATTCCCATTTTATGAAGATACAGCAAAATCCATAGGAATATCTTTCCAAAGTCTTAGCAAAAAAAACCCCAAACTAGCTCTTCTATAGGTTTGTATGTCTTCATATTATAAGTGCAGCTTTATTAATTTTTGGATGTTTTGCCTTTTGCTTGACTCTAAGAATCAAAGGAACAATAAAATGACAATAATGAAGACATCTTTTAGCATCTTGCCTGAGTGAGCTCTCCTGAGCACCACAGAATTACATTCTGTTACATGCACTTATAAATCTTCCTTAAAGCATTCCTTGGGCTTTCTGTTCATCAGTTCTCCCAGAACCAATCCACGGATGAAAACAGATTTATCAACACAGTAATGCCAATATAAATCAAAAGTCAGATGAAATGTAGCCCACTATAAAATAGTCCATTTCTTAAAAAAAAAAAAAGAAAAAAAAAGGGAAATATACCAGAATTTTATCTTTTCAATTAATTCAATCTACAATTAAATCATGTCTATTTTAGATATTCTTCCATTTCCAATTTATGCTTTCTGCCATCAACAGCAGTTGCTTTGAAGCCTTTTGTCATGTACGGTTCTCATGTACAACAGACTTGGATCAGTATGTCTACCTTACTCTTTCACTGGCAGCAGACTCTAGAAGATCTCCTCTGCTTTTCTCTGGATGCTTATTTCCCTTGCCAAATCCTGTTTTGCCCTGTGTGCTGCTTCAACTATCAGGCTGAAGCTATTAAATTTTTCGGTTTCAATGGTCCCAGGCTGGCTCACAAACATCTGAATCAGTGCAACTGAGGTCATCAGGACTGGGAAGAACTTCTCTGGTATCAACTCAGTATTAAAACCTGATCTCTGATATCAACTTAGTATTAAAACTGGTATTAAATCATATTCCTGTGATTTCCTGTGTGCAAGAGAAACTTACGTGTGAAGAGATACACACAAACAAATATGTGCTGAATAACAATGCAATAAGATTATGCAAGATAACTCAAAACCCAGCTGGAGAATTCTCTTACTTAACACATTACACTAAACTCACTTACAGAAACAACTTATAATAACATTTCACAAAGGAAGTTTACATCTTTAAAAGACCAAGAATAATTAGGTGGCTTTTACTAAAACATAACTCTACCTCATGTTTTGAGCGTAACAAAACAAGGAGACTGTTATGGTCTCCAAACAAACTGCTGTTACAGTATCTGTTCCGCTGAAAGACTCTATCGTTATTTACACTGCTTCTGGGCAATTATTTTGAAATAATAAATTCACTGCAGATAGTGCATCTCATTCCCCATGCAGGGAAACTTTCCTTTCCAGGAGTATACACAGGTCCTCAGACCATGCCCTCTGTAAAAACAGCTTTTAATGGCTTTGCTTTGGGGCAGGATGGAAAAATAAAAAGAAACCAAGCCAAAAGCAGACAACAAAATACAGCTGTTATAGACCTGCACTCGCCCATAAAGAGAGCTTTTTTTTTCCCTCTGATTTTTACAACAGGCAAAAAATCTCCATCCAAATATACCAAATTGTTTAAAGTAAATGAAATTGCTCCAAGAGAGAATGAAAGTCAGAAGAGGAAACAAGCAATTGAAATTGTAATTTGGGATTTGCATAAATATTTCCATTTTTTTATGCAATTAATGTCATTTAGAAAAACAAAAAAAGAAAAATCTATTACCTGTCAATTCCAAGAGCTGGAGTTTCAGTAAAAACGAAAATAAACACAACATGAGGCTTGTCACAGGACAGACAGCAGGAGATGACACTCTCTTCATACACAAATGAAAATGTAAAAGAAATAATTGTGTGTTGCACTGCTGCTGCACTCTGGTTCTTTTGTTCCAAAAGCCACGCCAAATCCATTAAGCTACGAGATCATGAGAAGCACAAAAACTCTATGCTGGTCTGTATTTGAGAACTGGTACACTGATACAGACAACTAACTTGCTGTTGACTGTTGCAATTACTGCTGTTACAGATACTATGGCTTCAGGCTTCATATACAGAAGGACAACATCCCTGGGAAGAAAGAAGCAGGAACAGTGGGGGAAACCAAACCCAAACCCAGCAACCTCCCTTGGCCTCCAAAGCACTATCATATTTGTTTGCATATGTGAAGTTCTGTTCCAAAAGACGAAGAAAACGTACAGCAAACCCAGTGCTTGCAAATAGCCTTCAGAGCCCATCCAGTGCAGCCACTGCTCACATAAAGCTGACATGAGACTTCTGGAAAATGCTTAATATGCTGCCTATGAATAGGCCTAGCACATGTCTACTGTGCGTGAGCATCAGGTCTGTTTGGGCCTCCTCCGGGCTCTGAAGTGAGATGCATGGCCTGGCCTTCAAGAAATGCTGAGCTGCACTGTCCTAAGCGAAGCTTAAGCGAAGGTATACAGGGGCAGGGTAATTCTCTTTTGCTGCCTAGAACACAGTATGAAAAATCATCCAATGTGAATAAATGCCAAAACACCTCTTATTGCAAAAGACAGATTAAATCCTTTCTTTGCTCCTAAATAACAGAAACAGACATCTACGGCAAGACATCACAGCATCTTAAGAGCTATGGTGAAACAGCTACAATAAGAAGCTATTCCCCTCCCTTCACTACAGCAAGCAACATTCACTATCTCTGATAGCTAAGAAAGCTATCCAGGAAAGTAAAGCTTTTATTTGTTCTCCCTCCTATGCTTATGGATGACTCAATGGTACCAAAAGTATTACAATCCTGAAGAGAAGTAAAAAGTAGAAGGAAGTTTTTCTAGCACTCGTACAGCTGCCCAATGTGGTTGTGTTTTAAAAACGAGGCAGAAAATCTGTACCTAACCTCTAAGCAAGCACACTCCTAAAAAAGCCAGGAAAAGCTTTGCTAGTGTGTGATCACCCACAGATTAATGACTATAAAAGATAAGTCAAAGAGATGGAAAAAGAACTAGATCTACCCCACTCTCTATCTTGCATTTATGGTGTATTTGTAGGCTTCAGTTATCATTAAAAAATATCCAGGAGACCACATTACATAAAAATCCCCAACATTTAGAGCATTAAAACATAACAGCAGAAATGGAGGGACCAAAATGATAGGATGTCTTGCAGATGACACTACAGAAATTGGATCTGATGCAGCGAGAGTCAGAAGGCTGGTTTAGCGGGCAGAAAAAAGTAGCAACTGAATTGAAGAGCAGACAGACAGAATATTTAAATCATTGCTTTGGGCAGACTACCCACAGATGACTGAAACATGGGGAAGCCGGAGAGAAAAAGATTATGACAAGGTGTCTGAACAACAATGAGTGATTTTTAATCAGTCTTTAACATGCCTAACTTGACAGGTAGAAAAGAGACCTAGTTTCCAAAAGGGCAGATCTTAGTATTTGCTGAAAAACTGAAAAGCACTAGTCAATTCTAAAATTCCTTGCTGAAATAGCTTGGGTGTGAGCATGCCTTCTAAAACCAAGGAATGATAATAGATTGAAGTACAGTGATAACTTGAAATGAAAGGGAAAAAAAAAGGAAACAGTACAGAGAAAATTGGATCAACAGGGAGAAAGGTGAAAGGACAAACTCCATCAGAAAGTGCTGGTTTGGCAGCACTGAAACATTTCACAGAAATGCATAAATTCTGATGACATGCTGTTTAGAAAAACAACTGCACAACTTTACAGGCTTTGAAACACCAGGAGGAAACATCATGAATTTTCATTGAGAAATATACTTTAGATTATTTTGTTTTAAAATATTGCCTTTCACATTTGATGCTGTTTAAACTCACATATTGTATACAGAAAGCTAAACAAACTAGAGTGACACTATAAAAGAAAACATTTAAGTTTTAGCAAACAGAAGCATTTTAAACTGACTTTTGTTTCTACTCTGATACCTTACTGAATTTGAAAGATGGAGTGGGGTTTTTTTGGGTTTTTTTGTCGAGTGTGGATTACTTTAATGTGGAACAAACCTGCACATTTCAATGAGTTCCAACACGTTCATTCACATTTACACATGGTCTCTAGCTGCATCACAGCATTAAAAGAGGGATTCACAGAACACAACATCTATCTACATTTTCCTCCTACAGGTCACCAGAAATAGCAATATATTCTTTAAGTAGAAATATAGAATAGACAAGACTAAGGTTTCTAAACCAATTTTCATTCTACTTCAAGTTGGGTGTGGAGGGAATTGACTAATAAAAAGTCTTACACACAAAATCCATTATAGGAAGGCTCATTTCCCCAAAAGTGGGTCAGAATCAATTTCAACCTTGTTAACGGGATTTGAAAATGAAGACTGTTGAAACAAGCAATGCAGGAAAGAGATTTTAAAGTCTTTGTTTTGTACCCTAACTTTAAGTTTAACAAACAAATTTTAAGGGATCAAAGCTAGACTATTATGAAGCATAAAACTATCTCTGCTGAAAACCATAAATTATGTATGGAGCAGGCATATTTACCGGTGCTGCTAGTAACGCAGAACATCTCTGAATGAGCACTGACTGCTGAATGCCTCATGTTCTTTTATGATGAATTATGCAGAAAGCTCTACCACCACAACTATGCTAAGGTGCTAGAGTTCATGTACACGAGTGTTTGCGAGTCATTCAATAAGCAAGAGACAAAAATATTACCTTTTTCCTTTTGCTCAGGTCCAATGTTTTGTGACGAGTAATTGCCACTAACACAAAAATGGATATATTGAAAAATGTCAGATAGAATTATTGTCTTTTCCACCTCCCCTCTTTCCTTTTCTTTTCTTCTCTCCCCCCTCCCACCATGTCTCCCTTCAAGTGATGCAGCTGCAGGAACCTTTGAAATACTGATTGGAGTGATGCATCAAATTCCACGAGCAGAAATGGCATTTGAGATTATAACAACCAGCATGTCAATTTGATAGTTTCTCCAGCAGGAACAGTTAATTTTCAAAGAAGCTTTTGCTTCTTCCAAAATAAGGATGATTCCAGAATGGGTTCATTTATATTCAAGACTCGGAGGAATTTAAAGTACTAGTGAGGTATGGGGAATGTCTATATGGCCCAATGAGGCACAACACATCACGTCTTTCCTGCTACGAGGTAGAGACATCCAGCAGCCATCTGTTACATGTCTAGATAGCTTTGATGCGTAGCTACACCTTAGCTGTACTATTTCTGATTTGAGACCCAAGTCAGCATTTCTTTCTGGTAGCCTCACTAAGCCATGAGTTGGTGTGTGTGCAGGGATTTAGTAGACAGAATTGAAATTAAACGAGAAGAGTAAGTGCACATTTTCCCATCCATATCTGGAACAGATAACGAGACAGCAGTTTGCTTTGGAGGACAAAGCAGTAGTCATCAGACTTGTTCCAGAAGAGTGGGAACAAAAGATTAGCCTAAAACCCGACCCATACAGCCATCATGAGTGCTTGGTGACCTGATACGCTGTAGATAGGCCACATGTGGCTGTGAGCAGCCACCAATGTGTATCTGCAGCCCAGAAGGCCAACCACACCCTGGGCTGCATCAAAAGAAGTGTGACCAGCAGATTGACAGAGGTGATTTGGCCCCTCTACTCTACTCTGGTGAGCCCCCACCTGGAATATTGTGTCCAGCTTTGTAAAACTAAATACAAAAATGACACGGACCTGTTGGAACATGTCCAGAGGAGGCCACAAAAATGATCAAAGGGATGGAGCACCTCCCCTATGAAGACAGGCTGAGAGGTTTGGGCTTGTTCATCTTGGAGAAGAGAAGGCTCTGAGCAGACCTCATAGTGGCCTTCCAATACCTGAAAGGTGACTATAAGAAAGCTGGGGAAGAACTGTTCACAACGGCATGTAGCACTAGTAATGGTTTTAAACTAGAAAAGGGGAGATTTAGGTTGGGTATTAGGAAAAAAGTTCTTCAATGAAAGTGGTGGATCACTGGAATAGGTTGCCCAGAGAAGCAGGGGAGGCCCCATCCCTGGAGACATTCAGGGTCAGGCTTGATGGGGCTCTGAGTGATCTGATCTAGTGAAGATGTCCCTGCTTACTGCAGAGGTATTCGACTAGATGACCTTTAAAAGTCCCTTCCAACCTAACACACTGTGATTCTATGTTATATAAACTGCTAATAAACAATGCAATACCACCCAGCCCCCTTACCCCCTCCCAATACTTAAAGTGGAACTGATTCCAAATAAAATATACAACTATTATTTAGTCCTTGTGCTATTTGCACTATTTTTATTTAGTTAGACCTATGCATAAGTAAAAAAATGTATAATTTTCTTCCTCTCTCTTTTCAAATTGAAGACAGTGCTTTAGCACACTGCTTTTTTTTTTTTTTTTCCCCAAACTTCTCATTTAAGGCAGGTGGTTTAATTTTCAGATCTTCAGGGAAACATATCCATTTTGGGCTGAAAACTTTGTCTGCCTCATTTCAGCAGAGAGGATTCATTTTTTTCCTCTTTAAGAAAGTTATAAACCTCATCTTGAAGTCTTTGAAGATGAAATGTATTTTTCCTATGCTCCTAGCTTCAGCAGTGGCCTAGAGATTTAACAGGAAACTAGGTCATTAGAGTCCCTGATACTTTCTTTGACATAACTAAATGACATCTCTTCTGGAATCCAAATGTCATTTTTGCCCTTTATTCTTAGAAAAATAGATGTCAATCCCCACTAGAAAACACTGCGATCATTACCTTTTCATAGAAAATTTAAATCAATGGGAAATCAAATAAGTTTGAAGCTCCGCTTCTCTACAGCTTCTGTTTCAGGTCAGTTTTCTAGGCTTCCTGAGCTGCCCAAGCCTCTCTCAGCTGGGCAGTCTGCTCTTCTGATCAAGTATCAATCTAGAGGTATACAAGGCAGCATCTGTGCATTTTGGCGGCCAGCTCACGGTGTTCGGGATCGGAAAAAGTCTGCTTCATTTCACACTGAGTTAGAGAAAAAGCAAACCTAGCATTTTAGTGAACTTTCATGCTACAATCTGACTTCACATTGTAATGCATTCAACAGCAATACAAAGCATAATGAATACATTACTATACGGTAGGTAAGTGAATAGCAATGGGTGAAATATAAAGCTCAACAGGTTTTAAGATTAAATGGCTCATTCTAATCATAAGTGACAGTAGTTGAGAAGGCCTTGTCTCTCTTTTCATTGGCATCCTCCTGACACCAGCCCAGATCTCTCATTCCTCCAGCACACTGTTCCTCTTCTAAGAATGCCCACCTCTCTCCCACACATGTTAAGCATGGCTTGAAATTTTACAAGATTGACTGGTTTTTTTTTATTATGGTCCCCCAGGATACACAATTTACGTCTAATAGACGCTCACATCACACAGTCAAGGGAACAAAGCAGACAGAAACAGAGAAATGATGTCTTGCACAATAATTTTCCATGAACAGCCCAGAAAATACCATTACAGAGACCTCTGAAGCTGCGAGGCCTTAATAATTGTATGACAGAAATGACAGAACAACACTGAAGATTGAAAAAAACAACCACCCTGGTGGGAGGCCAAGGGATGGCCTACTGGGAAGAAGTCTGAAATTCAAATCAGTATGGAAGCTAGGAGATCTAAGCACGAGAAATATGGTCTAGTTTGATCACAATGCAAAATCTGTGTTAGCATTTAATTCCAAATTCTCTCCCATTTGTTTTACGAGTATCTTGAATTTCTCCCTCCCATCACCCTTCACACCAAGTATATCAAACCACTGTTAGTTTGCCCTGTTTTCTTTAACAGTTTTTGACCTGCAACCCCAGCGTAGAGAAATGAAACACTGACACACAGGCTTAGACCAAATTCAGGAAAGAGTCTTAGAGAACCTCCTCTAGCACAGAAGAGAGTATTCACAACAAGTGAACAAGAGCCAAGCAGTCACATGCACTTGTCTTCTGTATACCTAGGATCCTGCTAATGATAATGCAGGGAAGTCCTCAAAATGCCTCCTCTTGTAAGTTGTCTCTTCATGCTGACCTATTCTATGGTCCGGTACTGAGCTACTAAGCTTCGAGACAGCCATACCTTTATATCAGCCTAAGAAGATAAAGGAATAAAGCAAAAGCAGCTCTAACATTAGCCCAGCTGATGCAAAGACCACACTAGAATTTCAATTACCCATGTCAAGCGTGGTACTGCATAAGTGTTTAAGTGCTCTGCTTTGCTAAAACAAAACCTCTCCTCAGCTTTGACTTTGGCAAGTCCGGTTCTTATCTCACTTTTCAAGGAGTCTGAAGTAAGATTCAAGAGGAAAACACTCCAAAGCAGCATGAAGCTCAGTGGTCAATATGTGGGGCTTTAGTTCTGCCTTGGCCAAGAAGTTCAAGCGTTTCAGCTGCCTCAACTTAAGAGCAGCCTCCTACTTCCACATCTGCAGGGTTTCAAACACTAGAACTTTAATTGGGTGGATTTGGGAAATGTGTGTCTAAAGACCTTTTACTTTTCACTCTGTACATTACACACTGAGACATCTCCCTAAAAGAATAGGTTCATTCTATCAATGTCTACATTATCTTGTAATGCTTTGTACCCAACTGAAATTTATTAATATGGAGCAAAATGGGATATCAAGATTAATATAGATCCTCACTTTTCTTGGACAACTTAGGTTTTTTGTAAGAGAAAGTCCTTATTCCTGAATTTTTACCTGCAACTCTGATTGCAATATATTGGCGATCAGCTGGAAAGGAGAAGGGTATTTGGAGACCTGACTCTGGCACCTGTAAGACCTAGCCACCTATGTGCGCAGTTCTGTGGTGCACACCACATTATTTTTTCTCCAGGATCATATGAAATATTTTTAAATAAAAATGTAAATGCTTGCAAAATAATCTTTCTTTAGATCTATTGACTGACCCGGTATTTACTGTGTTAAATTAAAAGCAAAAGATAAAACTGACATGTAAAGCATCTGTCTAATTTTTTTTCAAGATACCATCTGATTCATGTTTGCCTTTCTCCTTAATAACTTTCATGTTACATTAATGTCTACACATATTCAGAGAAAGAAACTAGTGACACACTTTAAAGAAATAGTAATAAAAATCCTCTCAGCTCAGGTGACAGGCTGAAATCTGAAGGGATTTTTTTGTTTGGTGTGTTTTTGGGTTTATGTTTTTCTCAGATACCTGTAACATTCCTGCAATTTCACTTGCATCCTTTTCTATCTAGAACTGAAGACTCATAGTGAAAACATTCTTCAAGATAATCTGGCTGCATCTACCTTTATACTTACAGTGTGTTTTTAATTAATTACATATTCTTCTTCCTCTTGTAATCTGTTCTTTTTAATACAGAAGCAAAAGAGAAATAAGATTCTAACACACAATAATATCTCAACAGAAAATAAATATTTAAAACGTTTAAGGATACTGTCTTTTAAGTATGAGATAAATCTGATATCTGATTCTTCTCAAGACAGCAAGGTGATTTATAAAACAAGAAAAATATATTAAAATAAAATTTCCACATCCCGTGGAAAAAAAGGAAGATATAGAATCTGTTTTCCTTGGAAGAAATGTGAGAAATCAAAAAAGAAACATCAAGCTAGAGAAATTATTAGACATTAAAAGAAAATTGGTTAAATGGTTAGCTATTAAATTGGACAAAAAGCCTCCAACTGTGTCAAAACGTAGCGGGATAAAACCAGGAAAATACTTGAGATATATTTCCAAAAATTCATTTAGCAAAAGAGACCAATGAAGAAAAGAAAGTGACAGAGAAGACTACCGCTTAGAGGAACATTTTGAGTGCTTAATTCAAGTGCAGATTTCTGACGAAGATCATACTGTGCTTATCTTACAACCAGGATATAAAGCTGCCTACTAGGTGACAGGGATGGCAACTGTCATTAGCAATGCCATTTTTGACTAGAGATGGCAATAATATGTCATTTTATGAGGTGTGATTGTTTGTTGCAATAAATATATGCTGTAACCTTGGGCTAACAAGGGAAAACATTTGAGGGTCATTGGAAGGAGAAAAAGGCTGAGGAATTCTGCTACACCTGTCTGGTCTAGTACTGAGATACACCCAAATGTATGAGCTTCTTTTCCCACAAAACACAATTAAAGTAAAGCAAAGCAAAGCAAAACAAACAAACACCAAAGGAAAAAAAAAACCCAAACAACAAAACAACAAAACCACCACACCTTAATCTAACTTTGTAATAAACTCTTACATTGCATGGCTATTTAGAATATGCATCTGACCATGAGGCTTCCTTTATACCAAATACCAAGTAAATTCTGATAATCTTGTGTGAATTGACACCCATTTCAAAGGCACTCAAACTACCTTTTGAGCCTCCATTAGTAATCCAACACCAACAAGTCACTAAGTTAATTATTACGAGGAATTTCAAAATCATTCTGTATTGTTCCCAGATTGGCCTGGTTTTATCTGAAAAGTAGTAATTCCCCTCAGGACTTCTATCCCTCTGCTTCTTGATTTTTTTTCTCCTATGCAGATAAATTCACCAGCATTTTCTAAAACGCTAGATGCAATGTGCAAGAAAGCCTATGACCCAAAGACACGTAGAGACACACCAGCACACAAGTTGGCTCACAATCAAGGAAGCCAAGTACTTAGAGATGTGGTACAATAACTAAGATATTTCAGATATTTACATTGACTTTACCCCCAACTTTAAATACACAGGTGGATTCACTGGCTTCAGGAGAATTACAGGCTTAACTAAGCACACAAGTAAATGTTTACAAGATCAAGTTCCAAATATATAATCCATATAAGCCTGACACTTCGCTTCTCTATATGAGCAAGCTGTAAAACCTTCTTTGAATGAAATTCTCTGCATAGTGTAGACTGCGTTACAGAAGGAATTAGAGGTTTTCTCGAGCTGAAGATGTTTGAAACTAAGAAGAGGAAAGTATATATGCGTTTGCCATAAACACTGACAGACTCCTATTAAATGCAGTCAGCCTGCATTTAAAACCAACGTCCTCTCTTTTCATATGGAGCTTGGTTTATGTTGCTGTAATGCAATAATACTTACACCAGAGATAAACATTTTTTCAATTTATAATACTTTCTACTGAATAATAACAAAGTATTTGAAAAGCTATTCAATTTCCCTCCTGGTAGTATTAAACAATGAGGAAAAACATAAAGCTCTCCTTATTTTGCCTAATATATATTAATGTGTGAGTCAACATTCTGCACAACAAAAATTGCTTTTCAAAACTAACTAGCTAACAAACATACCTCTCTGCACTGCTATCCATGAAACCTCATCTTCCCAAAAGCCCAGATTCCAAACCTTTCTCTGTCACCTTTGTCAGTTCCCTAACAAATCTCTCCATCATCCTACCCCAATCAACTAACTCACCGCTCAAGCTGTCATGGCTTATGCCGACCCATATCTGCTTTCTAAGTCTGCTCTATTCCTTCATCACTGTCATGCAACTGTCACAATCTTCCTTGGATTATGCTACCTTTGCACCCAGAACCTGTTGTGTGTCAATGTGCCTTGCCTCCTGGCTTGTATAATTTCATGTAAGGCTTAGGGCAAGGACCTTTGTTGGGACTTTGCTGTCTATGCAGCATTCTAAGTGTGACTCGCTGGCTGGATATGTCCGGTATCAGGATCTAAAGGCAGAAGAAAGGCTATTATGCTGTGTTGGACACAGGGCTCAAAAAAATCTTCCAAGAAGGTATTGGCCTGACCATCACCACTCTGTGCCACTTCATTACCACTGCAACTCCTAAGAATCTGCTTCCAGCTTCAGTTACATGGCTTTGCCTCTTAGTACAAGAGAAGTAAGAAGGCACAAGTGTGCAGAAATCACTGAAAGTCAACCAGGGTGCTATGAAGTCATCTACAGCTCAAACTGCTGTTTGGACACACATTCATCCACAAGGCTATTTTCCATTTAGGAATCTACATAGATCAAGTGACATCTAAAACTCAACAACAGCAACAAAAAAAAGAAACAAAAAAACCCAACACCAAAACTCACAAAAATATATCATGGCCTTACTACTATTAACACAACAACTTGACTAATATATCAAAAGATTTGGAGACCTTACAGACAGCGAAGACTGGAAATAGTATAATCATTTCTTTGGACAGATTCATCTTCTGTTTAATTCCCATTTCACTTGAGAGACTCAATCCCATTCAGGGGGAAAGGAAAGTGCTAAGAATTCATAAAAGCATGCACTTAGAGAGAGGAAATTAAGAATGCTGACCTATACATTTTTGGTCAATAAAATAGCTTATAAAATCTGGAGAACTGTTTCAAAAGCACATGAACTGTATGCTCGTCTAACAGAACAGCATTCTTGCATTACTTCAGAGAGATCCAGTGGCATGTCCACATATAATCAACAGACTGTTTTCTTGCTTACTCTTCGAGCACTTTTATATTTACATTCTTCTGGTAGAAATTAACATACTGTTAAATATAACAAACAATCAGGAGGAAAGAGAAATGAGAAAAAAAACCCCACACCAACAAAAGCCAAACCCAACAATAAAACCCAACCAAAAAGACATGCAAAGATTAAGAAAACTAGGTCATAAGTCTTCCTGTTGTTTGTAAAGGAAATACAGGGTAGAAGCAAGGAATATAACAAAGAAGACCAACAGCAGAAAATGCCCCCAGGACTAGACAAATTAAAATAAAATTTGGAATGCTTTCACTGGAAACACAACTCTTTCTCAAAGGACAGACTGCCTCAAAACAGTTTTTTATTATTTAGGCTGAACTGCTTAACAGGAAGCATTTCAGACTATGAAATAAAGAGGGGTGATTGGAAGATTTTGTGTAATCTTCAAATGTTGGCTTTGTACTTAGGAGGAGGGCAGTCAGGACACCACAGTAAATTCAGATTTATCGCCATAGCAGTTTATACAGAAGAGGAAACCAGTCCTAAAACTGGATATAAAGACCATTCATGTGCACAAGCTGTGGGTGAAAAGATGTGCCTAACTGAATTAATGAATACATAGGAAATAAAATTATTTGCATGCTAATGCAAGGAATATAGACAGCAAAATGCAGGAACCGTAGACAAGTGCCCTCTGCTGCAGGGAAGAGAGAGGTAAGACAGATAATTGTGGTTTGAATACTGCAAAACCATAGGCTTTTCATAGAAGATGAAAATAAAGGTAAGGTTAGCCAGGTCCAAAGAGCAACTGGCAGTAAAGATTTTTGTTGGACCAAATTAACTTTGAGGAAGTTGGTAAATATGATTTATTGTTCTACTTCCTTCAACCTAGATTTGTTTGTATAGCAGACAGATATTTTTGACAATGTTAATGAAATCAATCTGGCCACAAATTTTGCTGCAAGGAGATAATTCTCAGAAAGCTAACAGATAATTCTCAGGTGCTAACAATGGCAAGACCTCTTAGAAACAGGATATTCAGAAGGCCCCCTAAAACCAACAGTGGTGATAAAACATTCCTAAAGCAAGGCTCTTTATCCACAGTTTCATCCTGTAGGTATTGGATTGAAAATAAAATCAAGGAAAAGAAGCACTAAAGAATCTAGCCAGTCACCACATTTAACACCTCTCCTGATGTGATGTATAAAGTTTCATAACTTGTTTTAATGAAGCCTAATGATGTTATTGAAATCAGCAGGCTTTTAGAGGTGGGGAGAAGGATATTCTACTACTCTTAGCAGTGCTAAATACTGTTTCAGTAAAAAAATCAAAGGAAATAACTTTTGTAATCAGGAAATAAAGACAACTTGTGCGTTATAGCTTGGAACCACCCAGAGCATGTGCCAATAGTTTTTGCTCCGGGCCTCTTTTCTGCCCCAAACATGCGGAAAGCATCGTAAAGACAGTCTAAACAGGAGAAACATATGTCAAGATCACAACAAATTCCTGTATCACCTGACACAGAGAAGCTAGTCAAAGCAGCTGAGCTGTTTCTCTCTCTCTCTCTCTCTCTGTTATATTTATGTTTTGTCCTTCCACAATTTTGTTCCATAAATGCAAAAATCTGCGGTTTTAAGTGAATATACTCTTTAACCAATAATCTTGCATTCTGATTAACTAAGTAAAAGATCTGACAAACAAGGTACTAATCTCTCCTGGTTGCTGGAGAACTGGAACAAG
>VZTU01007162.1:0-79971 GCA_013400835.1 Zapornia atra
TAGATTAGATATTAGGGGAAAGTATTTTACAGAATTAGTGGGGAGGTGCTGGGCAGGCTGCCCAGAGAGGTGGTGGATGCCCTGTCCTGGCAGTGTTCAAGGCCAGGTTGGATGGGGCCCTGGGTAACCTTGTGTAGATCCAGGCCTGGAGGTTGGTGGCCCTGCCTGTGGCAGGGGGGTTGGAGCTCTATGATCCTTGGCATCATAGGATCCAACCCATATCATTCTATGATCTCTACCATGGTATGGGCAGAGAGCCTCCTTGGTGGGGTCCATGGTGGCTGTGCAACCACCCTGGTTCCCATCATAGCGGTGATGACTGTTTAGTCTCCAAGAGCACCAAATGCAGCACAAAGCACAGTAGAAATTACTGGTTTTGTTGAGACATGGCTGGCAATGGGGTAACCCCTGTTTCCAAAGCATCTTGTGAATTTTACATTGGAGGAATGGTTGGATAATGGTGTTGGGAGCTTGGTGACAACATCAGTGTCCCATGTAGCACTGTCCAAGTGAAAGCAGATGTAGTTAGCATGGTATTTTTCTTAGTTTTGGTTGGCTCTTTCAATCCCATGTATTTTTAAGTGTCAACTGAAGTCATGCTGACCTGTTTTCTTGGGGCTTAAATGCTTATATAAGACAGATACCAAGCCTGTAGGGTGATTACAGTGCTAATTACTACTTTTGACATATATTTCTAGTGATGAGGGTTGTTTCCAGAATGTCTTTGATGCTATTTTGCACGAGCACTGAGCTGTGACTTTCTTTTAATATAATTTTTCAATGCTGATATTTGCTTGTTCTGTACTATTAGATGTAGGAATATAACAGTAGACTGTATAGCAAATTCGGGCATAGGCTTTATATGTAATAGGAGCCATAAAGTAAACCAAGCAATAGATTTTTGCTATGGGGAAATGATATTTCTATTTTTCTCAGTAGTTTTGCTGTGCATTGCCCTTATTTAATTTACTGTTCCAGTGTCCTTTAAAGTAGAACAAGAATCACCTGAAGGTAAAAGAAGTTGAGAATCATAACTAAACATAAGCGTGGCTTTCTTGACAGTTTTCAATAGCAGCCTCCTTGTCAGGAGTCCTTTCCTTTCTTCTTTATTTTCCCTCTCCTTATTAAGGAGAAGAGAGTTCGAACGCACGTGGTACACACATACATCTCCTGCTATTCACTTAAACAGAAATCATGAGGTAATAAAAGCAAATGCTATAAAAATGCCAACATTTGTAATAAAGTTATAACAAATGCTGAGGTTTGCTAATGAGCTAAACTTGCTAGGCTGCACCTGGATTACCACAGCCAGTTTAGGGGCCCCAAAAGAAGGAGAATATTGGTGAATAGGAAGGTATTCAGCAGAGGCCCCTGGCATGGTCAGGGCTGGAGCACTTGTCCTGTTTGGAGGGGCTGAAGGACTGGTGGTGCTTGTTCAACCTGGAGAAAAGATAACTTCAGGAGGGACCAAAGCCCACAGCTACAAATAGTGAAGTTATAAAAATGCAAAGCCAACTTTGTCACAGAGTGCATGGTAGGAAGGTAAGAGACAATGAGCATGAGGTGAACAGTGCTAACCCAGACTGGACACAGGGAGAAACTTGTTCCCCATGAGGACAGTCAAGCTGTGGAACAGTTCAACCATAGAAGTTGTGCTGTCTCTGTTCTTGCATGTTTTCATAACCTGACTAGACAACGGGTAAAGCAGTTCTCATCTCACTCTTATCATTGCAGGAGGTTAGACCAGACCTCCTGAGGCCTGTTCCAGCCTGAATTATCCTGTGGTCCTTTAATTCTTGATTCCCATTCAAGGACCTGTTACTTCAAGGAAGTACGGCAGATGGGGAGCATGTGGTGAATGCAAGACGGTCTGTTTCTTTTAATTTTTCGTTTTTAAAATGGATCGAACTCATCTTACTGCTTCAAGCAGCACTGATCCTTACAGTGTTTGTTCTTCTGTAGGACTTCATAGGCAGGTGAATAAGGAGTGCCAGATGCAACATAGTTTCTAGTGGAGCTGTGTAGAAAAGCAACAGATTGTCCAGTGCTTATTTTTCTTTTGTGAATGAGCAATGGGTTTTTTAATGCCTAACTTATTTCCTAATGAGTGTCATGCAGTAGCATTTCCTGTTCTTTACCAATAGTGCTGGAAACCATGGCCTAACTGCAACAAAATCTGATAGAGCAGCCTCAAATATTAACTTTCCATGTGTTTAATGAGAAGAAGAAGCTAAGTAATGGAGAAAAACCCTGTTACAGTCTCGCCCACCAGCTTAGGTACTAACTGGGATGAAGGTCTGTGCAGAGGAGAGCTAAGGTGGTATGAGCTCATGCATCTCTTGGTACCAGTCACAAAATGGGCCTGCTGTACTGAGGCTGGTGAAGTGGGATATTTGGATGTAGGAGGTCTTCACTCCATGTCCCAGGTAAACAGCTTCTTGAAAAATGTCTATTTCATGTTGCTGAGCTTTTCAGCCCTCCTGTCTCTTCTCTGTAATGAGGGCTTGTCATGGTTTAACCTGGCCAGCAGCTAAAACAACCACACAGTTGTTCACTCAGTCCCCCCATCCTGGTGGGATGGGGAAGAGAATTGAAAATAGGAGGAAAAATCCCCAAACTTGTGTGTTGAGATAAATACAGTTTAATAGGACAAAAAGGAATATGATGGTAATAACAGCAACAGCAGCAGCAGCAACAACAATAGAAACACCACCACCACCACCAATAATATAAAATAAAAAATATACCCTGAGGTCCCCCATCTCCTGGCCCACTCCCAGTTATGTATGGAACATGACATCTTATGGTATAGAATATCCCTGTGAGCGGTTTGGGTCAGCTGTCCTGGCTGTGCCTTGCTGCTTGGGCACCCCCCACCTTCTCATTGGCAGGCCAGTGTGAGAAGATGAAAAGTCTCTGACTGCTTGGCAACAACTGAAATATCAGTGTGTTATCAACATTATTCTCATCCTAAATCCAAACCACAACACTATACCTGCTGCTAGGAAGAAAATTCACTTGTATCCCTGCTGAAACCAGGACAGGGCTGTAACTGAAGAGGTGTGAGTTGGTTCACTGAAATTAGGGAGCTTCTCCATAATTGCAAACATCTTTGACATTCTTTGGAGTGTGTCTTTGCACTGAGGCTCCCAGAGCAGACTTCTCGTCCTTCTCCTTGACCCTATATGGGGCGTATGCGCAGCACAGCACTAGCTGCTGGGTGTTCTCTGTCCCCGACCAGATGCAGTTGGGTAGCCTGATTTCTGATCACCTGAGTGGTTTCATATGCCACATGAAGAGCAAGAAAGAAGTCAGTATTATTGGACTGAGGTCATAAGGTATACAGAAACAAACCCCCCTGCCCGAGGGGTCCACCTTCTAGGAGGGTTACTTCCCAGTGCTACTCCTGTATGGCAGCTGAACAACTAGATACTCTCCCCAACACAGAGTCCATGCCATACGGCACAATCTTCACCGTAGTGAAAGGCTACCTGTAAAGGCCCACATCCCACTGTAACTCTGTTGCTTTCCTCTGACATGAAGATAAGTGGGAGCCTCAGTGTTATCCCACCTCTAGATGGCATAATGATACTATAAAATGTTCAAGACATTTTATGTATATCTTAAGCAATCATTAAACCATTGTCATGCTGAGAACATGCTCCAAAGACCATCACCCAGGACCCATATTGGGTGATACTAATTCCTAACATGCCTGGAGTGATCAAGATGCTAGTACCAGACTATGGAAAATGCACAGTAGCCACAGTTTAAAATATTACTAAATTAACCATTTTTCAAATACTAAGAGGGCATATCTCATAATTTATAAAAGCATCAGGTCATAACTTAGTTTCTGTAGCGGTCATGTTTGGGTTGCAAGAATGCAAAATCAGGCTCTTGTTTATGAACTTCTGTCACCATTTTTATTCTCTAAATATACTTGCATTTGAAGGGAAATAAAATCTGATAATGTCTGCACATACTGGACATATCGATTCTAGAATATTGGCAAATAAAACTTTCAGAAGCTCACAAAAAATTACTTACTCTTCACTAAGCATATGAAACAGCAGCTTTCATGGCATCTGCACACATGTTTTATTGCAATTCTAAATTTTGCTTGTGGGTATGGAAAAATTCCAAATTATAGTTTTCAAGATAAAAAAAAAATTCCCTGGATTTTAATTTTTATTTTATGTGAGTTCTTTTCTGGTTGGTGCCTTCTCTGAGCTCTTTAGTTCATGGATGTCAAAGAATGCCCCAAATGCCAAATCTCAAATAGTCTTCACTTTTCAACCATCAATGAAATGAGTTCCATAATGAAATAAGAATTTGCACTAGTTTAGGAGATCCCCTGTGGTTCTTTTCTCTGATAAACAACAGAAAAATGGGACTTAGATAGAGACACATAGTATATTATTTGGCAGATCAAACCCTGTGACGGTTAGAAATTGCCTATGAAAGCAGCTGAAAAATGAAAAGTACTTATTTGCTGCACAAGAAGCAGCTCCAAAAGTACCTCTCTGGTCTGTGGTCTCTTGTGACACCAGAGAGCCCCTTTGGGTCCTGCCGTGTGTTGCGGGAGCCACTCTGCATCTGCTCTAGCATTTAGATTGGCACTTTTTAGCCGAGGTCTGCTAGGCTGGAGATGAGATGGCTTTGCAGACCACTTAGTTCCCGTGTCTCAGTAACAACTGCTCCTTGCACCCTGTGATGACGCTGGGGAAGAAGTGAAACATTTCCCAACCATGCATAAAACTCTGGAAATGAGCTTGTAACTGCACCCTGCAGTGGTTAAAGATGCCAGGCTGCTTTGTTAAGAGAGGTCATGAGATGACCCCAGTGGCTTGTCTACCACAATTAGCAGAATTCCCTTATTACATTACCCAGCAAGGAAATAGTAAAGCACAAGTCAAACTTGGGAAAGTTGGGAAATGCCAGATTGAAGGTTTTCTTTGAAAAATTAATTCAGCTGCTCTGGATTTTTGCAGCATGTTACTGCCTTGAACTACATGCTCTGTTCTCCCACAGGAGCCCTTGCTCATTCTATGTACAGATAACTATTGAACATTCCTTCATTGCTTTATTTTCAGTAGTGTGAGGTTTTTCATGCCTAACTGACACAGCAACTAAAACAATCAAGAAACCCCAACAACAATGTGAAAACAGAAATTCAATCATACCACACTACATGGACTTATTCCTCCAGCCTGCCCATGTAAATGCATCCTCGTTTGTCCTCTAGCAGTTGTAAAAGCCATTAATATTCTGTGTGCCTCAGTGGTAGCAGACCCTCACATGGCAGAACTGCACAATGCGGCTCCCAGTTGCTTGCTCAGCTCACACCTATGTGACGGATTTCAGATGACTGGCCCTCAGGATAGGCCCATATGGCGTGGTTTGACAGACTTTCTGTTTTTCCAGCCTGGCTGGAAAAAACAGTACAGAAGAGGAATGTAGAAATTCAGAACACCTGCCTTTGGTTCAGGCTTTTCGAGGCGTGTCCTGTGCCCATGTCCCCAGCCTTTCCTTGCTCTGTGAGCCTCTCAGTGTGCCCTGTTCTGCCCCATCTTTCCATCACTCTGCAGATTCGTGCCCTGACCCCCATCAACTCCCTGCCTCAACCCATCCCCTGCTGTCTTTCCTGGCTTTCAGCCTTCTATCTCCAGACCTGCTCTATTGTGTTTGCTTTACCTCAAAGCCAACCATTTTTTCCACTGCTAACAAATTGCCTGGTTTTTTTCCAGCTACTTTCCCTGTTCTTCTCTATTCCCGTACAGATTTTTCCAGTCTTGTTTTCCTCCTCTTTGAAATACATGAAAGCTGTCTCAGGAACCACAGAGAGCAGACCATAACTCAACACTCTGAGTCCTCAGCACTTCCTTCCCCAGATGGATCCCTTTCTGAGGTTGTCTCATCCCTTTTACTTCTGAGTTCTCTCATATAATTACTAACAATTCAGCATCCCCCATCCCTGTCCTGTGCCCCTTGTGATTTTCAAATGCTACATTCAGAACTTAGGACATTAATGACAGAACAGCCAAGAACAACATATGGTCTTGGAAATAGCTCATGAAAATGACCACGTGGAAATACTCTTGTGGTGAGGTTTGTGAAGCTGAAGGTTTTATTGCCTTATTATGTTGTGTGAGCATTCCCAGTGGTAGCTGAAGGTGGGAGAGCTCTTTGGATGCTGTGGTGGTTACTGGAACCTGTCAGAGTGGTGGCTTCTTAAACCACCTGAAGCCCATTGCACTCACCCCACCGGCAATGCCTCTGTTCTGGGGAACAGCAGAAAAGAATTGTTCTGAAGGTTTTACAGTAGACAGGCATCTGGGACAGAAAACCGCCACCTCAATGGCTAAATTGAAGTTATAAGCAACTGATTCCAAAACCCAATAAAAGAAGGTGTAAGATAACCTTAACTGCAGGCATTACTACCAGTTTAGCTTATAATAACTTAGCCTATATTTTCCATCCCTATATTCCCCTGCAGTTTCACTTTATATGTTCTTAGTGTTCAGTGCCTATAACCACTGTGTAGTGCTGCTGTGAGCTGTGAAAAGCCACTCTGCTAGGCTGCAATGGCTGCAGAGCTTCCTACAGTGCTCTACACGAAGGTGTGTGTGGCTGTGGGTGTGCATAAAGAGTTTGTTGCAATGTGAAAGTACTTCAGATGCCTGAGCCTGGACAGAGCAAGAGGTAGTACTGTAAGACTTTATCAGGATCTGTTGCATGTCTCTATTATTAACAGTTATTTTAAAAATTGCATATGCAGCAATATAAATCTCAGAAAGTACTCATGTGTTTATTTTTATTACAAGAAAATCTCCTGATGCTCTAAGAACATGAAGAATAATAACAACTCCTTGGTAAAGCATGTCAAAATCATGGTTCTGTAATAACACCTAAAAAAAAAGGTGAATCATTCATACTACCTACCTAATATATCCTGTTCTGCTGCTGCTGGGAATGTAAAAAATTACAAGAGCAGCCAAGCAATAACAATACTACAGTGTTTCTCACTATGAATAACGTAGATTGAAGTAGTGATTTTCTTGTTCAGGAACTCAAACCTTAACATGTTGTCAATAGTAATACATTGGTCTGCCTGATGCTCGGAGCAGATTCAGCACTAATATTAGGGAGGGCAGAAAAGCATGTGGAGGAAGAATGAAACTGTTGTTTCCTTCCCATTCATTTATAAGGGTACGTAGTGGGATTTGCATACCTGAGAGGGTGAATGTTGGTTTAATCTTTCTAGGAAAAGTGAAACTGAAACTTAAACAGCATTGCCATGCATGATTTCCCCTGATATATATTTTAAAAAATCCCAGATTTCAAGAAGTCCCAAATGTTTTCATATCTTTCATACTTAATAGGAAGGGTTTGCAACTCCTCCTGCCTTCAGAAAGCGTGGATTTGTACCCCTTCCAGAGAGGAGCCTTAGTGCTTCAGAGGTAGTGGGGAGTTGATGATGGCTGTCCGGCTGCTGATCACAGTCCTGACAAGAAGTTAGGAATTTCTTTTCGTACAGACATTTCTTCATTATCCAGTCTCTTAGAGGATTGTATGGTCCTGGTTTTGTGATATCTAATTCCATTATACTATATTATTTCAGGTATGAGGAAGAATTATAGGATCTGGAATGGTTTCTAACCTCCATTCAGAATAATTAGTTAAAATAAATTATTGGCTTCAACATGGATTTTCTCTAGTGTAAATTAGGTTATATTCTGACTATATATCTTTTGATCATACATGGCTAGAGTCTGAAAATAATGATATATCTCTGTGCTGAGGCTGTATTTCTGTAATGATCTCCTTGTAATTTTCTTTAGTTGAGGGACATCTGTTATTTCCCCAGTATATTAGTGATTCTTCCAGCAATGTTTAAATGAAGGGGAGTTTGAGCAGAGAAAATGGCTTTGAGTGTATCCACCACCTTTTAAATTTCTTTTAAAAATCCCATTTCTCTCATATAGCTGCACACATCCTCATCCTTACCTAGATCTCTTCAAATTTCTATCTCACATTATTTATTTTAATTTTTAAAAGTGCAATAAAAAAGGGACATGTGATCTTTTTCTTCAGCGGTTTCCTCATTGCCGGCTCGATTCCCATCCCACAGAACAGTCTGGTAGTGTCACTCGTGCCCTTTTATGCCCTTTATTCCATGTGGGCATTTGAGCAAATTCTTTGACCTGCCTGAGGTTCGGTGTCCTCTGTCAACATGCCGCTCACTGGGGTACTGTGTTCACTAAGAGAAGCACAACTCTCACTATTTATTATTCATGCTTAATTATAAAAGATCTGATATACTCAGTAATAACTTGAGTGCTCTGGGGTTTTTTTTGATGAATGATAAGCAAAAGTGGTAAAAACTGAAATTAAGAGAAAGTTGAAAAATGTACAGCTTCATATCCAGCTTTTGATTTTATTTCTGTGGTAATAAAACTGCACCAGTTTTGCCCCTGTAGTGTTGATGGTTGTCTAGGACTTTACATTTCTGTCATTAGGAAAATGCAGGAGGCAACATACTTTTGCATTTATGAGAAATATAAAAAGAAGGGATCCAACTGTGAGTGCATCTCCCACTGAGCCAAAATTTACTGTGGTGTTCTTTCTTTTCAAATTGGTCTTTTTGCAACATCAAGGAAAAGTGGCAAAGGAAATGAAAGTAGCTATATTTAATACAGTCTTCAGTGAAATCCAAAGAACAAAAACTGTTCTTGCTTAAATTAATTCAGGCCAGATAAATAATACCAACACAGCAATTAACACAAACAAAACAGCTTGCAATTTAGCTACTTTGTAGCACACTTGGTGTCAGTGTTAATTAGTTGGGACAAAACTTCATCTTTGTCACATGATAGTAGACCTTGAAGTTTTCATATCTTTAAAATTCTATCCTTGCCTATTAATTACAGGATTCACTATGTCTGAGTCCATGGAAGGCAGGAGAGTAAGGAAACTTCAAATAATGTACCAAAGATTGGAGAGCTGCAAAATATAGAACATCACTGGGATGGAAAGCTAATAAGAACAGGTGCAAGTGAAAAGAAACCTGAGGCTGTTGTAAATTTTGGACTGTAGAAAAAGTTCCATGCTAGGACATGGGACATTTTGCAAGACATAGCTGTTTCTTAGAGAGGCTGAAATTTCCTACAGTGAGTAAACACACAGGCTGTGACATCATTAGTTTTATGTTCATTGAAAAGATTTGTCAACAGGAATTAACGTATTTCACACTGTTTGTCAAGGAGAAGTAAGAGGTTACAAGGTTCTTTCCTAAAAAAGAAGTGATCTGGGCAGTAACATCAGTTCAGGAGGGACAATCATTAAAACATGTGGAGGGTTAGTTATCACAGTGTGATTTCTTTTTTCTTGATTAAAAATGATTGAAGAAATTACTTGTGATTGAAGTAATCCCTTAGGATTTTACATACTATATTTCTGCAATTCTTCTTGTACTACCAACTGCTTCCTTCCCCCCATAAAATTGGAATGTTTTCCTTCTACATAGGAAGAAAAAATCAAACAGGAAGTATGTGATGAGAGTGGGATCCAAACGAACCTGAAATGGAGAAAAAGTAGAATTAGCAATAGATTCAACTACCTGTTACATTTTCAGTGAGCGGTTTCTATAGGACAATTTAACTCAACTACCCTGCGGCCCAAAGCACTGCTTATCCATAACTGGACACTAAGTAGTAACCACACCTTGTTACAAGTAATTTTGCAATTCCAAACATTTGCATGTTAAAAAAAAAGTTTAATGCAAAACAATTAGAGATAGGACATTATTGGAGCATGAGAAAGAGTTTCAGCTGGTGGGTATCATGCAAGCAATGTGCTCATCACCTCACCCTAACAAATATATTGACATGCTCAGTTTTTTCTAAACTATAGCAAAGTTAAAACTTGTTATATGCAGCACTGGAAATAGCAAAGAAAAGGAGAAAGGTAATGTGCTATTTTAAATGTTTCAAAAACCATAGCTTCAGATCTCGCTTAACATACTGAAAATGTGCTCTGGTTTTGCAAAAGATTGCCATCATAGTCCTGCAATGTCTCATGTAGATTTTGATTCTTTGTAAAGATAGAGTCATAAGCTTGTGATAAATCCTGAAGTGACTAATTACTGCACATAACTTCATAAGAAATTAAATGGTTTGGTCATGTCTGGTTCATGTCACCTACGAACATTGTGCAATCATCTTTGCTAGGACTGTAGCATATAGCAAGTTTGTGAAGACTATCTGATCACTGCAGATGTAGCCTCATATTTGTTCACAAATCCTTCTCAAAATAACCTTGATTTCTCCAGCTGCATCTGTTATTTCTAGTCATTTATTTCCTAGGTAGACTGAAGAGAGAGTTTTGCTTCATAAACACCTTCTGAACTGCTTGTTTTGTCTATTCTTTTTGCTCGTCATGGGATCTATATGGTTACTTAAGTAACCTTCAAAAATACATCTGAGCTTCATTCTCCAATTAGATGGCTTATTTAAAAAAAGGTAAATGATCTCCAGTAGATGAATAAGTACTGAATAAAGGTCTTCAAATACAATAATATCTGTGAATGTTATGATTGGTTGTGATCCAAAAAGCTTTAAAACCATAAAGACACAGAGTGGTGAGGCCTTATTGATCATATTTTGATCCTTATTTAAATAACTTTACATCCCTTTGCCTGTGCCAACTGGCTGTAGGAAATGGTCCATTCTGAGCAATAACAGCACATTGGGGTTTGTCTTTCTGACTTAATCCAAAGCTTCTTATTTTAAACAAGTTTCAGTACTGAGCCTTGGGACTGCCCCATTATGCAAAGTTTTTTCTCCGCTTTGCTTTTCCCAGTTTTGTCTTATATTTCATGTAGAGAATTTCCTGGTTGCATAAACACTCTCCTAAAATAATTTTTCTTGCCTTTTCCCTGATGTGTGTGAAGCGAAGTTGCCTAACATCACCTTTTTAAAGCTGGAAAACTAAATAAATTACATTTCCAATGGCTGGAATCTATTGATTGCATCAAAGTCATAACCCTGGTAAATCATATTTATTAAATTTATCAATTGAGGTTATAGAGGAGAATAGGAATGGTGGCTGCAGTCCGGTTTATACTGCCCCAGCCAGTTCAGACTTCATGTCTGTTTTGTCCCTCAAGCAGTACCTAATTCCTAGGGCCCATTTGTCCATCTAAAGCAGAAACACTCAGAACCTTGAATTCTACGTGGAAAAGGACTAAATCATGATGAAGAAAGATGGTCTAGAAGATGGTGGTAAAGTGGTATATTGGCATCTGACAGATGCTGCTGTGATTGCATTTGGTGATTGCTTTCTAACTTTGCCATAGTCTTTCCCATCGACGGGTGAGCACTGTGTGGGTCTGTTGTCAGCAGCTGCATCTTGGTCTATGTCAATCTGAGAAGAGGTCCTCATACTTCCTGTCCTTTTGGAACTATCTTCTGCTAGGAAAGTCATGAACAACCTGCAAGAGCATCAAGGAGAGTCAGAAAGCCTCAGGGGGAAGGAGGTGGGAGAAGAGCACTGCTGAAGGAAAGGTGCTGGCTGGTTTGGCTGAGCAGGACTGTGTGGACAACATGAGTGCATAGGGTGAGAGCTTCTGCACCCAGGGCTGGCTACAGACTTCAGGAAAAAATATCCCTAGATAACATGTGTACCTCTTGACAGGTTTGAATGTTATTGAGTGATTAGCCACCTAATGAGCAGGTATTGCAATCAACACATAGGGCTTATGGTAACATCCATTCATATGTTAGTACAACAGGCAGCAGGCCTTTCCCAGACAGGAAAAAAAAATGAGAAAAAGAGATTTACAAACTGAAGTTGTAAAAACTGCTGTGAAGTTTATGCAATCTTCCTTTGCTATGAAGGTTAAGTAATCGCTATTTGGTGATTTCAAAACCACCAGATTCACAGCTCATTTTATAGCAAAACTTCCCTAGAGAGAGTAAATTACAACAATAAAATCATTATAAGGATAACATGCTAATGCTACATATTCATGGAATGATTAAGTTGAAAAGAATTTCTGGACACCATCTAGTCAAAGCTGCTTCCCATTGCAGTGCCAACCTTAAAGTTACATCAGGGTAACTGCTGATGGACCTATACAGCCAGCATTTGAATGCCTCCAAGGATGGAGATTCACTATACTTCCATTAGTAAGAGCTATAAGAGTATGTTTTTGTGTTCGATGATAAGAGTCCTTTTTCTACAAATGTTTGCCTATAAAACAATTCACAAATGTTAACATTAGTATATTTTGATCCAAACTCCAGGTCTGAATAAATATAAATGTGAAAAAACTAAACCAAATTACCCAGAAAAGTGAGTAACCCGCTGCAGTTTTAACCTTATAGAGGCTGAAGACTGTGTATGATAAAGACTCAAATTCTTACAAGATATCTATGACAGGAACTTAGACTCAATTTGAAGGCTGTGCCCACAAAAAACTCAGCACATCTATCAAAACAAACCCCAGGCAGTGACTAGTATTTCTAACAAACATGCAAAAACTAAATTGTGCTGATTTGCCTTGCTAGGGTTTTCATGCACAAGCTGCTCAGAGGAGAGCAGCAACAATATTACCTCAGAAAATATTGTAGAAGACTCATTGTCAATATTGCAGCAAAAGCTTAAAGAACTGGCAGCATGAAAGGAAATGTGATATTTATTATTTTCAAGCTGGATACGGATATAGTGCCAGCAACTGAGATACTACTTCTGAAAGAAAATCCACAAACAGTAGAAGGTGAAGAGGTAAATTTCATGTTTACTGAGGTGACCTAACCTCCATAAGAGAATATATGAATTAAATTTACTGCTAAATAAGCGGAACAGATGCAATTTTTAATACTACCTGGAAATAAAATGCCCATTATTAATTTAAGAATATATAAAATCCTTGCTTTCATTTGAGGGTGTGTTCACTACAAAGGGAGTTAAATACAAGATGAGAAAAATTTTAAAGCATCTTTCTTGAATATGAAAAGCATCAACAGAATATGGGAGAATATACAAGAAATGTGATGCCTTTTTGATGTTTTTGAAAGTTCACCTTAAGGTTAAAGCTGAAAGAGCTTAGTAAGTTGCCTTAACTGGAAATCATAGAGCCAGAGGGGGAAAAAACTTATGGTGGTGCTCTCATTGATCTCTGTAGCAGCAAAAGTGGATACCTTCACTTGAAAGTATACCTCAACCTAAAAAAAAAAGGGAAATAAAGATATAAATTAAGCTGCATGTATACGCTTGGAAATTTGTCAATAGAAGCCAAAAGCTTTTTTTTTTTTGTCTGCACTGAGGCATCAGAAGGCCTCTGACAGATTCCATTAGGGCAATCAAATGTGTTTTAATGCACTGTCAATACTTGTCTGGGGACACACATTTTCTGTAGACCCTGTTTTGTAGATGTGTCATACCTGAGATGTAGTAGCTGAGATGTAGTACTCCAAGAAGATACTGGAAGCACAGACAGCAGATATTAAAATTTTGCTCCAAAAGGCATTGGATAATTGAATGCAAAGTGGAGAAGTTCCAATGGAAATGCAATTTACCAATCAGAATATTTTTGCTGGAAGACACTCTATATACTGAGATTTCTTGTGACTAAGGCTTTGGATCTGACAATTTTACACCAACAATGAACAAGACAGTAAGCATCAGCTTCCCAGGTGGGTACGAGGATGAAGTTACCCCCATACTTGAGGGTCTTTTTTTTTTTTTTTTCAGTGAAGCCTGAGCTGGCTGAAGCTTTCTGAGAGTTTGATGGGTTAATTGTCATAGGGCTCGTGGATGGGAGGGCTGGGAAAGGCTGCGTGATTAGATGTGGGGCACATGCTGGCAGCAGTCATGTGAGCACCCTGGGACTATGTTGTTCAAGTCCTAGCAAGGGACCAAAGATATTTCCATAATTAGCTGAGCTTTTGACCTATAGAGAAAAATTTGGATGAAGTATCCAAACATTTTTTTCTCAGTTTGAATCACAATGTCATAAAATTTCCTGAAAATGGGAAGAAACTAGATGAGCAAGAAGGAGTTAATTTGAGGAAGGGTAGACAAGGCGCAAACATGTATATTTCCTATCAGTATTGCAGGTACACAGGTATTTTTTCAGAATGTTCAAACCTAATTTGAGATCAGAATGAAAAACTGCCACTTCTCTTATTTATAGTGCAAGCTTGTCAGCTCCAGGATTTGAGCTATTGGGAAATACCTCTCTCAGCCTACAAATTGTAGCCATGAGCTGTGACCAGGGTCACTCACAGGCTTTAGGAACTAACTGAGGCTGAGAAGAACAAAGTTGGTGAAGCCATGAAAAGTACCTCTTTACTGAATACAAATTACGGCTTTTGCTGGGCTGCTTGGTTTGGTTGGGCTGCTTTATGTACAGTGGTTAAGAGCAATTAGCTTCAGTGCAGCCTGGCTGCATGGCTAGGTGGATGTGTCTGAAGCTCCGTGTCCCCACATTGTGTGAAGTCAGTCCACAGCTGAACAGTAAGTCCGATGGACTCTGAGGTGTCAGACATCTCCTGTGTACACATGGATCACCTCTGTGCAGCTGTTCAGTTTGTGAAGACAAAGCCAGAGAGGTTTCAGTTTGGTGGGGTTCCTCTAGTGATGGCAAGTATAAACTGCGTAGAGCAAGATATAACATGACTCATATGTGATTGTCATTAAATCATGGGTTAATCCTGCTGTTAACTTCCCTGGAGTTAGTCTTGTGCATGAGACCTGAGGAAGGATCATTTTGGGATCACTCCTGGGTCCAGTTTTGTTCAACATCTTTATCAATGACCTCGATGAAGGGATTGAATGCTCCCTCAGTAAGTTTGCAGATGACACTAAACTGGGAGGAAGTGTCTATCTGCTTGAGGGTAGGGAGGCTCTTCAGAGGTATCTGAACAGATTGGACTGATGGGTTGAGGCCAATAGAATGAAGTTGAACAAGGCCAAGTGTAGAGTGCTGCACATGGGACATAACAACCCCATGCAGCACTACAGGCTTGGGGGAGACTGGCTGGAGAGCTGTCAGGAAGAGAAAGACCTGGGGGTGCTGGTTAACTACAGACTGAATATGAGTCAGCAGTGTGCCCAGGTGGCCAGGAAAGCCAATGGCATCCTTGCTTGTATCAAAAATAGTGTGGCCAGTAGGTCTAGGGAGGTGANGCAAATCATCTGAGAAGAGGCTGAGGGAGCTGGGGATGTTTAGCCTGGAGAAGAGGAGGCTGAGGGGAGACCCTATCTCCACCTACAACTACTTCAAAGGAGGCTGTAGAGAGGGGGGTGATGGTCTCTTCAGCCAGGTGACAGGAGATAAGACAAGGGGAAACGGCACTGAGCTGGGCCAGGGCAGGTTCAGATTAGATGTTAGAAAAAAATTTTTTACTGGAAGAGTTGTGAGGGCCTGGAACAGGCTGCCCAGGGAGGGGGTTGAGTAACCATCTCTGGATGTATTTAAGAAAAGGATAGATCAGGTATGTATGGATATTGTTTAGCACAGGACGGGAATGGTTGGACTTGATGATCTTAAAGGTATTTTCCAAACTTGTGATTCTGTGAGTCTGTGAGACAAGACACATTGATTGGGTATCCACATATGGATTGAGCTCCTCAGTGAAACAGTCAAAGCTGGTCTAAAAAGGTGGGATTTAGGCACTAAATACTCTTACAGTGCCTAAAATGACCCTATGTTCTCCAATAGTGACAGTGCCCACCTGCCACAGTGATACCTACTTTAGTTCTGTGTCAAGGCTTGTGTTCGTTGCGTTGGTTTCAGAGGATATGTGTGACAATATACTTGGAAGATATTAGACTGTGTGCTCCTTGCACAGAAGGTGTAGGAAGCTGGTGTCTTCAGCTTAAAGGGTTATTTTCCTTACCATAGTGGTGATACATCACCCTCCCTTGCTCTTTTTGAAGTACATTTAGTAATGAACATCTAGTTAGACCACTGTGCACAGTAGATTTCAATTCCTATGTACTCAAAGGATCAGACTTAAACAATGGCTCAGTTAAATAGCTGAATTATTTAAATGCATGGTATAGGGGGAGTTGCCATCCTATTCTGTGAACTTCACTGTTTCATCAGGAAACCTGCAGCTTTGGAAGTGCCAGTCACATTTTTAAAACAGGATAAACATTTTTTTTACAAAGCTTTAAAGAGGAAAAGTCATTTAAGTGTGGTACATGTCTCTTCACTTGTCATATGTTAAATTATCAGAGTAAAATAGATTCTGATGTCTGCGACTTCAACAATAAGTAAGTAAATAAAATAGAATTAAAAATATCCTTCATATTTTCAGTGACTTTTAATGAAAAAATTGCATATAAAAAGAATGTTTATTCTCGTGATTTCAGAACTGGTGAAGAGTTAACATCTGGGGCTTTTCACAGGGAAAACGCTTAAGTTTGGCACATGTATTGAGTCAGTCTGGCATTGATCCACACATTGTGTGACAGTAATGGCTGAAGGTCCTCCATGTCTTCTATATTTCTTTTTGAATGATCTTGTGACAATGCAGCTGCATATTTGGTGTGCCTGCAAATTGGGGTGAAATATTAAAGGAAAGCATGGTAGTGCTGTTAGTACCTTTGACTCCTTTGCAATGTTAAGTCCTTAAAAGCCTGTCTTCCTGGAAAAGAAAGGAAACTTGCCTCATTCCTCATCTTGTAATGAAGGATGCTTTGAATCCCTGCATGTGCAGTCAGTACTTAGAGAAAGGTAGAAATGACTGTCATTAACTCTTGCCTCCAGCTTCGTATTAATGTATTTTTAAAGCTGTAAAATTTCTGTTGCTAGTAGATGGTTTGTGAGGGAATAGGTAACTCAAGATTAAAATAAGTTCTTGCTTTGAGTAAGGTAACCTTTGAGATCATTGTATTGTTGATTGTTAATGGGACTTACAGAGAAACACTGGGAAGAAAATGAAAAACAGAGGAAATGAGCAAAAATTTGCTAGTATTGCAGTTGTCTGTCTTGTTCTTGGCCGCCATAAGAGCTACCATGCGTTTATGAAAAAGCTGTGTTGTCAAGTACAGCTCCATCTTAGTCATCAGCAGACTTCTTTTATGATATTAATAAAGAACCAATAACCTTGTTATTCAAACGCTCTTCTATCTAGTTCAGTATTTTGCCTCCAGTAACAGGAGGTACCAGATGTATTACAGAAATACAAAGTTGGAGGTTATTTAATATTTTGAGTATGCCAAAAGTTTCTTTTTTATCTCCTTGAGTGAGAAACTGTTTTCTACCTAGAAGGAAAAGTGAGAAGACACATTCCTAGCAAAGCTCCTGGCATTGCAGGGCTTCTGGGTATTTTCCTTATCACTACGAATACGTAGTCATTTGGGAGAATCTAAGAAAGATGTTGACACAGCGGAATATTGTGAAAGAGGTTGGCCATGGGCTAGTCCTGCTTTGCCTGGGGAAATTGTTCCTTGTCTGCCTTTCAGTATTAGGGAATGCCCTTTTCTCTTATGTTAGGAGAAAGGACAACAGAAACTTGAGGAAGCATTTTAGATGTTGTGTGGGAGAGAAACCCGGATGGTAATCAGTGGAAAACATCAGAATGGCTCATAATCAACACTGAAACCCTGCTGCTGTGAACCCCAGGCTCAAGCCTTTTCTCACGTGCTTTTTCGTGATGCGTTGTGATATTCAAGGGGAAAACAAAGATGTTTTGTGAGTGGGCGTGGAGAGCAGAAGGGACAGCTGTGCCACTGGCGACAACACATGAGACATTTCTGCTGCATGATTTGAATGCTGGGCCTAGAACCATTCCGGCCTTTCTATCTTCCCTTAGTTTTTTTTTGCATAGATGCTGACTTTTACAGAATAATACTGAGAAAGACCAAGAACTGTGTGAAACAGACAGCATGCAGCAAGCATGTCATCACTGAAACCCTGGAGGAATATAATAATTCAGGCCATAAATCAGGCCAATGACTTTTAGGACTACCCTAATGATTTTTGCTTGGATTTGAATACCAATGTGCCTCAATTTGTTTTTTTATTCTGTCCCAATCACAATCACTGCTACAAAAAGACCTTTATTAAATGATTTCTGGGCGCTGATTGTATTCAGAACCTGGCTATGAATTAAACCCAGCCACTGGATGGGTGGAGTACTTTGGTATATTCCAGTATTCACATGAGAAGTGTGATTTCAATCCAGTGAGAACTGAGTCAAAACATGGCCTGATTAGTCCCGTTAGCCTACATGGTCTCAGGCATAATTACTGATCTCCCAGAAAAATAAAACCAATAAAAGCCACTGCCCCCTGCATTCTTCCCAGGTTTAACTTCACTCCCAGTTTTTCTACTTTCGCTCCCACGGGTAATAGGGATTGTGCTCAGTTCATTACACATAGTCAGCCTCACATTCCTCCTCGGGGCAAGGTATCCTCACAGTCTTGCCCTACTCCAGCATGGGCTCCCTCCTGTGGGAGACAGTCCTCCGTGAAATTCTCCAATGTGTGTCTTTCCCATGGGCTGCAGTTCTTCACAAACTGCCCCGGTAGGTTCCTTCCATGGGGTACAGACCTTCAGGAACAGACTGCTCCAGTGTGGGTACCCCACAGGGTCACAAGTCCTGCCCGCAAACCTGCTCCAGTGAGGGGCTCCCACTGGGTCACAGCCTCCTTCAGATGTTTTCACCTCTTCCAGCATGGGGTACTCCATGGGCTGCAGGTGGATCTCTGCTCCACCATCCATGTTCCTTCATGGACTGCAGGGAGACAGCTTGCCTCACTGTGGTCTTCTCCACAAGTTGCAAGGAAATCTCTACTCCAGCACCTGGACCATATCCTCTCATTCCATATGCAGAGTTCTCACATATTCTCACTCCTCTCTCTGGCTTCAATTGCTCTTGGTGTTTCCCTTACACCCTTCCCCACTGCCCCTTCTTAACTATGTTATCCCATAGGCACTGCCATCATCCCTGATGGGCTCGGCTTGGCCAGCAGCAGGTTCGTTTTGAAGCCAGGCTGGTTTTCGCTTTATCCAACATGGGGGAAACATCTAGCAGTTTCTTACAGAAGCCACCTCTTCAGCCCTGCTATAAAAAGTAATCCCCCTCACAAAATGGTTTCAAATACAGCAAAAAGAGACTGGTTAGCAATTTTAATTGCTATACAGCATTGCTCTAGGGATACTTCCCGGCTTAAGAAAATAAGTATAGCTTCTTGGATGCGTGTGAGAAGTTGCTAAGAGTTTGCAGTTGCCCTGAACCTTGCAGTTGAGGGTGAGTGGGATTTGAAAACCACCAAAGTAATTTCAAATTTAATGGCTGTGGTGCTCATTAGCTGAATACAGGGGGAAAATAATAAAGAAGATCTTGAACAAAATTATCTGGTTCCAAAAACATGTAACATACTTCAGTTACAGGGAGGGGGCTTGTGTGGGGGGAAGGGAGATAAAACAGTGGTCAACCAGAACTTGGGCAATCTCTTGCATCTGAAAGGTAGACTGGAACAGAAATGATGCCAAAACGATAAACCAGAGCCTGAAAGCAAATATTTTTGTCTCAAACTGCATATTTCCAACATCCCAAAATTGCTAATTATCTTCCCCCTCTCAATCTGCTACTAGTCGGGCTGTACAGAAAAACTTGTACCAGACCCACTATTTACCTCTGTCTCCACCAAGCTTTTTTGTGAGCTGTCTTGGGCCTGTAGTTTTCTCATAGACACCATGGGGAGGCAGGTAGCTAAGGTGGCATGTCAAGTGCTATATTAATCTTTTTCAGACCTTTTTGGTGCTTTCTGAGACTGATGTGGGTCTTAAGAATATACTGCATCCTGGAGAGGCAGTCCATGCATTGTTGCCTTCAGAGGAAACCTCTCACAGAAGACTCTATAGGTATCATTAAGTCTCCCATGCTTCCACTGTGAGGTGGGGAGGAAAAAACTCTTGAAGAACAGCATTTCTTGCTCTAGTCATGCTGATGATATCCCACTGCTGTCAGTCCAGAAGGAGCAATTCATCAAAGTCAGCCTGGTGGAAATTTGGGTGTTTTTCCATGCATCCCTTTCTGCCTCAAGCTGAAAGAGCACTGTGTACTTGTGGCAGGGATGGAACAGATCATTGCCTTGAGGGAGTGGTTCTGCTTATCCACAGAACACCTGGAGAGATGTGTGTGTGCAAGTGAGGAAGGCAGGGCCACAGAGGGAGCATTGTTGCAGGGAAGCTGCAACCCCGGAAGCTTCAGGGATCAGGGTCATTTTTCAGGCCACTGTGGCCGCCTGACAAAAACGTGAGAAATGCAAATGATCCTTACTTCCTGTTTAGTTGGGATCAAATGTTGCTAACAGGTCTCACACCCGCATGTGCAGATGAACAGATGGTAGCAGGTCCAACCCTATGGTGTCCCATCTCTCAGGCCCCTGTGTTGCTTAGTTGCTGGCTCAGACTTATGGTCCCCCCATTAGTTAACTCTCAGGCCCCTGGTATATAACTCCCCAGATCTCTTCTACTCACCAAGACCTCTTCTGCTCACCAACTGCTCCATCTTGAGGCTTGCAAGTGTAGATTTACATGGACTGGAGAGCACTATCAGCCAGGGTTAATATTTAGGAACTGAGTGTAACAACAGCAAGCTGAAGTAGTCAGGCACAGGACCTGGCCACTTTTATCTACCCTCTCCTTTTTCTCACTATTTGTCCTCCCCAGTCTTCCCTGATGCCCATCTTTCCCCTTCTCTTAATCATCCCATAATATGTCACATTACTACAATTTCCCTCAAATATCCCATAAGAAGTTAGCTCCTGCCCTTAAGACCCATGGTGATCTTGTTCCCCCTCTTATCAGTTACCAAGTTCTGTTAGGAGCTCCTTGAAGCTTTGAGCGGTTCCTGCGATGTCTTGACAGTAATCAATGTAAGAGCTCTGATCTTTGGCATAGTATCTATTTAATCCTGCTCCTTTGTGGTTGGTTCTGTATCTAGGTTTTTAATTCATTGTTTCTCTTCCAGTCTCTTGCCCCAGTCTTTTATGCTCAACACCCCTTAACCTGATAATCTCACAAACTAGATAGATAGCCTCTCAGTCCTCACAAGGGTCTTTTGCAGTCTTCTCCAGCAGACATTCAGAGGAACTTGCTGGAGCTGGGGTGGGACAGGAAACGGCTGTGTTTAATTTTACTCTTGTGTGAATTTTAGACTAAAAATACATAGTCTTTCTATAGCAGCCCAACAACTTCAAATATCAAGAAATCAAGTTAATGGAGGGAAAGAAAACTAAATATAAGCTTTGTATTAAGGCTCATTAAATTACAAATCATTGAATGACTTGAAATAAGATTAAAATGTGAGTTCTCTGGTCTATTTTTAAGCTGTTCTACTATTATGGTTTTTTATTATATAAAAGTTAAGCTAGTCATTTATAAAATCATCTAAATGCACCTTTTTCACCTTCTGTTCTCAGATTTGGCAGTGAAAAATTGTTCTGATTGCGGTTTCTTGAAGTGTAATTACTTTGTCAAAGGAAAATATAATTAGAACTGATATTTAAAATGCACTATAATTGTATTTAAGCCATTTGATAATTTGGTCACGTACTGGATGTTTTGTTAATTTAGCAACAGCTAACAATACTGAAGTTGGAAAATCGTCTGACAGTTTCTCTTTCCCATTTTAAAGAAAACAGAATTTTTTCCAGCCTTCCATCTATTCACAGAGAAAAGCTGTGGACACCCACTTCTGCAAGCAGCTTCATTGACTGCACAACGAATCGTCTGCAGAAGTAACGCTTCTGTTGATATGCTGATTGGATCAGGTTGTGTTTGAACAATGGCTTGAACTTAATATCTAACCATTCTAAAATTTTATCTCCTAGGAGAAAGGTGTGATACAAACAACAGTTTGGGGACTGGGAGCTGAGCTTTAGTTGCAGCTTTGACACTTGAACAAATTGATGCTTTTCAGTTTTTCCTTCCTGTAACACAACGTTGTTAGATGATTACCAGTTTCTCTGCATCCTAACAAGAATTCGGCAGATGGTAGCTTTGGAGCTGAAAAAAGCTATTCTGACATTAGTTATTTTCTCTATTTGGAATGGACTCCAATGCAAAACAAGGAATTTCCATGACTCATCTCCAAGATGTCAAAATACTCGAAGCAGAACTTGCCACCCTTTACTAATAATGGACCACATCCATCATTCGTAACAGGTTCATACAGACCTGTTAAACCTTCCTAACCTGATGAGCAGGTAGCTTCTCAAATGAAGTTGGTGACATATCCATTGCAGTGACAGCAGCCTTGGGGTAGGGCCATGGTAGGCCCTACCCTGCAACTGTACCTGCGGCAGTGGATGGACACATGAGGGTCTGGTTTGTTTGATCTGGAAAATTCAGACCTTTGCATCTCTTAATGTCTGTACCATGCCAGGGCCATGTGAGATGTATAGATATAAAGAGTGACAGTGCCACACTCCAGACAGATTGCACTAAGCTCTTGGTGGTGGGGACTATGCATGGGCAGGATGAGGCCATTTGGCAGCTGCTCCAGCTAGCTTGTAAATACCACAATGAGACACTGGAAAATGCTGATGGTGGGTGAGGACCAGACATAGTACCCGTTACTGAATCTGAGCTGAATCTGTTCAGAAGCAGAAATCACATATTCACCTCAGCAACAGAAGGCTGGCAATCCAGAGACAGCTGCTGCATTAGCAATCATGAGTGGAACCAGAATGGGCTTTGGGAGGGAACAGAACAGAAGCTCCCAAAGCAGCGGTGATGGTGGTGGAGGATGGATGCATCTGGTTCTGGTCTTCCTGTAAAAGAGGCTGTTGTACAACTCAAGGCAGAGATGCACATATCTGCAGTGCTTTGTAAGGGTGGTGTTTAATGTAGCACAGAGCATCCCTTGGATGCTATTTTTTGTAAAAATATTGAGGAAAGAGGCCCTCATGGGGGAGCTTGTGGCAAAGAGCTACATTTGTGGGTGTAGGTGTGTCCCCAAAAGAAAGGCGCTTACAGACAGTATGGCTTCATGCACAGAAATAATATCAGTTAGTCTTACCTTGAAGTGTTTTCCCTAAGAGAAAGTATCTATTCACTCAACTTTTTGAAAAGCTCTCCTGAAAATCTCTTGTCAAGTGTACATAATTCAGTGGCAGAAGCTGTCTGATGTGGATCTCATTGCCATAGAAGGAACTTCTTTCTGGATGTGTCCTTCCATTGAGTCTGCTGGTAGGGAGCTCCCAAAGCCACATTCAAGAGGCAATGCTATATTTTGTATAGTCTTCACTGGTGTTCTTCCAAAAAGTCTCTTGCTAGCTGATGAAACTTAGAAAAATATTGCAAGAACTACTGGAACTACTGTGACTGAGTAGAGTTGTAGGCTGAGAATTTTTTTTAATTTGTCTTTTTTTTTTTTGTATGAGAAGACCCAGGTGTCTTTTTGTACTAACATTTTTTTTAAGGAAAAGGCACTCAGTAACCCCTTCAAGACAGTCTTCCTGCCACTCTGTAGTGTTTCGCTCTTGGAATTTTTTCAAAAGACTTTTCATGGTCCCCATTAAAGTAGTTTTTGATTTGTTTGAGTCTCAGGGCATTTCAGTCTATTATCACTCAGTCTAGTTTTCATTTCAGGCAGCCGAACAAAATTTAGTAAGACTATAAATGTGTTTACTTTTTTGTTGATAAAGAGGTCTGGTCACACAGCCTCTTTGCCTTGAACAGTATTAAATGTCAGCAGTGGAAGACCACTCACCTGAGCACAAGACCATGGAAAAAGCATTCCCATCAGAAAAGGGAGTGAGTAGGATCTGACCTTAATGTGCTGAAGTACAAGGGCCAGCAAAGTGATGATTCTGTTGCATCAACAGGCAAAACTGCTCCTCACCTGGGGGCCCTTCCCATAAATGTCAGTGGGGTGGTTTGCACCTTTCTGCCACCTCAAACTGCTTATTGAACCTTGGGGAAGTTTAAAAGCAGACTGAAAGCCAGGAAGTCTGTGGTATTTTCCAACACAGATTAGATTTGTGGTTATTTCATCCCTCCATCTGTACTTTACTTCTCCCCCCCTCCCCCACCCTGTGTTTTTGTCTATTCTTTCTTCACTTTTACTCTCATCCAAATCTCTCCTTCCCATTTATGTGCCTCATTTCCATCTTTTCAGATCTCTTCCTGCTGAGTGATGAGCTGTTTGCTTTTAGCTAGTGGTAGGTCCCTCAGCAAGACCTCTGGGGTCCCCAAAGCCCACAGGGATCAGACAGTTGCCTCTGATCTCTGGTAAAATCTGTCGCTCTCCTCTTATCAAGCAAGAAGAAAGGAGACAGAGAGGAGTATCACAGGCTGCTGTGCTGGTGTGTTCCTGCAGTCTCTAAACAGCCATTCCTATTTGGAAAAACAGTTCCTCAAAAATAATGTTGCCACCTCTCTGTTCCCATAGCTCCCATAGCTATTCCTTTAGCTAGGATTGCTGTGCTCTTTTACTGAACAGGAGACATTACAAGATTAGGTTCCAATAAGTTTCAAGAAATGAGGTTTCAGTTAGAACAGAGTCACCCGATTACTAACTAGAGAAAAGTAAAAACCGTAAGATCCATGACTTCAGTAGCTGCTTTGACATGCTATAAAGGAGCGTAGGGACAGAGGCACTGAAACCAGGTGAGAACAAAAAACCACGAGATGGTAGACAAGGCAGGCTGTTGTCAGCACAGCCTTGTGCACCTATGTCAGCAGGACCTCTTTGTGGTCCAGTTTCTAAACATAACTGTTGATTATTAAAAGATAATTAAAATGAATTATTTTAATTTTTCTTTCACTTTGCAATATAAATATGCTTAGTGTTTTAGGCAGAGTTGGCAGCTAAGAATTTGAGGAGACATTCTGGGTTATATGAATCCCTTACTTCAATCTCTGTTAGCTGGTGGGGCCAGAAGTATATTTATTTCACACACAGGATGACCTACAGCCATTGCAGAACTGACCTTTGTTTTTTTCTTTTCTCCCAGCTGACAGTCACATAGCTATCCATAGATATTAACTGTACAAAGCAAAATCAAATCCTAAGCGATGCATTGCTGCATAGCTGCCTTTCACATGCTGGGGGGAGGGATTGTCTACTATGCACAAAGTAACTGTAGTACAGAATATTGCACATAGATTTACTAGCCCCTCAGCTGGTACCTTAAATTCCTTGTGACTCCACATAAAACGTTCCATGGACACTTTCAGATTTGGATTATAGGACTGTTCATGAGGAATTATGGTATGTTTCACTCAAATGTAACATGCAAGTGGTGTTATTTTAGTAGAAGTAATACTTGTTGTCTTGAATCATACAGAAGAAACATTGCAGTGATGCAAGATATTTTTCTGCCATGATCTGAATATTTCAGCATTTTTTTTACTGTACTGGAAATTTAAAGGATGAAATCTAGATAAAATAGCTTTATTTTATTGCCTTTATTGTAAAAGGCTATTTCGGGCTTCTTAGTCTTTAGGTAACTTACGGTGTTGTAATGATCCCTTGTGATTATAATGCACAACTTTAAAATTACTGCTACATAAGATGATTGCAATGTGGAAAAAATAAGCTTTTTTTTTTTTCCAAGCTCTGTTATAAATTCTCACTCCATTGTAATGAGATACAAAAGAGTGTTACTTTAGAATATTTTTTTCTGTGATATTTAGAATGATTTAGAAATATGCAAAGGCCCAGAGAATTAACAACAGATTTTCTCTGTATCCAGACTTCATTAAAGACTTTGGCAAGCACTTTTTACAGAATAAAAATGAGCCAAATCTAGCCTTTCTACCGAGGGTGAGTTAAGTCAAGTGAATTGATTTTATGTTCTCTGTTTTTTTGTTTGACCATCTTCCCTCTTTTCCTTTCTTTATCTTCTGTACCTTTCTCTTCTCTCACACATGCTTTTCTCCTTTTCTAGCATTAAGTTCCCTTTAGGTTATTTTTCCTTTAGCTTCATTCTGCTATCTCATTTCTTTCCAGGTTTCTTCCATTCATTCTGGCTTTAGCCACTTTCTTTTTTTAGATATTGTTATTTTTGCTCTATAAAGACAGAATTTTGAAAAGTGTTTTTACTGTAAACTTTCCACCATTTCTTCCACTTTTGAGCCAGGTGACTGGCCCATAGTTCCCCGATCTTCCTCCATTCCCTTTCTGAAGACACATGTGACATCAGCCTTTTTTCCAGCCATAGTGAATGATCTCTTTGTTTAGACCTCCAAAACTGTATGAATAAATTGATAGAGCTGTAGTTGAAATGTTGCTGCATCACCTGCCTATTCAGATGCAGAGCAGTCTGGCTGGATACAGCCAGACTCATGATAGAGCTGTAGAAGATAAAAACCAAAAGAGATGAAGGCATAATTAGGAGCAGCTTACTCCTCATTATCCAGATCTTTCCCAAACTTGCACTGATAATTGCTTTTCTGGGCAAGTCTAAATTATGCATCTTCCACCTCCAAGTAAATTAAAAAAAAGAAACTAAAACTCTTAGAAATAATTTGAGATTGTTTGATGAGGACATATATCAATGATGATTTAGAACTAACACAGCAAAGGAGGAAGGGCAGAAGCTACCAGATATTTCTGCAAAGGATGGTGTGGTGGAATCGTTGTCAGGGAAGAGAGAGAGGAAGTCTTCCAGTTTTGGACTTCAGCAGCCGTGGTTCTGGTTCTTAGTCATAACAAAGAGAGCAATCAGTTTTTGTTGAGATATCAGCCTGTGAACCTGTAATTCTGGCTTTTGTTTTTGGTTTTGCTATAGATTTTCACCCTATTTTTTGATGGCCTGTATCTAACTAGGAATTTCTTGTTTATAAAATGGGGAAAATAACATTTTTTTTCCCAGATTAATTTAAATTCCTGGTGCTTAGACACAGGACTCTGAAGGGTATTTGAAGACCTTGACAAAGCAAAAATAAAAATCCTCTTCATGCCAGCACAGATAAAAATGCTTCAGTTTCTCATGTAACACTTCTTACATCACTCGAACTGGGGACAAGAAACCGGGTAGGTTGTCTTTTGGGAATAAAGCAAGGTAGTGCTCAGTTTTATGTTAAAAGCCACAGTCATTATCTTTGTTTTAAAATGTGTCATTAAAAAGATGCATTGTAACTGTTCTAATCTTTTATTCAGTTGGACAATATTATCTATTTGAGGGTGGAATGGGATGAGAAAATGAACTGGGAGATCTTTCTAGAAGCTTAAAAGAATTGAAGCCTGTACTTTTTGAGAAAATAACTGGAGAAAAGTATTTTTTATTTGTTACCAGATTTCAGTCTTGGACACAAAGCAGACACAAGATTTGATATAAAAGCTCTTTGTGTGTGTGTGTGAGAACATGTACCATAGGCAACTGTTCGTGGCTGGAGAAATGATTACCAGAAAACAGCAGCTGAAGAAAGTACATGCTGAGAGGGAGTGTGTGAAAGCCTCCCAAGAAGCAGTAAATAGTCTCATCCAATCCACCAGAACAGATTCACTCCTTGAGTTGGCCATGGCCCACCAAAATCAACTGGGTATTGGTAACTTGGAACATATCCAAAAAGGCAGTGGTTACTCTCTGCTGACAGAGGCTACGGAGTTTTGCACGTCAGATGAAACCAGGCACTCCACAAGGTACCTTCTCAACACTACCTAGAAGCTACCGGTGTGACAGTCTAGCTGCCCACTTCTGAGTGAACATCTGGCACTGTCCTTCTGGCTGTTCGTCCCACCTGACTGTGAGTGAGCACCGATGGGAACTATGTGTGGGAACCAGTGTCTTTACTGTTCAAATAATTACTGCTGTTAACAACAGCTTCATTCTCTTCATGACAACTCAATTTACCAAAGGTGTTCTAAGAAATACAAGTTTAGATCTGTGCATTTCTCAGCTCTATCTCTGATCAGGGAAAAGGGAGTTTATAACATATTCACAGTGAAGCAGTAAAGCATTTGATGATTTATGATAGTCACACATCTGAAAACTTATTTGATTATTTTATCAGTATATAAATTACAGAGTGTTTCAGTAAGTGTTCCTCCAGGGGTTTATTGCTAACATGTCAAGAAAACACCCAGAACTTGGTTACATAGTTAACAAGATGTTTAACAGCAATTAAGAAGAATTTTAACAAGTATTAAGCAGCATTTTACATTTCAGATTTGCTGCATTCTTAGTCAAGCTGTAAATATAGCAAGACGATTAGCAAGAATGAAAGAGGACATGATTTATTGTTTTTCTAGCTACCTCCATGCTAGCAGGCAGTTCAGTGGAACAGGAACAGCTTCATGGGGCGGGGAGGAACTGTTGGTGATGAGGACCTGGCAGTACTGGCATATCCATTTGGACTAATTCTTTTCTGGTCCCATGGGCTGATTGCCCATCAGCAGTTGGAGCACATCTGGTGAGCTTGTGAAATTCTGCTTTTTTATTTAGGCTTATACAAAAGAAATGGGGTTTGTGTGATCTCAGCTCACTCTGAGATGTGAACCAAAATGGGGTAAATGGGATTGGCAGGAGATGGGAGTCAGAAGAGCATTCCTGCTTCAGGCCATCACATTAATGTAGACAGGCACAATACTAATTAAGTAATGTATCAAATGGACTAAATGGACAAGGAACACATAATTGATAGAGCAATTCCTTATATATTATGTCAGATCTTTTATATTATTATTTTTTAATTGATTTACAACACCATTAATTTCTAATAGAGTATTAATTGCACAAACCTGAATGAAATAGGGAAATAGCATCCACCTGTATTTTGTAAGAAATTTTGTAAGATTTCCTTTAATTTTCAAGAACTGAATATCAATACTTTTATAACCTCTGCTCAAAATATCTTATGCAGCTCTCAAAAGATCATAGTTCTTACATGCAAAAGGTCCAGAAAATAAACAAAATAGCCTTAAATGTCTTCTGATCACCAGTCATCTTAATTGAAGTGGATCAGACTGACTTCAAAATGAACTGGATGCTTTGAGACTTTAATTCCTGTCATTTTTCTAGGTCCCCATGATTTTCCCCCCTTTCTTTCTCTCTGTCTTCTTTCCCTTATAGTTTGTTTGAGTCATGCAGTTACTTGCATCTACTGGAAAATTCCCCATAGGCTGTATTTACTTTCTACGGGGAGCATAATATGAGGCTGTTACCAAACTAGCTGTTTGTACTTTAATGCTTTTCCTTTTCAGAACTCTGAGGCTGCAGTTTTGATGGTATTTTCTGTATTATCTTTGCCATGCAGTTGACTGAGCCATATCAAGTAGGAAAGGCACATGACTCTCCATGTGACTTTTGGGACTGTGCATCTGAGCTGGGAGCATTCACTTGGGTAAACTTCAATAAAGCCACAGAAAAGCACAAACCTGAAGCTTCCATTTGATAGGAACACAGTTAGTCCTTTCAAAGCTTTTAATTTTGTATTTGTATAATGAATTAAAAGTACGCAACATGTGTAAGGAATGTAATGAATTTAAGGGAAGCATAGTGACTTGTTAAATGCCAGGTGTGTATTCACCAGGAAGAGAGCAGCTTTTACGGTTCTCCTCTCATCCCTAACAAGGAGCAGGTAACGTACATGTTTCTGTAGCACTCCAGCACTAGCAGAGCAGCCCACAGGACTCTCTCCATTCAGGGCAGCAGCAGATAAAACGCAGTGCTGAGCAGCAGTCAGGGACTGCTTCATGGTTGGACCCCTTCAATTTTCTTTCAATATGCCCAGAAAATGGTTTATAAATTTGTCAGACGCCACTGAGCTGTGGAAAGTTGTCGGCACGACAGGAGCCCTGTCAAACACGTCCAGATGGGCTCTCATGCCTATACAGTTTGCTACACTCTCTTAGAAATTTTTGCTCTTTCAATTAAAAATAAAATAAGATCTGGTACTTTGATCTGGGTTCATCTTAATATATGTAGGTTCACTTCTGTGCTCAAACACACGTCCAGGCAGTCTGTTACAAAACAACTACAAGAAATGTCTGTAAATTAGATTCACTACACTATCTCCAGGGAAGACTACAATTGTCAGTTGTCTGTCAGCTAAATGAAAATAATGAAATGTAAGTTCCAAACAGCAGCAAAATTGTGTGAGTCATTCTATTTATACATCTAATTACATCTAAAGGTCCAAGTGTCTTGAAATTAAAAGAAGATTGGTTCTGTCAGGTGCTTAACAAGGTTTTCTTGGAAAGGGCCTTCCTGGAGCAAACACCATAGAAAGCATCTGTGTCAGCAGAGCAGAAACAGCTTGTCACTGTATGCCAAAATTCAAGTGAGACAACACTGCAACGCACATGTGCATATTGTTTCAACAAGCAGAGGTATGTGGAGAATGACTGCCACACGAAGCTGTGTTTCCCTCCCGTTCTGTTAATGAGTGTTAACTGAAAGCTGACAAAAGGAGCTAGAAAATGCTGAGGACAAGTGGGATCTCCTCTTCTTTCTTTGAATCTCTCAGAAGGCCTTGGGGCCCTGGAATCTTGGTGTCAGGATGCATTGCATATTAATAATATATGAAGCACAATTAGCACACATGGTGCTTTGCAGGCATGTAGCTCATTCTTGGCTCCAAACTTCAGCACAGCACTATGTGGGGAGAGGGAAGAGCTACATCATAAATACAAAATAATGTATTGATGCATTATTGAACAATTTAGTTCAGCAAGACTTGTCAGTACAGATTTGAAAACAACCAAAAAAAAAAAAAGGTTCTGTGAGATATTAATGCAAATAAAGTAATGGGATTTTGAGGCTAGAAAAATAACTGCAAAGGCTTTTGTTTTCATTGAGTGATTATAATTTTTTAAAGTAAAAGCTTGTAGGGCAGAGATTATGAATTAATTGAGGGACAACTCAAATCTATCACGATTGGTGCTAAACCAGAGCTAAGGCAAAGGAGTTAGCTCTTGGTAGAGACGCACAGGGCCACTGCCATTAAGTCACTATATTATCCTTTCTTTTCTCTTCTCTGGGGTGTCTGAGACTTTGCCAGTCTTATATGTAGAAGATCATTGATTGTATGTTTTGGAAACTGTGCAGGGTTTCTTTTGGAAAAACAAATACAGTGACATCTGAAGGAAAAATGAACAAAAAAAGGCACAGGGGAAATACAAAGACAGAAAGGATGCCCTGGTGGCTGTAACATCTAATACAAAACCAATATAAATTGACCCTTCCACATGGAAGAGTATAATATTGCATAACCCGTGTTATGAGACTGGAAGCCATGGCCTGCAAGTCCTGAGTTTTACAGATATATTGTAATAGCAAGCATCAGCAGGCTGACATATGACTTACTTTGGGTGTCCATTATAGTGCAGTGATTTTACTAACATCCAAAGTGCTCTAAAACTCTGCTAGTTGGCACTAATTCATGATGCATCTAAAATATTCACTTACGTAAGTTGAGTATTGGATGTTCCTGTTCATATAACATGAATTTTTAATGCTTTTCAAATAGGGGAAAGTGAGCCCATGTGGTATTTTATTATGGCAGTTTATATAATAGATGTAATAGATATGTTGTGGAGCATGCTTTTAATGCCCATTATTGTGCTTAGGAGTGTATGTGTTACATTACAGATGTAATTTGTCAGCTGTAGCACACTGTTGCTCTAAGAAGTTGCTGAAAGACTGTCAAGACCACGGTTACCAATTATAGGTCTTATACCGTGTCTGTTGAAAAGATAACTAAGCAAATTCATTAGTAAAAAGTAACACAGTGACAGGTTGTCATAAGAATATTTGTGTTGTTCTGTTAACTAGAGTTGATTTTTTGCTAAGAAAACATCTAGCTGCTTAAATGTCTGTTTGAAATGTGGATTGCTTCAGTGAGAGAGAAATGCAATACATGTTCTTTTCAGCAACAAAACAGAATATAGACTGGCTATCATTGCTAGGCATGTTAGTGGGATATCTGTGCAAGGTCATTTGTGTATTCAACATTATTTTACCTTGTAGAGACTTTGAGACAAACTCTTTTTTCTTCTTTTTTTTTCTTTAAATTGGAATAATCTGTTGATCCAGCCCCAGATTTTTATGTCCATAACTCCCTTTCTTTGGTGATCCCACATTTGAAATGTCACATTGTCTTTGTAAAGATGAATGGAGATCAGCAGTTCCATTCACACGACAAGGTGCTGGACCTTGGTTGGATGCAGATGGTCAGAATCAGGAATGTATCTCCCAAATACACTGGAAAATCCTGTCACTTACATTATTTTAAGACTTGCTGATGTTTCAGAAATTTGTGCTATTTTGCTCTGGGATCCCCCAACTGAAACTCAGTGGAAACTATTTATTACCTGGGCTGAATGTGACTGGTCTACCTGTAAAAAAAAAATAAAATCCCAGAGCTTCAGAAAAGAGTCAGCATGGATTTGGTATGTATATAAACAAGCGTGCAGCAAATCTGCTGTCAAATTTTTCAAGTGTATCTTTTAGAACCAAATTCTTGCCGTTTCAGTTGGGGGCTGCACTTTTGGGTTTATACATGATGAAAGTGGCAAGCAATTTCAGCTGTGCCAATGGAAGGAAGTAAGTTTACCCCTGGTGAACCCCAGTATTTTTGATGGTGAAGGAGGAAATTTTTCTCCTTTTGTGGCTCCTATGAGTGCCCTGAAAGGGTCTTCAGAGACAGCTTACCTTTGTTTTGACAAATTTTTGGTCTCTTCTAATTTCTGATCTGCTTTTTTCAGTAGTATGAAATACTGTGTTTGCTAATCTGTTGTTTAGTCACCATTGTTCTCACTTGCATGTGTTTTTATTGAATTTACTTTAACCTTGATGGGTTAATGCAAATTGTATTCATCATTTTGTGTTAAAAAGCTAAACATTGGGATAGAGCAGAACTGCTGCTGAAGAATCAGTAAATTCCCTGACTTGTACAATTATTTTGACAATAATAAACAGTGAGTTAGGGCAAACAGTTATGTAGATGTTGCTGTTTAATATCCAGAAAAAGTTTATGTCCTCATCTAGCAGCCTTCCCACTGCCTGACCTACTCATTCCTCCAAGGAATCAGATGAAAATGCATCAGTCAGTGCTTATATTGGGTGACTTCAGCAGGAGGTTTACATTAGAAACAATCTCAGGAATGACACAAAGACACATTTTTCAATCCAAGAATGGTACCCAGAAGGTTCTTTGTTTCTGAATTAAATCAGGCCTTGTCTTTAGCATACTTTAAAGCTCACCATCAGGTTGTATCAGCTAGGCTGAGTGGCAACACAGGGAGGTCCAAGATCTTGAAGGCGTACTTCTTTTATTTCTGCCCCTTTACTTTTTAGGCAGGTAGATATTTGCAGCACTTGGCAGCCCTAGCAAAGCCAAGTTTTTACAGATTTGGACAGCAACAGTTCACAATTACTGATGTTGAAAGCTTTCTGTCAAAGAAAAAAATTGCTCCACATTTTTCTCTTCAATCAACAGCTACAGGAGTCCACTAATGCTCTACAGGATAAGTGTAGGTGTTTAACAGACTGCCTGTAGGTGAAAGGTTTTTGCTTCAGCAACTCATCATACTTTTACATAAGTTACAGACTTTTCTATCATACAGGAATATTACAAACTCATAGGAAACCTTCAAGATTCAAATAATTTCTCCTACTGCACATCTGTGTCAGGGTGCTCTGACAAATGCTAAGCACTAAAAGACATCGCCTTCAAATCAATAGCCTGTGTTTCAGGATCCTGGGCTGGCTGGTGCAGTTTAATGAAGGAGCAGCATGCTAATTCACATGGATACTTTATCTTACATTAAATTGGTGGTCACACGGGAGTATACCAAATCTCCGTTTACAGACCTCTATTCCCCAGTGAATGGTATGCCAGTGTGTTACCACCTTAACACCAAAAATTTCTAAGGTAAAAGACTAAACACTTTTACAGCAGTCCAAATACTAACAAAGCAGCTCAATTCTGTTTGTACAACTTCATACAAATGAGAAAGGACCATACCCATCAGAAAATCCTACACTGCAGGTCAGCCATGAAAGCTTTTCTGCTGCTTTGCCCGGGTAAGGAGCTGAAAATGTCTTCAGCAGAGATTTAATCCAAGACCCAACTGTTAGACCAGATCCTACTCAGATCACTTCCCCTTTGGGATTTGCTAGGTTTGATATTTAGTTCTTAAAATCTGGCAATCCACATCTCAAGTTCTAATACTACCCCCAAAGCATAACTGACTGGTTTTAGACTGCTTAGACCTTTGGACTCTGCAAGGCAGAATAATCTGGCGGTGGCCATATAGTAAAGGCACTGGAGTGGTGACTGGCTGAGTACTTAACCCCACTGTAAGCAAGTTGTTTGCCCATTGCGGAGGCAATGTTACCTACTTTCTGTCAGGATATGATCAGCCCTGTCTCCATGATAGAAAATGTCTTGTGTACAAACGCGTACACTGAAAATCACAGTTTACATTAAGCATGATGGCAAATAGGATACTGTAGGATTACATACTTAGTATGTAATTTTGAGGTAACACAACATTTGGTGTAAATTGTTGTTCACTTTATATTGAGGGATACCACAGCACAGAACTAATACTAAAAGTAGTTTCATACTTACTGGGAATATATCGTTTTGGGTTGCGGTATATGTTTGTAAAAGTAAAATGGTTAAAAGTATATATAAATCATTGAGCACTGGCCATACAGGTCCTCTAAGAGAGGAAGAAATCGCCAGATGAGTAGCAAGTATGTGGACTTATGTAGGAGAATGGGTAAAGCTAAATAATGTTCAGACAATTCCAGTTGCCAGAAGAAAACCACATGTGAAAAAAGTCACACATATGTCTTTCTGACAAAGCTTTCTCATTAGCTACTGCACTCTTTCATTCAATATTCACACACAGACTATCAGGCTTGTGGAGATGTTTATACTATCATACACTTTTTCAATTTTTTAAATGTATATACTTTGATCACCACCTAGATATCAAAATCATAGTATTTTACTATACAGTAAAACCTCAGACCGTTATGAAGCATTATTTCTAGCGAAAAAATTAGTCGATGCATTGATTAATGTGGCCTTTTTAGCAACATTTAGCAACATTTGTAATAGTAAGTACTGACTAGTTTAAAGTCTGAGGAAAATAATATAAACCATCAGAGGTGCAGTAACCATCAATGCAAAGACCACCTCCACAGGTGTAGTATTTTATATTAGTTACACCTCATTGTATTGGATGTTGTTTTTTCACATTCACAAGACAAAGAAAAGAGTTTTAGTAATTTCTGTCCATTTAGATATTTTCTTTTGCAGCTTCTCAACAAATCCTCTAAACGCATTTCGGTATGCAGCATACACTCTAGAATGGTTCATAGGAGACAAAGCAGGCCACCTGAAAATCAAAATATTGCTTCCTGGGTTTTGCCCATTCCAAGGCATACGAAGAAAAGAGTTTTCAGGTGCTATTCCCATCCATTAGCAAATTCCATGCTTTAGCTTGGTCCTGTTTAGATGTACTACAAGCTACACTGAAGGCAATAAAATAATTCCCATTGGGTTCAAAGCAGACAATATTACTCAAAATGTTCCTGAAGAAGATAGGTCTCCCGAAGTTCAGGTGTGTTAGACCAAGAATACAACTCAAAATGACTGAAGGAAGGACCCTTCACTTCAGCCGGAATGACAGGACCCACGCTATACTTTCTCAGCTGGTAGTTAATGAAGGTGTATTTTAAGAATATCTCTATTCAGAGGGACTTCTATTTCAAAGTTCTGTCCTAGAAACCAATTAACAGTAGTACTTTGCTTCTATTGTCAAGTGTGTGTTTTCATATATGCATTAATTTCTTTTTGTGTGGTTTTAATGTTCTCAAAACAAAACGAGTGTAGCTCTCCATGCCTTAGAAACCCAAGGATTGTTAGTAACATTTGTGAGACACCCCCAGGCACACGTGTGCACACCCCCCCACACATCTCAGGTAAGAGCTGAAGTTCAGCAGTTGATTTTAGAGTTAGCAGCCTCCTTTGTACTATCTAAAGCCTCTGGTCTCCTGAGGCTGAGATATCTAGAGAGATCTCATGAAGTAATTGTCTTGTTTTGATAAATACATTACATTCACCCCCATCTCTCAGTAGTGTTCTCTCCAAACTTGTTGACAAATATATACCTCTTAAAGTGGACACTAGATAGGAGCAAATTCTGACACAATGATAAAAAGTAAACCCACAAGAATTCTAAAATTGGTTGTAGTCTACCTGGTTTTCTTGATTTTTATCTGTTCCTGAGACTGTTTGTCATTTTCTCCGAGGACTTTTATCCCTTAGAGCATTTTATCTATTCCTCTGCTCTGGAAACACTTAACGTACACATTTTCAAGGCTATCAGCTCTTTCAAATGACAAGTGCATGGCATCCGTCAATGACGAATTTAGGTAAGTAACTAATAAGAACAAAAAAACCTGGCACTTAGTGGATGACAGACAGCTGGAAGATAACTGCATATGCTTTTGAGTATCTATCTGTCCCTGGGTGATTTAATTTCCTGGACTTATACATTATGACACACAGCTATTGGACTGATTTTTTGTTTTCGTGTTGTTAAAGTTTCTGTGCATTTTCTGATTCTCAGAATTTTCATGTAGGCTAAAAATGCTGAAAAAAATAAAAAGATGCTTTTAGTTTATGTGTCCAGCCAATGATTAACTTCATATACATACCTTTTTGGCTGAAGTGTGTAAATCTGGGCATGTATTGCACATCTATGCTTGTCTTGATGGGGAGACTTTTTAGGGATAGCCAAGTTTGGTGGGCCTTAGGACCTACAGGATTTCTTCTGTCTCACCTGTTATGTCATACAGTCACAAGGCTGAGGGTGTACACACACACACACATGCACACTCACACACATACTTCATGCATGGCCTGCCACACATATCAGCAAAGCAAGAGGAAGACATGAGTACCCAGGCATCCCTGAAGGGTACTGAAGTCTGCTGACTATATGCACACACAGAGTCACACAGACACACAATATGTAGGTGTCTCCAGCATCTGTCTGTAGACATGGGGCAGGTGCTGGCACCTTGAACCACTGGTCCCTCCTGGGTGCCAGTCCTGACCCCCCGAGTCTCCAAGGTTTGTGGTTCATCTCCACTTGCTGGCACTCAGACCTCTCACCCTAGCCACTGGCTGCTCTGACTCAAAAATCACTGGCATTCACACATGTGTGCACAGAAGTACATGGTGTGTGCCCACATAGAAGATAAATAAGATTAAATGAGAAAATAGGACAAAGTGCTGTGACCAATCACAGGACTCAGTCAGGCTAGTGAATTGATCAGCATCCCATTACATGACTGATCCCTTCTAATGTTCTTTGCTCTTTCCACTTCTGTTCCTCCCTTATTAAATCAGATCCTTCTCTTTCCCCTTCTTCGGTCCTTCCTCTAAATATCCAATATGAAGTCTTACATTTTTCCCAATTCCCTTAAAAGATTCCACAGTAAGTTTTGTATAATGCCCAGATTCTCTTCCCTCACATCCCACAATAAATTCTTCCTCCCGGTGGGCAACCACCCCTTAACTTACATGTCATGTCTGGGGAAAAATATCTTCTCTTTGACCAATCTCTGAGGATTTCACTCTGGAAAGTGGTCATCTCAGCCTCCTCAGATGACTTTGGAGTAGCTAAGTTGGGGTTTTCTCTTTTCACTGACTAGGCTACTGAGGTTGCTTCACCTATTGCTGTTCCTCTGGTTCTCACTGGCATTTAAGTGATTTATAATCAGATCACCTAACAAAAATCCACAATCATACATGTATATATACTTAGCTGTGGATAACCTTTCATTTATTGCATGGCTTGAAATATTCCACAAAGGTCTAACGAGGTTTCAGTGCACAAGCAGCGCCGATTTTATAAACAGGTTTTCTCTTCTGTTCCTAATCACCACCAGCCTAAACCTTCTCTATGATTGAGATGGTTTATATTGCAGCAGCTAACATACAGGTTAAACATTTTCAGAAAATTTTCCAAGAGTAAGAAAAGTGGAGCAGCAGAATAGCATTTCCAAGGGTGCTGTGGTGTCTCTCTCAGGGAAGACCTTCAAGCAGAGGCATGACACATATATGTAGGAAACAAGCTACATGTAGCAGATCATGCAGGACAGTCCAGGAACAAACAAGATGATTTCCTGAGGTCCTTCACAGCCACATAACTCTGTGAGTGAGCAATGGCTCACTCTACATGGATAAGAATTCCTTATGTGACTCATGATTTGAAATTTTGGACACAGGTCCATCTAAGAAATTTGTGACATTTTAAAAAATAGCCGTGCAGTGTTCTATGGGCACTGAAAACATACTTTAAAACTGAAGGTATCTCTGTCACCTATATTGATCATTATCCAGGACTCAGGTACTTAGTATGCCTGTGATCTGTTGTCCAAATGGTATGACTACACTTCTTAGAATATAGTCTTGCCTTTATTTGAATAATGTTATACTAGACGTGTACAGATGTCTAAGTAAATTTTTAATTATTACTAATTGCCTTGGATTTTAAAGTAAAAAAAACCCAAACTTCTGCTTGTTTATTTGTCATTTTGGACTCCATATATCAGAGCTGCAGACTGTCAGATAATGTAAGGCTATACAAATTCACTTACTTAAAGTAGATTAGGAGACCAAGAAATCTGGAGGCCTGAAGGTGCCGTTTAGAAACAAAGAAAGCCCCAAACTCCACAGCTTTTTCAAAGCTCATCCAACAAGCTCAGCTAGAGACTGACTTTAACAATCCCACTGAAATATTTAGGCTGGTGTTTCCATAGAAACCAAAGTTGAATTCTTTAAAACAAAATAAAGTACCTGAAAAACTTCAATACCTTATATAATTTGTTTTGCTTTGATACATATGTTTTCTCTCTGTTAGACAAAAATAGTAGATGGCTACTCCTAGGGAGCAATTAAAACAATTAGTGATCTCACTTTAAGTTTATTTAAATGGAAGAATGGTAACTATTCACAGCACATAAAAACAGTTTCCACATTTGTAATACAGTTTAACTGGCTGGGAGTCACAATCACTGACTGAACTTGGTCTGATTTTCTGGGCACTTTTGAGCACATACAAGCACATATAAAGGCTTTCTGCACTTGTACTTGTACATGATCCTACCTGGCAAATACCTAAGATCCTCAGTCATACATCTTGATCTATGAATAAGAAGGGTAAGAGTAAGAATAAAGCTTAGAATAAAACCAAGTTAAATAAGCCATCAGAAGAAATGCAGTTTCAAGGTGACCTCTAATTTTTAGTGGTGGTGACTCTTTGGAGCTTGCGAGCTGCAGTGCTGAGCACCACCGGCCTCCCTGAGCCAGAAAAAGCCAGCTCAACACCATTAACTTTGAAGGAGTTAAGCTGATGCAGAGCAGGTTGTTATAAACACAGGTTTGTTTGTGGGTGCGCATGTAGCATTTTAGAGGCCATTGCTAAACAAACTAGTCACATTTCTTATCATATCTGTATTACCTGTGGGTAGTTGTTCCAGTGAAATCAGTGAATTGAATTTAGCTCTAAATTCACCTCACCGATCAGAATATGACCTGCATCGTACGCAGCTACGCTGAAAAATTACACTGTCATATATTTCATTTTCTCAGCATTTGGGGATTCTTTCAGTAACCCTTCCATAAATGCAGTAACCCTTCCATAAATGATACAATAGACCTAGAAAAGCTTGTAGTAAATCAGGTCTGACACACTGAAAACTAGCTTAGGCTTAATAGAGACTTTATAGTGCCTCCTCTGTTTTCAAATTGGGCAGTGGTTAGGCTTTTTTTGGAGCCGTGAGCTGACTAAACAAGGTACAGCTGCTATAAACCAGGATCTAGAAGTACCTGTAAATAAAGTGAAATGTTAGATGCAGGGCTGGCATTGTGTGAAGCTGTGTGGATGGGGGACAAGCATCCTTCCCCTCTCCCCACCCTGGGCCCCCAGTTTTCGCTTCCTGACTTTCCTGCGTGGTCTCTGATAGATGAAGCATTTCTTAATGGGGGGAACATGGGGCGTTAAAAGAAACTCAAAGGAACTTACATTTCAAGCAGTCCATAATCTTTTTTAAGTGCTTATGGACACATTTTTTCTCTATGTTGAAAAAGAAACTATACCAAAGGAGAATGCATTATTACTGTTATTATTTACAGTTGATATAATCACTTTAAGTGGAACTGATGCATCCAGAGGAAGATTACTCTAATGGCAGCTCAGCCTGTCCCACAATCATCCTCCTCTCTGGTGGGCTATGAGGCCATTTGATGCAATGAGATAGAATCCAGTAGATGTACACTTGTGCCACAAAGTGTTGCCAGTGAAGAGCCCCCATCGTTTGTACTCTATAACTAGACACCATTAACAATCTTTACTCCCCAAAGCTTTCAGTGTGTATTTCCAGCCTTCAGTGTGTGTGTGTGTGTTGTAAATGTACTGACTGCACAGGGCCAAAGTAAAACCATTTTATTGTATCAAAATTACTGCACAAATAATCTTTCTTTTAGTCATTCAAAGTCTAGGGAAAAAATTAGATTCCTTTGCTAATTAGACAAAAGGGAAAAGAAGAGGGAAAAGTTAAAGGACAAATGACCAATTTGAGGACTTCGAAAATGAGCAGGAAAATATTACTGGGAATTCTTGTTAAGGATTCTGCAAGGTTGCATGAGAAGAAATGAAATGTTTCATGATTAGGATGAAAGTGTTATGGTTTTGGTTTTCTACTGAGACATAAAGGGAAAAAAATGTAAACTGATTTCTGAGTATATATAATAGATTATTTCTCCCTTAGGTCGGGAAAACATTATGTGTCTTAACAAGAAAAAAATTTTTAGACTCCTGTTGAAGTAACTGCTTTGGTAAAATGTGTGAAAAAGGAGAGAGAGCACTTGCCCATTTCAGCAGCAGTCTCAACAGTTCTTGTTTTTCCTCTGTCAAGCCCCTCTCTGTAATCCTGATACAGACCTCTCTAAACTTAATTAAAGGTAATAAATTCATGAGCCAGGTGCAGCCCTGAATGCACATTGGATGTGCAACGATGTGTCATGATAACCGTTCTTCTCTGCAGCCCAACTGTTTAGACTAGACCAGTTTAGAGGCATCTTGTGATGCAAAGTAAGAAGTTTTGTGTGTGTGAGAGAGAGGAAAAAATAGCACAGAATATATAGATGTGCCAGATGTAAATTATTTCATTTAAAATAAATAATTTAAGAAGTTGATAGCATTCCTTTTTTTCCTGTTCTGTTGAAGGAAAGGGATGGTTTGCAAGACTGGTACAGCTGTCTGTTACAGAATTTAGATTCAGGACTCCCAGTCAAAACCTGACACCTCCTTTGTGCTGCCCTCCCCTTTTTCCTCCTACTTCCTAAAAAACTCTAGAAATGCCTTCAGAAAGATGGCAGGTGTCTCTGCTGCTGCTCCCACTGCAAAATCTCCTGACTGGGGAATTTGTATTTTTCCAGTGCTGAGGAAAGGAAGTAATAGTGTCCCTCAAAGCCAAGAGAAGGAGAAGTGCAAGTGTGCTGGCTGGTCCCCATGCTGCACAGCTTATCCTTAGGATGCTTGAAACATCACGTGTTTCAAATAAATTAACCAACATCTGGAAAATAAAAGATACAGCTTAGTTTTCATTGCAATATTTTTGAGGTTGTCAAATTCACTATGGCTGCTAGGGAGATTTATTTAGCATTCCAGTGTTTTCTTTTGTCTGTAGTGGTCCTTTTTTCAGCTCTATTAACCTTCTCAGAAAGAAGCCAGCCTTAACTATGATTTTCCTGATGCTGAGAGATTCTTATTCGGTTCATTGTTGAAGGCAGTATTACCTCATTCAGCACCTCATCACGCTGACCATTGATGGACTATTTTTCCTTTGTCTGCTTTGAACATCTGTTCTAAAAAATCCTGACTCTTTGACCTCTTTGGTAGGTAAGATCTTTCTGCTTATTGTTTTATATCGTGCATACCACTACAGATTACAGTTGAGCTCTACCACTTCATATTTATTAATGATCTGAAAAAAGGAGTCATTTTTGTGAGTGAATTTCAGTTACTTTATTCTCAGTTTAGGATCATGCTGGTTTATCAAAAGACGTAACTTACAAGATGAGATGTAACCTTGTTCTTCCCATCAGCACACCTCCTTTTCCTCCTTACTTTACTGCTACTTTCACTCACCCTCCGTCTTACACATGCAGTTTTTAATTTATACCCTTAACTCCTCCAGTTTCTCCAGTGACCTATTCCTCTCCTTGTATTTTGATTTTCTCTTTACATTCTCTTCCTCTTATACCCTTTTCCCCTTGCAAAAGACTCTCCCATTATAAAAAGCTCATAAACAGGAAAATAAAAAAAAGGAACCAAAGTCTCCTGATCCTGCCCTACTTTAATCCAAAATGCTGTTGAGAAGATAATTTCTTTGACTCTTGGTTGATCTCTGTACCCCAGTTTATAACTCTCTTTACTACAATAAAAATATGTGTTGTTGTTCCAAGACCTTTGTTGACAGACTCTGTTACTTCACACATTAGATACATGCTTCCTCCAATTCTGCCTCTCACATTTTTGCAGAATTAATCTGCAAAGCTACCTCACTGCTGTCTTCTGTTCTTTACTGAAAGAATAAATACATTTTATTCCCTCACCCCTGTTAATAGATGGGCTAGTCATCTTTTGATGCTTGCTGATGTGCTGACCAATTCTGATTGACTTGTTTTTTCTGGTGTTTCTCCATCAGCTTTTATTCCTTTCTTGTCTATGGGTTGTCTTATGTTGATGAATTATCTGTATGGCTTGATGCAGCAAAAAGATATCCAACCAAACTGTAACTGCCCTACCTTGGGTACAAGGAGATGGACACTGCTTCTAATGCAGTGCTCTCCTTGCCTCATTTTCCCTGTCCGTGAAGAGGACACTCTTACCTGCGAAGGAAAGCGTTGTGTCGTGCTGTTACACCCTTATGTCACATGCTTTTGGAACATAGCATTATGTACTGCTATTTACTGATCACAACATACCACTCGTCCAGGCATAAAACAAATTTGCAGTTGTAAAGCAAATGATAGTGACAAATGCCTTGTCGGGAAGGTAAAACATTCTGGTTTCTAGTTTGGAGTAAAAGTGTTTTAACTGAAGGTTTAACTATTTTAACTTTTCTCAGCATAATTTTTTGTCAAGGGGATTTTTAAAAAATCAAATGGAGGGGTTCTGGAGACATCATGCTTGTAATAATTTGTCACTATTTCTAGTGGTGCAAAATGTATTTTATATCTGGGGAGGTGAATCACTGTCCTTTTGAAAGAAAATCAAGAATAAAATCCTCGTTGGAAGTCTCACCCAAAGAACTTATTATTTTTTACACTAATTTTAGGGAACAACAGCTTGCCAGTTCTCTTCCTTGAGAGGTCTTCTTTGATTAAAAAAAGAAAAACCTCACTGTTAGCTGAGCTCACAAGCAAAGTGAAGTGGCTGTTTTATCTCCGTTACCATGGTAGTTTTGCCTCAGACCTCTTCCAGTCCAGTGTAACTAATGTGGATACTGCCATTGTAATATATTTTAGTCTTACCTGAGTGAATGTCAGCAATATAGTTGTTTTTCCATAACTCAGTGAGGTTTTGGTTGTTCTTTACTTGAAAGGATCTGAAAGACCCATGATCCAGACTGAAATAAAAGAGGATTTCATGTACTTAATTCCTTGAAAACTGAGCAAGCATGTGGGTCTCAAACTAAGGACTCAAAATACTTGATAAAATGACTTTTTTTCCAAAGAAGATCTTAGCGTCAGCTATATCCTTCCCTTATGCTGGCTGCAAAGGAGGAAAAAAGTAAAAAACAGTCCTTTAGGTCTCATCACTCAATTCAGTGGATTGTAGCTGGCAAGTACTTTTTCCCAACACCAGTGATGTTGAAATATGTAAAAGGCTGTCCCAGTGTAGTTACCTATGAGGCTGCAGGTTGATTTTCCTTATTTCTGCATATTATTTCTAGGCTGATAATTTTTAAGAGATGAAAAACTAGGACACTGATTTAAACCAAGTTTTTTTGGTTGATAAGGGAAGAAGTTTATGAGAGATGAGAAGAAACACGACATCCCTCTTTTTTTTCCAGCTGAGAAGCACTTCAGCCTTGAGGCAGATTACCCAACAGTTACAACATCATTTTGACCTCTTCAATTTTTTCTAAGGTTCCTCATTGCTAGCTTATACTATCATCTCAAGCAAACTCTCTGTGAGACACGTACAATCCCATGTGGCCATCTTCATTCCTCACCGACAGCCTGATCAATCTTGTTGACATCTCGGGGCTGCTTCTGGATCTGCCCCTTTGCATGATCTGTGCTCTCCACATCTCATACTTTCTTCTCAGGTCCAGAGTCACACTCTCTGACATCTAGTGCTGCAGAAGGACCTTCTACTCCCAGTCACAGAAATACATGTCCAAAGTGGAAAAGATAATCCGTATCTTAAAGCACAGGGATCTTTTTCCACTCTCCATTACATGCTTGAGTGCATCTGTGTGCACTCATGTACCTGCACATGCATCTCTGCATGGCAGGGTTAAACAGTAACAGAGGCAGATTCCTCCCTACCCACCATTTGGCCTAACCTGTCCCAGCCTATTGCTGCTTTGTAAAAACAGAGCAAATTTAGCAGAGAGTTAGGATGCAGGTACCCATGGTGGACAGGTTTATCAGCAAACCTTACTCCATGTATCAGCAAGAAAGGGGCAGAAGAACAAATTACAGATCTGCTTCAGAATTTCCCATGGAGCAAGGTTACAGTTTGTCTTGGATGGAAAAAAGAGACAGAGTAAGAACAAATATAGTTTATATTAAGACATACTGGAGGAGAACACGTTTTTGTTAAGTACATGATGTATTTTCCCTTAGGTGGATGTTGTAACTGCCCTCTAATACTCAATTCAATTATTGTTATCTTAAATTCACTATTTTAAATAGTACTTAGGAGCAGCTTTGCTACATACCAATACATCTTTAAAAATAATTTATACATTTTCTTGTATGCATAATTCAAGATAACTATTTTGAAGCTCCTAATTTTTTTCAGTCTGCCAGTCTGTTTACACAGAAAAAAAGTTCTTTCTACTGCTGCATTTGGCGTAGGAATAGACATAATTTATTCTGCAAGTTTTAAGAAATCAAGAGTTGAAAGCAGAACTGTAGATCCTTGTCTTCTTTTTCTAATATGGAATTGCTAAAGCACTAACACACAAGGTACTGACTGTTCAGTTCACAGTAATCTTCACTAAAAAGAAACATACCCTATCTTTTCTTAAACTTCAACTCTTTAATATTGTTTTTAATTTCCTGATGACATTTTATAGGCAAAGCAACAAAATCAAGCTAAGGCCATTTTATTTGCTGAAATAAAAATGTGAAATTAAATATGTGAGAATTAACATGTACCACTGTATGAATCTCATTTTTCTTTTATTATACCATGGCCAGATATTTTTTAGATAATACTCCAGATAACTGAAGGATCCTTTTACAAGTGTTTTAGCAGCCACCTTTTCACTTTCCGTATTTTTCTGTTTTCAGAAAACCAAAGAGGTGAAGAGTTCTGTACTGAAATGGTGTGCTATTATTGTTTCTGCACCTTCTTCATTCACCTGCCATGTATCTGTTGGCACACCATAAACAGTTTTCCAGGTATGTTATAGTAAGGCAGCCGAGATTGGATGACTTTTCAGACACAAGCAGCCACATACAAGATTTACGTGAGTGTTTGATAACATGGCCATGTGACATTTGTTGCCGCCTTCACTGATTCTTGTAAAGTCACTTCCTGACTTGCTCTGGACAGTATGAAGGCTCCTTTTTTCCTGACTGGGCAATGGGAAAAGCAATGGACAGTACCACAGCTAACTCCAGCAGCTGTGGTCCGTGTAGAGCTATAACTCTACAGACAAAAATACATATAAACAATATTTTTTAATATCGGATCTTGAGTTATGATAATCTTGGTTGAGCTCTAGTGTACTGGATTGAAATAAAGGTCATGAAGGAGAACAATGAAGGAAATGTTGACTCGCATTGCATGCCCTTGCTCTGACCTACAGAGAGCACAGGAATTGGACTTGCTGTGTTGCAAGGAGGGAGATCATATAATTTTTAGTAAGGGAGTTTACCGCATGCTCTGAGCTGCTCTATCACTGCTGGAAATATCCCATGAACAACACAAGGAATATTATCATGTGGCATGCTTCAATTACACAAAATAACTGATAATACCCTGATCCTTTTGACCAGCTACTTCAGCAGACCACAATGTCCAGCTTCAGCTGGGCCTGCTTTTTGCATCGTACTCCTCTCAAAACTTTTTTCTTTCAGCAGAAGGTTTCTTTTTAACTGGCATCTTTACCTCTGGAAAGGGATTGTTTTTCTTCAAATTTCCCAGCATAGGGCTGGGACTAGATCTGATTTCCTTTTTAGGACACTGGGGCACCATTTTGAGAAGGTTTCTTTGTATCACTTTCTGTCCAAAACCTTCTGTCCGTAGAAGTTAAAAAAAAAAAAGCACATTATGTTTCCACATTTATGTTTTATTTTTCAGTTAATCTTGGTTAAGTGGGCAGGAAAAAAGCAACCTAACCATGACTGTTACAGAGGAGTAACAAGAAAGGGCACAAGTGAGAATTATCTTAATTGGACTTTACATCACTAGGAATTAAATCCTGCCTGTGTATTCAGAAATATTGTGCACTGTGCCAGCACCAATAAATAAAAACCATGTGTGAGACCCATTTTAACACACTCAATAGGCAAACAACTATTGGGGTATATGAACATAGTCTTACATGAAACTGGTGACTTTATACTGTTTCTTAAACACATGTATAATATATGAGATAGACGTGTATAATGTGTTATTCTAATGCTAGGCATGAGAGAAGTCTGGATTGCTTTTGAAAATAATTGTTTCTTGGAGGAACTGCAGCATGAATAGATTTAGCTAAAAATTAATAGAAACGTTCCAGAAAGTAGATAACTGAAACACCATTAATTTTGTACTAATTGGGAAAAACAGTTAGCTATCTTTCCACTTAATATTTATTATAACATGATTTCTTCTTAGAAATGAGCTGAAACATTTCACTGAAGTGCAGTTCCTACTAAGCATCAACGTGCTTACAAAAGAATAGAATCATTTGCGGTAGAAGAGATGCCTCTTGGGTCATTTCAGTCCATCAGACTGAATCATTGGTGGATGGATTTCATTATTCTTAAAATAGCTTTGAATATCTTCAGTGATGGAAATGCTGTAACCTTCACTGGCAGGATGTTCTATTATGTAACTGTTCCTCTAGTTATAATTTTTCCCTGTTGCATTTTAATCTAGTTGTTAGTATTTCTTGATCAACCTCATTGACAAATGAGATTAATTGATCCTTATTCTCTTTATAGTGGTCTGTTAAGTAATTTTACATAATTTCTCTTCAACCTCCTTCTCCTTGGTTTTGTGCAGCCATTTCAGTCTTTCTCACATATCTGATTATCCATCTTTTCTCTCATACATTTGTATACCCTTTTAATCACTCCCTTTGGGGAGGCCTTTTTTTTTCTAAAATAAAACTGAGAAGAACTCCTGTGGAGACTGTAATAGTGTGGAGTGCAGTAACATAGCACAAATCATTTAGTCTGGAAATATGGTATATTTAATAAATGCAGCTCAATGCATAGGACCAGAGGGACTCCTAGGAGTCAGTGACCCAGACGGTTCTGCAGTCTTGTATAGGATGGGTAATCCCATTCATAAATTTCTCAAGAACCATCTTAAAACCTCACATGTTTCTTGCACTCCTACTGAAAAGCTGCTTCATCATTTCTGAAACAGAAAACTTTCCACTTCTGTGTGGTTTATATCCATTTGTTCTCCTGCCAACATTGCCCCATATTTTAAATATCTTTTGCTTTCCCTCTATCCTCCTTCCTCCATCTCTTCCAAACCCCATCTTGTTCATCTCCCACATACACATACAGAAAAAATACCCTGTGCTTTGATTTTAAACTCCCTTTTTACTTAGGTCTCTCAGCCTTGTATTGCAAGCCAATTCTGTTTGAGACCAAACTGGTTCTTGTGCAATGGCAGTAATAAGTCTCTCTTGTGGTAGAAGGACCTCACTTAATGCTTCCTGGGTCACTGCATTTATTTCATGGCCCATCTGTAGCAAGGGCTCGCTGTGACCCTGGCTCTGCCTAGTGCAGGTCTTTCACCGCCTCCATTATTTCTGGAGGATAAGTTTGTCCTTTATTTCCAAAATTCTTGCTCTTAGGTCTTGGTGCGTGACGTTGTGCTATGTGTTGTTAATTCTAGCTCACTCCACATATCCCACCTCATTCCACATATTCCAGTCTTAAAGGTCTCTGAATGTTTCAGGCATAAGATTGGGGATGAGATAGCTGGTGCATGAAGCCTGGTATCTCCTTGCAAAACAATTTATCAATTTTCAGTCACCTTGTCTTCCTGCGGGGATGTGCTCTGCAGCAACAACCATGTAGGTACAGTGGGTTGATCCTGGCTGGCTGTTAGATGCCCACGAAGCTGCTCTGTCATTCCCCCTCCTCAGCAAAACAGAGACAACAAATGAAATGAAAAAGCTTGTACATCTAGATAAGGATGGGGAGGTCACTCACCAGCTATTGTCACAGGTAAAATAGACTCAGCTTGGGGAAAACTGATTTAGTTTATTGCAAATTAAAAATAGAGATCGTGAGAAACAGAAAAAAAAATTAAAACCACCTTCTCCCCACTCTTTTCTTCTCAGGCTCAATTTCACTCCCAACTTCTCTATCTCCTCCACCTCTTCCCCTCTGAATGGTACAGAATGAGGGGGAATGGGGGTTGCAGTCAATTTGTAACAGTCTCTCTGCCTCTTCCTCCTCATGCTCTTCCCCTGTTCCAATATGAGGTCCTACCTCCATGGTATACAGTTCCCATGGGCTACAGGTCTTCAAGAACTGCTCTATTGGTCCCCCAGGGGAGATACGTCTTGCCAGAAATCCTGATCCTGTGTGGGCTTATCTCCACAGGCTGCAGCTCCTGCCAGGACCCTGCTCCATCATGGACCCGCCACAGCCTGCAGCTTCCTTAGGGCACATCCATCTGCTCCAGTGTGGGTTCCTCCATGAGCTGCAGGGGAACTACCTATATCACCATGGTCTTCACCACAGGCTGCAGAGGAATCTCTGGATGCCTGGAGCACCTCCTCCCCATTTTTTCACTGACCTTGGTGTCTGCAAAGTTGTTTCTTTCACTTTTTTTCTCATTTTTCTCTCTCACAGCTGCTGTGCAGCATTTTTTACCCTTCCTTAAATATGCTATCAACAAGGTGCCTCCATTGTCACTCATGGGCTCAGTTTTGGGCAGCAAAGAGTCTATTTTGGAGCTCACTGGAACTGTCCCTTTCTGACACACGGACAGCTTATCTTGTCTTCTCACAGAGACCACTCCATTCCAGTAGAGAATGCTCCAGTCTCTTGCAGTCTGCAGCCTTGGGTTGAGGTCCCTAAGCAAAGTGACCTAACAGCCATTTTTCCTCCTCTAATTCCCATGGTTCAGGTACATGCTGGCTTCAGCAATTTGCACAGTATGATCTTAGTCCCAGCCTGATACATGCTGGCCACAGCAGTGTCACTGAGCACCCTGTACACCCTCCGTTGTGCTTGCTGTGGTCTAAGAGTTTATTGCAATCAAGCACAAATAACTTCATAAGAGGAATCAACGTTTCTGTGCTGATTGTGGTTCATGCTGAGAGGCACAAAGATGTGAAGATTTGTATGTCATATAGCCCTCATTCTTTCCGGACAGAGAGAATAAGCAAGAGAGTGGACAAAATATTTTTCTAGTTTTAAATGTTCAACACTCCTGGAAGGGACGACTGATGCACAAGATGCTTTCCTGCACCCTGTTCTGGGATGCTGAGTGCTCCCTTTCTTGATCCCACATGCAGGTGGTTTTTTGGACATACTTAATTGGGTGTGCTGTGTGGGAGGAGGCCATGAACTGCTTTGGGCCAGTTGCAGATGGTTCCAGATGGCTCCAAAATGGTGGAAAAAACCACTGCTCATCAAAACTAGAGTGAGTCATGGAAGTCTGCAACAGCTCTGCACAGACATGCTTAGGAAAGGATGTCAGTTGCTGGGGCAAGAGATACCAGAGGCCACCTGTGAGGATGCACAAAAGGAGGTGCACAGGGACACATGTGGGACACACAGGAGAAGGAGTGTACACAGAAAGGAGCATATAAGGAGAAATATGGGGAGGCATATTTTGAGAAAAAAAATGGAGATATGGATAGGGACATTGGTGTGGGCAGGGCTGGAGCTATACTCATGGAAATAAGTAGTTCATCCTGCAGGAGGTACAACTCTGAGAGAACTGGAGGTATGGGCAACCCATGCAGGGACAGGGACACCCTTTAGGGACAGAAGCTATAGATGACCCACACTGGCATAGAGACACCTCTGAGGAACTGTGGCCCATTGGTAGCTGAGAACAGTGACAGGTGAGGAGGAGGGGAAGAGTGTGCAAGTGGGAGTAGCAGAAGAAACCATTACACACTGACACCAACTTCCTGTAATGCTTATCACCTCATGAATGGGATTTGGAAGGACGGAGTAAAACATGGTGAATATTAGGCCAGTGAAGACTAGGAATGGGGAGGAGAGGTGTTGGACTGAGATTGAACCCAGGGAATAGGGGTAAAAGGTGTTTCCCTTTTGTTTGCCTTTTTGTTCCTCAATACCTTGATCAGTAGGAAAACAAAAAGTTGATTGGCAATAATTCAACTGAAAATTCCTGATTTGAAACCGTTTTGCCCACAGCAGGAGCACAGAGTACCAGGTTTGCCAAAGGATTTAACATGCTTCGCATATCCCATCCCATAAATGGCCAGCCCTGTTCTTCTGTGTTTTCTCTGGGGGACCACCCCTTTGCAGTTTTCTCCTTTCCTGTTAATAAGGACACTAGGTTTATGAGTATTAGTATGTAATATAGGAGTTACGTGTTTGCCTTTTTTATTTAATCTTTCCATTTTCACTGATAGTGCTGTGCTTAGCTTTAATGGAACATTTCCTGGAAGGAGCTCATTGCTGAAAGAGCTGTTGCTTCTATCATGGTTAGACAAGGTCCTTTGTTGTGTCACCAGAGAAAACGAAGGCTTGGGGACATCCAGTTACTCTGGAGCAGTGTGTATCTGCAGTGTTGTCAGCATTGTAAGTCCAAATCTCCCTTGGAACACAGAAGCACAGTACAGAGGATTCCTTCTGCTCATTTCCAGCTACACATTAACTCCTACTGAAGCGGGTACTTATATCCTTGCATTGGGATGTAGGTAGTAGTAACTTCCCCAAGTTTGCTTTTCAGCTTGTAGAATTTAGCCAGGCTAGATGTGATTTCAATCTAATTCGTGCCATTCCCTAATTGTCAGAAAAGCATTTTGAACCATGAAAGGCTGTTTGGATCTCTGGAAGAAGATGACTGCTCTTTATTTTAGAATAAAGCTTTCCCGAATAACTGCTAAAATCCCACTGAAGTGTTCAAAACACCTTTTCTCTCTAATTTTTTTTTATATATATAAAACACTCACATTAGTAGGTGTACTACATAGGGTGCATTTTAAATTACTTGTTAACTTCCTGACAGTGGTACTGAGTGTCAGCTATTGTGTCAGGGCATAACACTTAGATCAAATGGCAAGAGTTCTCTATTCTTTCCTTTCAAAGGGGAATATCTCAGTGCTCATTCTTCTATAAAGAAATAGACTTCTCGTGTGGCTGGGAGATGATTTGGTAGAGCACCATATTAGCAGAATTCATCCCGACCAGCTGTGCTGGGTCTCAACAAAAAGCAAGTCATTTACAGAATAGCTGCCTAGCATTTTTGGTACTCAGCTCACCACTCAGAAAGGCCTCTTTAAAATAATGTTTGGGCAGGCTTTTATCTCTTGCACCGTAAAGTTCTGTGTTTTGTTTCTTCCCCGTGGTCAAACACCCCAGGGATCAAACGTCCCACACTCATTCTAGATGTGTCCCTACAGCACTGAAATTATGACAAGGTGGACAGTCAACTGAAAAAGACTAACAAAAATTTTAAAAAAGAACCCCAAACTTGCATAAAAATACAGTTTAGGAATATTATTTCTTAGTTTGTTAGAAATGCTCCTGTGTTAATATACGGTGTCAGGCAAAACAACCTGAATATCCTATTTTATTTGATCTCTCTAAATAAGTGGGGGAATCAGATGAAACATGATTTACAGCCTAGTTTTTGAGTTTAGTGTCATCTTCTCTTACTCTGTCCTTTCAAGATTTGCAGCCTTCTTCTGAATACGTGAAAGCTCAAATGGTTTGTGTAACCAGAGATGTCGCTGGGCCTCAGCCTCACTGCAGCACTCAGCCAGCAGCACATGCCATCAAATTCTCATACAAGTGAGAGACCCAAATTACTGTCTAAGCAGTTGAGTTCACGAGAAGTTCACAATTTATGTGTGCTGTGGGAAGGAGGATGCTGATTGTTGGTTTATGTTAGTTATAAACAATTTCTGGGGTCTTGTAAATGAAATGTATTTGAGGAATCAGTTTTATTATTACTGAGAAAAAACCCTATCCTCATTATCAATCTGCAAATCATTGTAGAAAAGTAGCCTGGCAAAACTGGCTGAATGAACTTATCCAATTAACCCCAGAATATTTTATTCCTTCGTTGTACTTTGCTATTGCATCTGACAGTTTTGCTGCTCCTCTGATCTAATTAAGGATTTTTGGCAAGCATCACAGTGTTATAAATTTTGAAAATGTGAACTAAACCTGGCTCACAGCGCTTGCTTCAAATCAAGAGGAGAGCTGAACTTTCATTTATTTCTTGAGCTGACAGATGAGTTTTCATGAGAAATGTTTGGCTTGTATATAAATATATGTTTATGTATTTATGTATACACATACATATATTTACTCTTCCATTATCATGTTACAAATGTTTGTTTCTTACTCAGAGTTTATTTTTTCTGTTTTTATTAATGGGGAAAACACTTCATGATGAAAATAGAAACAACTGGCAAATCTGGTTTTCAAATTCATATGTGTCAGAACATGATACTTCAGTCTTCCACTTGGCAAACTGGGAGTTTATGACTGGGCTGTGTGAAGCTAACCATTTTTTCTGGGTCAGAGTATGGCAGACATGAGAACTGGAAGTGTAGTGTTCATCTCTTCTATGAGAAAATCAGGTAGCAATGAATCTCTTAACCTGTTCTGGGATACTTTTCTTCTCTTGTCTGCCATTCAGTAGCATCACAATTCTAGACCTATGATAGAAGCATCTAATCTCTATGCTTTTGAGAAAGAAATCTGTCTGCATGCTAGACTACGCCCCAAATCCTGGCAGATCCTCTATCTGTGCCTTCTGCAGCCCCATTCCTTTGACTCCTATAGCTCCTTGAGAAAAAGCTGGGAGAGACTGAGTTATTGCTTGAAGTCCCTTTTGAGATGAGGTGGATCCCTGCCCACTCCCAGCTGCAAACCTCACATAGGGTCAAGGATGATGGCAGCAGGAGCATCACACCTCTGCTCAGAAGTGTAAGCCCAACCCAAAGCTGTGGGCAGCTCTCCCTGATGCCTCTTGGCCCCACGCAGACCCTGTGACTGTCAGAGCCCACCCTAGGACTGCAGTGCTCAGCTGGCATCAGGCAGATGATTCCTAGGAACCCCTGGCTTCAGTGTCTCACAGCTCTATGGGGACTTTGAGCAGGTGAGCCAGAAGCATCTGAGCAGCTGTGATAGAGATTTATAGCCAGGTCTTTAACATGCACACTGGCCCCAGCTGCAGTCTGAGACTAGCTGGCATCCAGCAGGTCTCTGATGGCTGGCTTTGGCTTTGGCAGAACACCAGGCTCCTTATCTTCCTTTTATCCTGAAATTCATTTGAGGCAGAAACCATTATTTTGTGTGATACAGCACCAACACATTGTTAGGGTTTATCAAACACTGATGTTATTCCTCTGTAAGAATTTATCTGTCACTGTGTTCTAAAAATGTATTAGTAAGCTACTCAGTGAAGCTGTTAGTAACAGCTATTGTATAAGAATGATTATGAGTATGTCTAGGTTACCTCTCCACTTTGATTTTAGTTAATAGGTAGAAACCTGTGTTATTCTACTTCTCATGTCTGGCAGTACAAAACAATGGCTATAAAAGATTTAACTACAGATACAGCTATGTGAAAAATATTTCCCCTGTTGCTTTCCTGAATCCTAGTCCCTGTGACACCACAGAGGCAAGGCTGCTCTGATGTTCGGTGTCTAGGAGAGCAGCTGGCAGCTGAGCCACGGAGTTGGGCAGTCCCTAGTATTAGCCCAGAGCCTCCGCAAGTTGTTTTACAGATATCTTTCATTAAGTGAAATCCTTTGATCTTTGTGGTAAGTATATTTAATGAGCTTCTCCATGAAAATGCGTCCATTATTTTCACACAAAGAGGAGACTTCCTTAAGAGACTCAGTGCCTGTTTCACTGGAAAACATGCATTCGTCAATCCCTCTAAAGCAATGAAGAACCTGGTGAAAAGTCACATCTCCTGTCACAAGGGGAAAGTTCCAAAGAAGAGGACATATATTTTTGTTGAGTAATTGCCACAGAGCTGTGTGACTGGTGGTGTTAATGGGAATGGATTGTGTTAATGTACAATAATTTTTATGTTGTCAGCAGTTTGGAGACCTACCATGGATTTTCAGAGTGATACCACCTTCTAATTAGTAGTGACCTCAGAGAAAAGCTCCAGAAGATCGCCACGAAGAAAGATAAACGCTGTTAATTGACGTGTTCAAAAGCACTTAGTATTGCTTTAACACTAGTCACTTAGGAGGCTTAATGAAGTTTTACCAATGATTTCAGTGGAAGAAGGTTGGGGCCAACAGCAAATGTTAGAAGAATACAATTATAAGCAGTTTTCTGAAAGACATTATTTCTAAGCAAGAAATGAGGGTTACATCAAGCACATCTGCACCAGCTGGCTTTTCTAGTCGGTGTTTTATTTTAGAAGGCTATTTCCTCTTTTAAAAATAATCAACTCAATCATAAGGAGCCACTTATTTTTTTTAATACTCATATTTTCTTAAATGTCTCTAATTATCTATATTCTGAACAAGAAAAACACATTAATTTTTAGAGCTGAGATGTTCTTATTGTTACTATAAAAATACACACAAGTTTAGTGTCTCTTGGAATACCCATATCTGAAATCACTATTTGAGATGCTCCATCTTAAAGCTCGAAAAACAACTTTTTTTTTTAATGTCTATGAAAAGATAAACAGATATTCAATTTGAAGTGAAAAAATAGAGAACAGACATATTAGGTTACGGGAATCTTTTCTCCATCTGCTTGCATCTGAAGTTTGCTAGACCCACTAGTGAACTTTACTGCATCTTATAAATAGTTGCTAACTTAAAAACTGCAGATTCTCTGCTGTGACACTTTCAGTTATGGTTAGGAGTAAGAATTACAATTTATTTTTATGAAGTGATTGTTTGAAGGGAGGAGGAGGAGGAAGTTTCCTCACAGTTTGGATATTGAAGGACTGTGCTCTGCAGCAGCCATTTCATCATGAACGCAAAAGCTACGGGTAGATTAGCAGAATTCATTAGACTTTGCTGGTCTATGTGGGGCAAGACCGAGCTCAAGGACAACAGCATAGTTTGAGTGGCAGCATACTTTGTTCTCAGCAGTCAGAAGAATTGTCAGTGTAAGATGGAAAAGCTGTATACTGTTAAAAACCAAAATACAGTACTGAGACTGTGTGAGAGGAGGAGACAATTCACCAGAGGGTACCATCCAGAGGGACCTTGACAAGAAAAGTCCTGCACCTTGGGAGGTAAAACCCCAGTCACTGATATATTCTGAGGACCACACAGCTGGACAGCAGCTTCACAGAAAAAGGACCTGGGAGTCTTGGTGGACACAAAGTTGAACATGAGCCAGCTGTGTGCCCTTACAGCAAAGAGCATAAATGGTATCCTTAGCTGCATCAGATGAAGTATTGCCAGCAGATCAAGGGAGGTGATCCTTATTCTCCATTCAGTGCTGATGAGGCCACACCTGGAGTACTGTGTTCAGTTTTGGTCCCCTCACTACAAAAAGGACATCAAGATGCTTGACTGTGTCCAGACAAGGGCTACAAAGCTGGTGAAGGGTTTAAAAGACAAATCTTATGAGGAGTGGCTGAAGGATCTGAGATTGTCTAGTCTAGAGAAAAGGAGACGTAAGGAGAGAGCTCATCGCCTTTTACAACTACCTAAATGGGGATTATAGTGAGGTGGGGGTTGGTCTTTTCTTCCTACTAGCTAGTGACAAGACAAGGGGAAATGGTCTGAAGTTGTGTCAGGGGAAGTTTAGGTTGGATATTAGGAAAAATTTCTTTGCTGAAAGGGTTGTTAGATATTGGAACAGGCTGCCCAGGGAAGTGGTTGAGTCACCATACCTGGAGGTGTTTAAAAGAAGAGTAAATGTGCTTGGTGACATGGTCTAGTGTTGGGCTTAGTAGGGCTGAGTAGATGGTTGGACTCAATGATCTTGAAGGTATTTTCCAACTAAAACCATTCTATGATTCTATGATAGGCACACTAGAAAGAGTCCAATGAAGGGCAACAAAGATGATTAAGGGACTGGAGGATATCTCCTGTGAGGAAAGGTTGAGAGAGCTGGGCTTGTTTAGGAGAAGAGAAGGCTCTAGGGGGATCTTCAATGTATATAAGCACTTGAAGGGAGGGGGCAAAGAAAGTAGACTGAGGTTTTTTTTCAGTGGTTCCCAAAGACAGAACCAGAGGCAACAGACACAAACAGAAACACGTGAGTTCCCCTCTGAATATTAGGAAACACTGTTTTTACTGTGAGGGTGAAGGAGCACTGTCCCAGGCTGCCCAAATGGGGTTGTGGAGTTTTCATCCTTGGAGATCCACAAAAGCTGTCTGGACATAATTGTAGGCATCTGGGTCTAGGTGACCCTGCTTGGACAGCAGGTTGGACCAGATGATCTCTAGTGGTCTTTTCCAAACTCCACAGTTCTGTGATTCTGTGGAGATGATGTTGAAGGATTTCATACAAGATTGCCGTGGCTTGAGACCTATACTCAAAACACAATGGGAGATATTATAATGAGGACAACAAGCTACTCCTTTGGAAACTTGACTGGAAGGTATCCTATCTACCCAGTGCTCTGGCAAGCATGATAGCTAGTCCTGCATCTAGGACTAGATGCAACTAGGTAGAATTTATCTTTCCTAACAGTAATCATCTCTATACTAAGCAACACCTTCAAGACAGACATTAAGGCTCCTCCTGTAATCAGCAGAAAGAGATAAACTGTCCCCCAAAACCCCTGATGTATCTTCAGAGGCATGTTTGGGGCAGGTAGGACAGGTGGGTCTCTGGCAGTGATTATCCTATTAGACATTTAAGGCAAGCAGGCTAGATTGCACTCACAAAGTCTCTGGCCAGCAATGCTTTTCCCTAATTTCTTAAGTGGGCCAACAGAACTGTGTCTTTGGCAGGCCTACATTACCTAACACTTTCAGTTCAGTACTACTTACCATTTTAAGACACATGTTTAAAGAGCCTTTTCCAGATATGACATTGCTTTTTGGAAACTTTCTTTTCAAACAAGAGCTCATGATCATGGAGCAAAACATTTATAGCTGGATAAATACACAAACTGTTCAGTTTAAAGCTGTGTAAATCATCTTGGCTTCAGTTAAGTTTATTCCATCTGCTTTTATCATCTGTTATTACAATAATTTATAATTCCCTCATAATATTAAAATGTCACCGAATCAGAAAAAGAAAACCATCTATGGACCTCTAGTAGCTAATGGCATTGCATTCAGCAAGTGAACCAAGTCATATAATTAATCATATTTCATCACCATAGATGCCTGCAATTGTGTAATTAATGTGCATTTGCATAATCACATAATGAGATCTTTATGATTCATGCTTTATGATAATCTGGATGCACAAATTTCTGTCTCAGAACTGTAACCACTTGCAAAGCTGTAATCACTGCTTCTTTTTTTCTCACTGAAGAAATATGAAGGCCCAATGAACGATCTGGTCCTTTTAGCTTGGATTTCTTCTGTGACTTACCCATACAGCTTTCCACACCTACTAGCTACTTACAAAGAAGTATCTAACAATCAAAAATATTATCAAATATTTGAGTGGACACATTTATTATTTATATTAGGAAAACATATAATGTAATTTCACAGAGTTTCCCAATTTTTATTAACCAACTTATCTATTTTCAGTCTTTTTCAATAATTGAAGAGAGGATTTTCTTTGTAGATTAAGTTTATGGGAAAGGAATGTATGCATTTTGAATCTTTAGACTTCTGTCCTGCTTGGTAAAAATTATTTTTCTTTAACTTATTGAGTGCTTTTTATTGAATTTAACATTCAATTCAAAGTGCTTAATTATATCTCATTCCAGACAAGATGAGCCAATCTGGGCAGCTGAGTAATATTTAGATAAATGCAAGGTACTTTTTGTTGGGATTCAACCTGAAAAAAAATGTACTTTAAAAGCAATGTTTAGAAGAGACAAAACATGCTCAGCTTTTAGAGACATTTCACACAGCTGTAAACATTTGAATTTATAAATAATCCAAGTTGCTAGGTAGAATTAAAAAACCTGGTATCAATCCTATTACAATTGCTATATTCCTCAACAAGTTACACCAAGTGAAGTTCTACAGAGACCAGCGTGATGACTGTGAATGGCACCCATGTGTTGCAGGCAGGAGCAGTAAAGATGAGTGTACCTCTATGCATTTACAAAGGTTGACATTACATACTGTGACAAATCTCTTCTAAGTTGCAAAGGAATGTAAACAAAGTCAGAGTTGGATGTTAACACTGGCCTCTCTGTGCCTGGCTCTGATAATTTATTACTGCAGCCAGGAACCACACAGATTGGCCCTGTTACCTACAGCTTTGAACATCAATTTCGTTCTCACCTACTCTACTTCTGAAGGTCTGGTGAGGTTTCTTTGCAAACACTGTTTAGAGTTTTTATTTTCTTTGCACTCAGAAGCTTCATTTTCAACCTGATACATGGTCCAGACCAGTGGTTTTGTTTGTTGAGATGGCACAAATGCAGAGGACGGTAGTCTTTGAAAGGGGGCTGCAGGTTGTCAGTGTGACAGCAATGGGGTGTTCCGACCCTTAGCTGTGCATAACACCAAAAAGAACCTCACCCAAGCAGTTTAACAAGACGCAACAGTGATTTGAACGTCGTAGATTCTAATAGTAAGGTATTAGCAAGCTTTTGCTCATCCATAATGAATATTTTGCTTCTCTTCATGAGGCCATTGTCCAAATAGAATTCATATTTTAAATTATCTCCCTTAGTATAGCTAATATAATGAAGAATAATTAAAAGAACTGTGAAATCTGATTTTCTCCAATCTCCTATATACTGAATTATTACACACATTTGATTTCAGTCCTGTCAGCTACTGCTGTCAGATTATTGTTTGTTTACTCTATTACTCTATCCTGACTGTATCATTCCTACAATATTTCAGTGGTAAATTCTAAAATAACTTTNTTCATTAAAGTCCTGAAAAGAGTCCTCTTAAAATCAGTGGAACAGTAACAACTGACATCAGGAGCAACTGGTACAGATCTGAACTTTGATCAAGCCAAAACTTTAATTGTGGGCTTTGGCAAAAATTCTAATGGTGACATTTTGACCCACTTTTCACTTTTACTACATGCTATGTTGCATTGCTAAAAAAATTCCTTTGGGAAAAGCTGTGCGACTGGCATTAAAAACAGAACAAGATGGGAAAACTTTGAGAGGGAAATGCTCAAAATTATTTGGGAGTAAAGCAGAGATACATTTACATGCCAAAATATTTTTTTCTGCATCACAGATGTACTGTTTCACTCTCTTTTTTTTTTTTTTTTTTGGCTGTTCTATCTCCAGGCTGTTAGTGGGTCACTTCCTAGCAAAATAATAAAACAAAAAAACCAGCAGACATCAAATCCCTCAGTGAAAAGTCAGATGACTGAACCACTGAAGATTCTGGGGACTTAATACACAAATCTGTCAAGACCTGTACTCACAGCCTAGCAAAGATTCATCTTTCTCTGGCACCTTTTTTGATAAGCTACCAGACTTACATTTATTTAACCCTGACACAGTCACAGTTGGAAGCCCATTTTACACACAGAGAAATTAGTCAAGCAATAACTCTGCTAAAACTCAAAAAGCCTCAGGCTCAGATGGGAACAACTGATTTTTGTATAACAGCCAGACTTCTACTCATGATACCATGCAGTCCTCAAACTCCTGCTCCTTCAGTTCCATCTCTCATAATATCTTTTATCTAAGGCAAAGCAATACAGATTTTCTAGCAAATATTAATATCTAACGTTTCTCATCTGTAGATGTGAAAGCAATTTATAAAGTAGATTAAGTATCATCCTCCTTTACTTTGCGATAGATCTGGGGGCAGCTGGCGTCATGAGCTCTTAAAGAAATTAAGCTGCATGTGGGAGACAGGTAAGTCATATTATAGATTAAGAACAGATTAGCAGGTAAGGAACAAAAAGAAGGAATAAATGGGCTCTACAATGGAGGGAAATCATAGAAACAGGGATCTTTGCTGTGTCTGTTAGAGTATACAGAAACGAAAAAGGATGGAGAACGAGGAAACTAATGATGATGCCAAATTATTCAGGGTAATAAAAATGAAAGCTAGGGAGAAATGTCATGGTACGAAGCAGGCAATAGGATGACAGATTAAATTCTATGTCATAAATGTGAAGTGATGCACAAGAGGAAAAACAATCTATCTACCACAATGGGTTCTAAACTACATATTTTTATTCAGGAAAGAGATTTTGGTTATAATAATAGATCTTTTCAAACATCAGGTCATTTCTCAATAGTGGACAAAACCCCAATGAGTATTGCAGTGAGTACTGGGAAAGAAATAGAAAACAATGTAGAATAAAAATTCTTATGCCATGAATTCATGTAGTGAATACCATTTTGAAATGTGATATTGAACTCATCCTCTTCACCTCAAACAGGACTTTATGATATCAAAAGTTCAAGGAGGAGAAGGAAGGTCAAGGTTTGGAGTATTTCTTTATGAGCAGTGAAAGCAATCAGAGAGCTGTGACAGGAATCCACAACATTACAGATCACATGAAAGAGCACTTGCTCATTATTTCTTTTTATCTCACAAAAATGGCAGAATGAAATTAAATTGAGAGATGATATATTAAAAATAATCAATAGGGGGCTTGCTTTTTTTTTTTTCCTGTCATATATCCTTGATTTAAACTCTGTATCCCCCTGCCTCAAGATGGGGCAACACAGAGTGGACTTGACAAATTTATGGAAGAAACGTCCATCAACAGCTAACAGGAACAAAGATATTGCATCTGACTCAGAAGCCCCTTACTTACAGGTCATAGCCACCTGGGAACATGTCATGGCACTTTTTCTGCTCTTACATTGCCTGTTACTACTGGTCATTGTCAGGGACAGGACAGACAGACATTTAGTCTACTCTGATGAAATGTCCCTCGAAGCCTGGTTTCCTTGAAGAGTGATGATTTAGACTAACAAAATAAAGGTCTCTGTGGAATACAGGACTGGAAACTCTGCTGTTTCTTGATATTTAATTTTTAGAAAACCAATATTAGAGATGAAATATGTTTGCTCAATCAAACAGCAGAAATTCTTACGTTTAAGAAGTAAAACCAGTTCCCTCAACCAAAGGAAAAAAATTAAAGCTTTAACTATATAGTCTTAGAAATCTGTTCCACCCAAAACCCAACAAAAGCAAAATAGGACAAAACCCCACAAAACCAAAGTAATGGCTGAAAGAAATTCTAGACTATACTTTGTGGTGCATTTCTTTTTTTGACTGCTCTGGAAGACTGGCAAACAGAAAGCTGAAATGTATTCCCCTTCCCCCTATCCCTTTCACATGGTGGCTTACCCTTCTCCTTAATTTTCTGAAACTAAAACTCCTTAAAAAGGGGTCTCCTAAATGTTTCTGGCTTTATCTCTCAACTTATTTTTTCATAATTACTTTATTCACTGAGCATTTAGCTTTGATAATGTTTTGTTTTGTTACAACTCTTCATCACGTATGAATAGAATAGCATTCATTCTCTGTGGTCTTTGGAACTGGGATTTCTTTCTCCAGCCCTCTTTTTATGTAAACAAAGCTTCAACTATCAGACTGGAGAAGTGATAGAGAACAAATCTTTATTTGTATGTGAAACATTCAAGGTTGTTCAGTAGGGGAACTCAACAGTGTCTTCAAGGCTTTTGTAACACGGTATATGCCACATAAGAAGAATTCACTATATTGACATTTTACCAAAACCACAGCTGATAGCTGGCAATTAGTTCTTTGAGAAGCACTCATTCCAGGTGAAGCTTGCATCTTGTTTTCAATTTTACAGAGTTTTCTTTTCCATTTAAAAAAGCAAACACAGAAAGTATTTTTTTTTTCTATAATGGTAGATAAGCGAGCAGTCTGGGTTTAACATCAGCTGTGCTTGTGAGAAGATGCTGGTGATGGTGAAGTACCTGATTTATGTCAGAGTTGAAGTGCTTCACTATCCAAATGACTTAAACTTCGAAACTGCTATGAGCTAAAATGACCTTAGCACCAATGGTACAAGGAAGAAATGGACATTGGAATTTGGGCTGAGAAAACACAGCTTATTCTACATTTCTCTTCAGGGGAATCTGTTTTTCCTATTTAAGTTTTGAATCCTTTTATGGTTTTCTAGGCACTTTACCTTTACTACATGCACTTCAATGATAACTTCTTTCAGCTGCTCCCACATCCAAGCCCTCAATGTTAAGATTAAGATCAAGCTCTTTTCCTACATTCTCTTTTGAGTATTTTCAAGGTCCTCATAATCTTTACATCACTATTTTGTCCAGTCTATTGCTTAGGACTTCTTGCAGAAATGTATCACTCTAATAAGTATTTTAGTGTCTCACACAATAGGAAAAATGCCGTATAAAAAGGATTTTTCAGGATTAGCTCCTTCAACTGGAAAGTTCTTGATCTACAGAATGTGTCCAGCTGCTTTAGGAAGCAGCAAATATATTTCTGATGCAATATGCTGCAGTCATTTTTAAAATCAAAAAGAGGAATAACGACATAACTGAAAACATAGGAAAATACTAGAATTTCCTCCGTGCTGTAAGGATACACATTTTTTTCACTGACAGATAAAAGCCTTTTTTGTTTTCCTTGGGTGTAATGCAGACTGCACATCAGATGAGCGAGATAGGAGAGAGTCATCAATTACTGCAAATAAAGAGATTTATGGAACAGTTTTTAATAAATTAAAGTGTCAGACTATTTCTAATTAAAAGAACAGTTCTCTTAAGCACTGCCTGATAATGTTAGTCATCTCTACCAGTTGCAGCAACAACACCTAGAATGTTTCATATGCAGTTTGTTGTATAAGCGCTTAATATACAAGGTGCCACAGTCAGTAAGATCATCTTCTTTCCCTCTTTATATCACTGTGGTCTAGACGCCAGTGTTAAACCATTGGAGTTAAACAAGTGTCCAAGAAAGAGAGCACAATAACATTTATTATATTAGACTTTGGACACAGTGACAACCAAACAGGGAGATGAAGGCAACATTCAGGCTAAAATTTCAAACCGCACACAGGTTTTTAGCCAAACATCATCCATTGCAGCCTACACAAATCAAAGAACTTAATCACACAAAGCTCTCTGAGGGCCAGATTCAAGCCTGTGCTGAGGTCCACCCACATGAGGAACATAAAGAGACCTTGAAGCAGCCTATAATGTGCAGCAGAGGATTGCCCTAGAATGGAGAAATCTGCAGCTGGCATAAAACTGATGTTGCTATCTCTTCATCAGTCCCTCTGGCCCACAACATATAAGAGGCACGTCAAGGACAAAAGGGAGAGCAGCCAGAATATATTGTGCACAGCAGAGCCTTGCTAGCGTAATAGGAATTTTGGATACCAGGCACTAAAGAAGCGCAGACGGGTGTGATGATGGAAGTTCTCTCCTACCCCATATTTCTCCCCTTAAAGAAGTACCTCAGCGTCCAAAATGGTCCCTGCTGCCTGCTGGGGGGAACTAGTTTAAGGGTTTGCAGCAGAAGAAGGAGCATCAAAGGTTAAATAAGAGAGGTTTGTATCTGTTAAAAAACAACTCGTAACCTTGTGGAGATCTTTCACTATGTAAAAGTCAGGCTCATTTTTTTTCTGCTATGGTTGTTATCCAGCTGATCATTCAGACGAATTAATGAGTCTACTGCTTGCTAAAACAGAGGTTTCTAGTGAAGTGAGTTTGGCTGCAGCTGGCCCGGTGGTGGGGTCAGGATGGGCTGGCTAATTTTACCCTGTGTAGAGTCAAGTGAGAGTTCATTCTTCATTCCTCTGAGAGAACACTGAGGTCAGATGGCAGTGATGAAGGCTTTGGTTTATTAACACTCTCAGGTCTCTTGGCAAGACAGACTGGATTCATATCAAGTGCGTGTCTCTGATTGTATTTCTGTCAAATTAACCAAACACATCATGGTGTTTATGTCAGCTGTTTGCCTAAAGATGGATGATGCCTGATATGGCATGAAATGAGATATATTTTGATGAGACATACTTGCCCACCACAAATCTCTGGGTTAAAGATACCTTTCAAAAATTTGTGAAGTGGGAGAAGGTGATTCCATCACTTTCAGTCAGGTGTCTGTGCAGAGTCTGTGTGTGTAAGCACCCTAAAACTAGACAAACTACCTCTAGGAACCACAGACCTGACTGATGGCACCTTAAATATAAGGTCCCTTCTGACCTATAAAAGCCTACCGTGCAGGGTAACGGGTCATAAGGATCATGTGTGCACCTCAGTATATATGATAATATAAATCTTGGCAACAAAGCCAAAGAAAACAGGTATTCCTTTTTCTCTCTGACTTCTGAACACTGCTCCCAAGTCACTCTAGTCCTTCAACTATCCCAGTGCAACTACCTCGGTGTAGCACTGTACCCATGTTAACTGAAAAATAGAAAAACCCTGTTTTCTCACTGATGCAACATAAAAAGCAGCATCATCATTTAAAGGAGACATCAAATCTGCACACGAATAGGAATGGTTATCCAGGCCAAGTGAGGTTAAAAATGCCTTAGACTAGTTTGCCACTAAATAAAACATATTTTTAAAATATTCCCTACGGCAATCAAGTGCAGCCCATCTTTCTTTGCCTTAAAGCCCTTTAAAAATTGCCATGCTGATTTCAAAGCATTGCAAAAAATTGGTGGGTAGCAGAATCATGGCTTCTGATGATCCAATTGCATTGTGTTATTGTGCAAAGACACTGAGGTACATAAAGGTGGTATACCCAGACCCTACCACTTGAGGATTCTTTTGGTTACAGAGGGTTGAGAATATAGGCAAATAGATAGATCTATAGATTCAAAAATCCATAAGCAAATGATAAACCTAGAAAAAAGTTTGATTTGCTTAGTCTGAGACTTCTGTTGGTTTTTCCTCAAGGGTCTAGCTTTACTTCTGTTAATAATTTAGATATAAGCTAGAGTATGGTATTTTTGTAACAGTTATTGTGATAAATGTAACTAAGGGTTCATTTTTGCTAACATTGGCTGTAAGGTGTTACATCCTCAGTTGGAGCTGGTTATCAAGACTCCTTAATGTAACAGAAAGACACATCCTGTATATAAGTCATCCCACCCTGAGGCACTTGAGAGGCCTCCTCTAGAAATATCTCCATCTCTTCCCTGACTGTAGAGGGATGCTAGACAAATAGCTTAGACTAAGATATGGACAAATAGCTTAGAGCAGCTTTAAATGGTAGACATTAGGAAAGATATATCCTACTCTTCTCACTTTCCCTTTGTCTCCTTTCTGTCATACAATAATTTCATTGTGTCACTTTTCAGCATAAATTCTTCAAATCAAAGCACTGAAACTCATTAATGATGGGTGCCTGTAATTAACACTATATCTGCACTGCACAAATATGCATTCAGCAGTCAGCCAACTCCCCAGACCCCTTTCCAGTTCTGAACCTGCAGGAAAAGTCCTTTAGCTTTGGAGGTTTCTTGTGAGCAGGGAAGAGTCCTTCAGGGAACAAACTGTGGCTGACATTTGCAATTTTAATTCAGATGGTTTGCTGTTTCCCAAAATGAATGTCCTGGAAGGTGGTATTCAGAAGTCAAAGCCAGCACTTAAAGCATTTGCCTGGTTAGTGTGCAGGTCGGTAGTGTATATAACTTCTCTTTCTGCTGTACACAGCCACATGCCTGTAGCTCCCTTGGTACTGCTGCACATACCAGTGACATTGTCACTGAAACCCTTTTCACTCAAAACACAATGTTAGACTACGTAATTTCTCATAAAAAGTTGTTTTCTAATGGACTTTTGTCTGTTGGTCTTCAAGCTATCACTTTTGAGCAGATTCTTCAAAATTTGGAGGCAAAAATATGATCTTTTGACTTTTAAGGATATTTTTATTTGGTACCTATAGCTTCTTTTATTTCTTCAATTCTTTTTTAGTGAAAACAGTTTTGAAAACACAATTTCTTTTGAATTCAAAATTTTTTCTGACAAATGGAAACAGAAAAATAAAGGAAACATCACAATTTTTTGTGAATTGCTATGAAAAATGTGGGAAGATTTCTATTTAAGCCAGTTTTAAGATCTACAATTAACAAAAAGAACAGAAAAAAGTATATTGAGATTATATTTTCATATTAGGACTGCTAAAATGTCATGAAATATTCCTGCCTTTCCACAAATCCTTCCCAGTGATGTATGAAAAATAGTAAATTCTACATATTATGATCATTACTGCATAAGGTAATTTATGTGTTGGCGATGAGAAAAGGTAAATGCATTTCCATGTAGGGAAATGAAGGGAAAATCATTCTCCTGCTGCCAGCAGAGCACCTTCTAGGTAATTGGAGCTCTGCTGCCCTCCTCAAGATAACAAGCACCAAGTGAGAAAGGATGTTCCATAAATTTATCAAAAAAAAAAAAAATTATGGTAACTTCTTCAGAAATCTGAATAAATAGCACCTTTGGAATGTGTACACTAGAGCTCTCACCTTTGCTATAATATATCACAACCTCTTTCAGAATAAGGTTATGTATAATAAGGTCTTCAGCACGGTGAGAACTTTTGTTCCCCCTTGATGTCAATCAACTGAAACTCACTTCAGATTCCATTAGAAAATCAATACTGTTAGTGAATTGAATCAAAAGGGGTCAAAATTCCAGTATTTCTCCTCTCCAATGAATACATCAATGACAAATTCTTTCCATCCAGCACATTTGGAGATAAAAATTAAAATGCAGACCTGCACAATGATACATGAACATATTGAGCTGGTACTACTGGCTCTTAGCTATTCCACTGCTACTGGATTTCACTCAGTGCAGACAAGGTGTAGGGCCAGGTTCATTGTGTTACACAAGTGCAGGTGAAGAGTGACTCCAAATTTGTGTGTTTCTACCACATTTATAGAGTTCCCATTACTGCAATAGTGAAGCACTGCCAGCAGAATTTAAAATGCATTCAATGAAACATGGAAATCAGCAACAAGAACTTCCGTGAGAATATTTTTCTGTCAATGGATTTCTTACGGATTCCTTGGATGTGTAACGTGGCTTGCACTTCTAACGGCTTATTTTGGAAAGTTAAGAGTTACCAAATACATTAAGTTCCTGGTTTTATCTGCACTGAAATTATTTTCAAGATGTCATTGATTCTCATCTGTTATGCTTAATTAGAAGTTCTGAAGTAATTTTCTCCCTCTCTCCTCCAGTACATATTAAGAAAACACAGCTATTTGCATGATAAAGTACAATATGCAACTAAATTTGACTAGTTTAAAGAATTAGTGTAGTTTTAATGTAAATTCAAAGAACTCTTGCTATATTGCCTACAATTGTAGAACTCCAGAAAATTTATTTGCAGAGGCATTTGATTAATTCTGTTCCTGAAGGTTAATTCTGCTTTCAGTGCTCAGTTATGATTGCCCATCTAGCAACTTCTTTGGACAGAAGTATATACTTTCTAATTTGCACAAAGCTGATCCTTTCCTTGGTTGGAAATTGGGTCTGATATCACAGTAACCCAGAGCAAGCCGAGTGCAAACTGCAGAGACAACTATTTGTACAGGAGAATTTGTGTTGGTCACGAGCTGCAGCTGGGGCCAGACTCCAGGCTAGACAAGCTCTTAGTAGAGTATCCGCTGACCAGGCTAAAGCAATGCCTTGCCATTTAACTCCAAATTCCCTCAAAGGCCTCTTGTCCCTGTATAATGTGCTCTTTACCTTGTACTCCCTGAAATCTCCCTCACTGTTTAAAATCTCATGCCATATTTCAATGTGAATTAAGATGTCATGATCTGAAACCACCAAAAGGATTTTGCTAGTGTTATTCCTCTCTGCCTTAGCTTTCCCCTCCTCTCTTTAAACATAGAATTTAGGCTCATTTTCCCCTCTCTGTGTGTTAGCAACCAACTTCCTGCATCCAAGCAAGCAAAATGTTCTCATTTTCTCCCTTGCCCATACCAGCAAAAAGAAAGTGTAAAAGCTGTAACTACAAGTGCAGGGCAGAAGCTCTCATTGCCTGAACAAAAAGGAAAGGCTGCAGGGGAAGCTTGGTCCATTCCAGGCGGTGAGAAAGGAGATACTTTTATATGAAAAAGATTCTGCCTGATAGTCCTTCACAGGAAGAAGAAAGAGGCAGGCAGGCAACACAGACTGGACCATTTTCCTTGCGGAGAGAACTGAAAGCCTCCCGGCAAAGCGAGAGCCCCGCTGCGCTGGCTTCCCTGTACCTCCCACCGATCTCTCAGTAAAGTGCACTCATGTAACTGAGGGGTGAACTGACACCCTTTGATAGACATATGTATCTCAGGGCAGCAGACGGTTTTCCTTAGAGATGGTGTGTCGCAAATGTGGTACAAATCCACATTCAAAATCCTTGTTCCTAAAACATAATCAGGCAAAAGCCCCAGAATTGGTAATAGGAACTTGGAATGAGTAAGGCCATTACTATTAGGACTAAACCAGTCAGTCATGCAGAGAGCACATCAAAGCTTCCACTGTGTGCTTTCAGTGACTCTGGGACTTGTAAGGCAAGCCATGAACTTTTACTGGAAGAAACTAATTTGAGTTTCATGAATTTCCTACTCTTGAAATCCTATTTCTGTGGCTTCCTACATGTTAAGCACGGTCACTCCTTTCTCTGCTTGCACTGTGGGCTTGATTACCTTGGCAAGCTTCATTGCCTACAAGGAAGAAGGTATGAGATAATGAGGTTGTATGCATGAGACTTACTTAATAATTTAGTGGAATTGCTAATTGATCTCATTATTCAATTAATGCTGGAAGGCTTGTGAAATTTGGTTTAATTTCCCTGCTCCCTGGAGTCAAATTGATAGGAATGTTTTTTATTGCCAAGAACCATCAATATTTACAGACTTGTATATTCACAAACATCTGAGAGGTTTTAGCCTCAGTATCCTTCTGATCTATTGTTTGCTCTTTCATCTCCTCTCAAACATGGGCAGAATGATTGATGTTTTGTCTGCAGAGACTAAAAATAAAATACGTATCACATTCAAGTCTCATTCTGGAAGTTAAATATAAATTTGGCTGTTAAAATGCCCTTCAACAAAACAATAAAATTCAGTTCCTATCCTTGTGTGAAAGCAAAAATCTGCCACAAACAGAATATTAGTTTGTTTTTCCCCTATGTTCCAACATGTTTCTACTGTATGCAGGCACACACAGAAGCGGTTTCAATTATTTCCTTTCTCTTGTCCTTGTGTTTTGTACACAATATACATTTTAGATTCTTTTTTGAGTGCTCAGCTGTTAAACCTCAATGCAGCCTTGATAAGTAGATCATAAAATAATATAATCTGCAGTAAAAGTCAAAATATATGAAGCGTGTTATAAGTAGGTTAGACTAATGAAGATAAATTACAGAAATACTTGTGTAAATTCTAGATGAGGGGGAAGCTCTTAAGGTGTGACATTGGTTGCTGTATTTCTTTTCTCTTATTTCCACCCAGCAAAACTCTTAGATACTGACTGAGTAAAAGGAAATATTATCTTAATAGCCATTGCCCCACACAAGAAGAATCACTCTCAGCAACTGGGTGAGCAAACAATTACAGAATAATTGTTCTTTTTACCTGTGAACTCAGGGACTGTCAGTGGCATTTCTGGTGTACTTGAGTGAAGGGACTTTGGTGATGAACAAGGAAGGAAATTCCCTGCAAAAGCATGAGATAAACAGGTTTAATTCAGTGTTTCATTTGGGTTTGGTTTTTGCTTTTTGTTTATTTTTAAGAAAGAAGAGATAATAGTTACATGTTTCATAAAGAGATGAGGAATAAAGATAGGCCTTTGTAAATACATTGGAAAGAATAGTTTCTGTGCTAAGCCATCTTGTGAAAGTGTCGATGAAAACAAATGTGTATGCATGAAAAAACACAGCATTTTTTGGGCTCCAACACAGTCTGAACCTAAATTTCTGTGGTCAGGAAAATATTCTAAAATCTCTCTATTTTATACATAAGTAGATAGGAATATATGGGTCAGTTCAAATGACCTTGCATTTATCCAAGATATGAACATATATATATATATATATATATGTGGACATACATTCCACATATATATATATATATCCCATATATATATATATGTGGGCAATTACTGTGAAGTAGCTGATGAAACTACTGACTACCAGCAAGCTCTCACCACATGGTAAATGCAAGGTAATTTGAAGAAGATCATACCAGACAGCTGACCTTGCTCACTGAACCAGTAAATACATGAATGACTTTCTATCTTACTTTTTTGTCTCAAATGTTTGTAAGCTCCTCCGTGGTAAGAGCAGGATAAAAGGAGCATCTTATGACAGAGAAAAATGTGCCCAAGCTTTACCAGCTTCTGCTTCTGAAAATCCTCGATGAGTAGGATGCCACAGAAATGAATGGAAGGTGCTTCAGCAAGTGAATAAGGAGGGGATGGAGTTCAGAGAGGTTGCCTCGACAAAGCTTGTTTGTGAGCATAATAGCTGCTTAGGCTGTGAGTTCTTTACATGTATATCTGTCTTATATGTGTTTTAAAAATCATTCAGAATGAGCTCTCACTTAGAGCTTCCTCTTGGAAGGGGAAAGATCATGTTTTGTCTTGATGTATACTGACAGATCAAAGACAGTTAATTTCTCTGTATATGTGTTATTTTCTGCTTATTTATGTTAAATTTCATGTTATTTCAATTATCTCCACATTTTTTAGATTCTAAATTCCTCACTGTCTTTCTTTGTTTTACTGGCACAAATAATTTAGTTAAGATTATATAATGCCTAGCAGTAGAAGCCTAATTATGGCACAGGTACATGGCAAAATTATTTTACTTGGTTGAGAAACAGAATTTGGAAGGTTTTAGGGTTTTTTTCTTTCTGCTATACAGAAAACACCAAAAGATTCCTTCTAGAAAGCTCACATTTAGATAGACGAATGACTGTTAAATCAGTTGGGAAATGGTTCAGTGTGAGTGAGATCTTCACAATCAATCATTTTTTAATTTTGAGACACTGTAAAATTACCTCATATTTCCTATAAATTTTGGTGAACTGCTGTGTTCCAGTGTAACCATTTCAGTGTAGCTCACTAATTGTAACCATGTGCAAAAATTTTGCTATGTTATATTCTAGATATCCTGAACAACAATGGTTTCCTACTGAAAATTCTGTTTTCAAGATTAGTGTATGTTAGCACTCTTTTTGAATGAACAAGGTAAAGTTACGTTGTCCTAGACTAAAGCAGAGAGCAGCAGCTAAGGACACCACAACGTGAGCTAGCTTTGAGCCGGCTTCTTCATTAACTGATGATGGTGAGACTGAGGTGGGGGACAACTCATGGCAGACTCTAGAACCTAGACATGGCTTTGCGTCCTGCTGTGGCATGTATGCTGCCCATGTTATGGTGCCCAAGGTAGTTGAGATTTAATCAGTGTAGTGGTTCTCTTGGATCCCACTTGATGCAGCCAACTTCTCTAGCTGTTAGCTGCACAAAGTCTGTACATATTCTTTCTATTTCCCCTCTTATTTACCTACAGGGTGAGACAATAAAAAGGGACTTGACAGAAGTCAGGATTTAAGCAGTGTAGCAGTCACTGCTGCACCCCATCCCACCAGCGACTAGGCATCCTTAACTTGCACTGATATAAAGCTGAAGCTCATGAAAAACCCAAAGCTGGTGCTTCATGCCTTCCTGGTCCTAGATACTTTTCCTGTCTCCTTTTATCAGGTCACATATTTGGAGACAATGGGTTTCCTAATTAATCTTGACAGCTAAATTTAGAATAGTTAATTAGCGGAGGCACCAGACTCACAGCCTGGGCACAGGTTCAAGGTTTGGAGGACACTGGTGTAGTTTGATTACCATGTTCCCATCAGGCAATAATGCCTGCTGCTGTGGGCAGAAATATGAGAGAGAAATTGATTGTCAGGTGGGCTGTGTACTCTGAGCTGAAAGAGAAGGTGAATGATGTCAATAAGGTCAATAATCTCCCCATAAAAAAACAATGAGGGAACTGATTTTGGAGCTGCGCAAACTTTCTTCAGTAGTGGGTCTATTTGGGGTGTCATGTGCTTCTCAAAATCAGGACATTTCAGTAATTTTTTAGAAAATCTTATTTTTATTTACTTTCTAGATAGAACTGAAATCCACTCAAACAGTCATATTATACAATTGACTGTATAATTTATCTGTATTATAGAGTCAACAATATTTTTTTCTTCCTATTAACAAGCTCAACATTAAAGAAATGAATTCCCCAGGGAGAATAAATTAAAGCAAAAACATCCAGAGAAGACAAAACCTATAAAAAGCAGATGGTAACACATATAAAATGGCATCAATTTTTATGCATCTATGTAAAAAGGCTGAGATGTACCCAGGCTTGACATAAAATCTATCCATCAACTCCACCAAGACATCACAACTGTATTAATGATTACAACAAATGATTTTCTACTCACCAATCCAAAACATTGCACCCACCTCAGCAAAGAGGCTAGGAGGAATTGTACATACTCACATAAAAAGTGAGCTGTCAGTGGACCTTATTGCTCTTTATATCAAAGGTAATCTTTTAAGTAGATGTCTTTGCTTATGTTTTCTACCTCTCTTGCCATTGGGCTTTCTTTCCTATACTTGATTTGTGTTTGGGAATTGGTAGTTCAAACAGTCTAGGCAAAGAGGAGAACCCCAGATGATTACAGGTTAACAATGAATCTTAAAGAACCTTTTGCCTTTTACCTTGCAACTATTTTTTTTTCAAAAGCTACCTATCACATTCTGGACCTTAATGTGGATTCACTGTGTCTCAGTTCAGAAAAAACGAACCTAATTAACACACCAAATATGTGGCCAAAATCAGGTTCACCTAATCCCTTACCAGAATTAGTGCCTGAGACTGAATTCCAGTGTGCCCAGAACAGTTCCAGAGCTCAAAATCACATTCTGGTATATCAAAACCAGGTGCTGATATACCTTGCCAACTATCCAGCCCCTAACTATCACTGCTGGGCTATATCATAGCATGTCTTCAAAAGCATTTAGAACTGAAATCTCCAGTAAACACTCAAGAAAATATGTTCATGGGTTTAAGTTAACAGTTAATGACAACTTGCTCCCAGAGGTAGAGCTTGGTAAAGAAAATGGACTACAGCATTTAAGCATAAAATTAACAGTATGGAAAATAAAATATGTACATAGGTTCTGCAAAAATAGACAGTTTCTAAATGTGAGCTCCAAAACCTTACTGGGAAAGAAAATTTTCAAATAACTGAACACCATGGGGGTTCCATGGGTGTTACAGTAACTGTTCTCAGTTATGATTCGAGTCAGTAATAACTTTATTTAAAAGTATGGATTAGTTCAGCTGGTGTGATTTGTGGACACCATTAGCTTAAAATCAACAAAAAAGAAAACTTTCTTCTACAGTTTCCATATTTTTAGCTGCAGCAATTTTACATCGTTTGCATATCATCAGCTTCACTTGTCCCCCGTACAAGATATTTCTGTTATTACTATGATTCAAAGTCCTGGAGTAGAGATAAAGGACCTGCCAGAGCTGAAGCTGCAGACCTATATAGTTCATATATTACTTTCTATTTAGACTTTTAAGAGACAGGGGAAGCCCCCTGTATCACCAAACATATTTTCTTTTTTTTTCTTTTTTTTTTTTTTTCCTTTAGAGATTTAATGAACTTAATTTATTTTTATACCAGGTTCTGCTGCACACAGGTGTTATTCCAGGTATCTAGGGGTTTCTTTCTCTCTATGAATAGAAAGCAAATTTGGATCACATGAAAAATTAGTAAGAGAATAATCAGATACTCTGCTATTTTTACTAGAAGGAGGAACTGCAGAGTACATAAGCAGGGACGCTCCATGAAAAAATTTGAAACTTTCTGAATGAAAGTTAATATTGGACTGTCCTTGTGAATGGAGTATTCTGCAATCTATGTAGGGTGCCAAATTGCAGGGTTTTACTCAGTTTTGGTCCAAGTGAACTCACACTGAACTCAAGTGAATATCTGGCAACTTTCTTATCTCAATTTACCCTCGGTTGTGTACAACTGTGCAAACAGGAGTATATGTTCACATGCCTATTTTCACGTCTGGCCTTTTGAAAACTAGTCCTTAAATTGTTTGCCCAAGGACACAGAATGAATCAGTGAATTGTGTAAATCATAATTTACTGCCATTTCCCCTTTGGTCACTTCAGCTTTTTTATATGCAATACTCTAGTCATAGTACAATAACAGCAACCTAACATTATGTTAGATTAGAGTACACCTAATTTTATCTTCTGTCATCTGTCATCCATCTGTGAGGTTTTAATGTCTTATTTTTGTCACATTCAAAACAGAAAACTTACATCTCTCTCTATAATGTAATTATAGCTCTCTTATCATTCCCTCCAGTATAATGTCACAAGGAATTTTCTTCTGCTTCGTGTACAATTTAATTTTCTTTTTTGATTGGCATTGTGTAGTATTGTGTTTGTCAGGGATCTCCACATTTACATTTTTATACCTGCATACATTTTCGGAGCAAGAAAAATTAAAAGCCAGCAAAATGATTAATGCAAATATTATTTGACTGGGAGATCTTTTGGTCTCTGACTCTGCCTTTCCATACATGAGTATTGTATCTTCCTGACCTCAAAAACGCTTTTGTTCCTTGCTAGGCACATGGCAAACTAAACTTGCCTCCCTTTCTTTTCTGCACCGAGTGAACCACAATCTGGTACCATATCTCAGATAGACTTGATAAGCTGTCTTTATACTAAGTTTTTATCCAAGTTAATCTATATATGTAAGGCAAAATTCAAACCATACTGAGTTAAAATCTACTAAACTTCAGATGTTGTGTTTCATACTCAATGTAAAACAAAGCAATTTGTTGTATTGCAAAATACAAACAAAACTTGGATACCACGTTTCTCCCCAAAAGTGTATTTCTTCTAAAGGACATGAAGGTTTTCATATGGTTTTAGCTGCCATCATGATAGAGTGGAAGTTGAATTGCTAAGAGTGAGGTGCTCCTGGGCTTGGATTATACTCTGTTTTTCTCAAGTGTTCAATGGAAGTCTGGATCTGGCTCTGTGGTCTGAACAGGTGATGTGGGGGGACACACTGTATCATTACAAAGTGTTCAAAGTCTAGTTCATAAGTCACAAATCTGGGCAACCTGGTCTTGCGAATGGCATCCCAGCCCATGGCAAGGTTTTGGAACTTGATGAGCTCTAAGGTCCCTTCCAATCCAAACCATTCTGTATTTCTATGATCACGCACACTCTCGTGGTCCCATGGTTATTATTCATATTTGTGTTTTACTTCACTAGTCTAGTGCTTCACTAGAGCAGTGATCTTTTCCATGTTATTTCAAAAATGCAAACACAGAAGAAAAGCACTAAAATGTAGAATAGAGAAAAAACCCTACTATCAACAGGTTCTCCAGCTGAAACATGACAAATGCCTTGTTGTCATATCTGGATGCTAATGTGTAATGCTAGATTTTGAGTGAAAAAAGAAATCTGACATCTGTTTTTAACCCTGAGAAAATGGAAATCAAGAACAGCAATGCTGTCAACAGCTCCGTTAAAAATATGATGTAGTTAAGGTAAGTCCTGTTTCGTTAACTTATCTATTGAGTTTTTTGTTTTGTTTCTTAGCTGCGGCACTAGATTTGAGTAGGACACCTACAGCTGTTACGACTGAGGAAAGTGAGAAAACCTATTTTTAAGAGTGAAATGTAAATCAGTGAACTAAATAATTGATGCAGTGCAGTCTGATTTCTTAGTCCAGAACATCAGCTTTTGTATCTTGTATAAAATCCAAAAATCATCCAACTTTCATTTTGGAAATGAATACATATGTTAATTGCAGGTTGCAGATTTTATAACTGGATAAAATTCCACTATATTCATGTGGAAAAACAAAATATTGATATTCTATAATTAAAAATGTAATTAGTTTTCTAGAACCTAAAGAAAAGCTTACTTACATAAATAATGAAAGAATTTAAGTTCCTGGGGTCAAATTTATAATGTGGTGGGTGGGTGCATTTGCATGCAACTATAATTAAAAATCTGCCTTACGAAGGATAAGTAAGAGGGTTTTGACTATTTTCAAACTGAAAAACAATTTGCACAAGAGAAATAAAATAGATCTGATTTATCAGTAAGTTTCTTCTATGGATGACATTAAAAAATTTCTCTTTTAAAATAATCATGCTGGAAATGGTAATTTAAGAGAGAGCACATCATTTTCATATGCATTAAAGTATAAAAGAATTCAGCAACTCCTAGATAAACATGTTGACATGGCAATGCAGCAGCAGTATAACCCATGGTCCAAGAGGTAATTATATTGACTCTTGAATATCTTCAGAGGCAGAGAACTTCTTGGTGAGCTAGTACTGCTGCTGTGACCCTTCAACTCACCTACACACACAGAGTTCCTTATGTGTTTTGGGTAAATAAGAATGCATTATGATATCAGTATGCCTTTATATGTTGATCACTGTGTAAAGGCTCCTGGCAATGAGTATAAATTAACATAAGCTTTTGGTCCTCCTGTTTTGTGAATGCAACTGAACAAACCTTGCACATCTCAACAGTGGGAGGATGCTCAGGGCACACTGTGTCTTATATTTGCTTTGCCTTACCTGGTCTCTATATCAGGACCAAAGAGTAAAAATGTCAATCACAACTTGAATGCAACAGCTCTGCCATCAGGAAGAAGCAGATCACAGACTTCACATCTGAGGGTACGTGGTGACTACTACTCTTCAAAGGATCCTGATTAAGTCCTTTGGTTGTATATCTCTTGGAAACACTAGGGATAGTTCAGTGGTAATTCTGGGGTTAGTAGGGAAGGGGGCTCTTTATTTTGGCCTCATAACTCCGATATATGGCTATGTGGGAGATCTGCTGGTGTAGTTTACTTAACATACTGTTGGAACCATGTGATGACTAGACCATTAACTAATGTTATCTCCATGTAGCGGAGCTCACTTTCAGGGCTAGGCAGGTCTTTTCGTTATGATTTCTTTGCATTCCCACTTCACTGCTCAGCAGGTTTAGCACGAGGATAGAAATGGAGCATAAGAGAGCAGGAGGAAGATGCCCGAAAGCCTACCTCTTGTGATGAGATCTACTCGGAACTGATCTTTCTCATCCCTCAACTTTTCCCAGTGTCCTATTTTCCCAGTGTCCTCAAACTGAAAAGTTCCTATTCCTAATTAATATGGGACAAATCCTGGATCTTGAGCTCCTTATGATCCCAGGCCAGCTCTGATTCAGCTCAGCTGCATGACCTCAGTTTATACTCTTAAGTAGACTGCTAGGTTATGAGGAGCTGAGAAAGAGCCTGGAGCCACGAGAGATAAGAAAGGTAAAATTGCAGATAGAGGTAAGATGGTTGAGGTGGGGATAAGAAGCAATTCAAAGATTCAAGAGGAAAAACATTGGCATGAAAAGGTATAAAATCTTAACAGAGAAAACAAAGAATAGGAAGTTGTCAGCTCAGCAGCCTCAAGGGTCAGCCCACTCCAAGGAGCAATGGACAATAACCCATCCCTGTCTGGTTGGCAGCTGGGTGTGGTGAGCCTATTAATGCCTAGCCTAGTAGTCCTCATCAGTCCTAGCTATTTGTTATGTCTGTTAGGGAACAAATAACTGCAGACCCTCTTTGCGCATTGCAAAAGTTGTCTGATCAAATCTGTGAGGGAAATGGAAGAGGTTTATCCCCAGTTTTGTCTTCACTCTCCCCCAAAAACTCCCTTGCCACAGTTACTTATTTGTCAAAAGCCTACTTTCCTCCTCCAAATGCAGGCTGATCACTTGGGTTTAAGCAACAGACTTTGAGTCTTGACTTACATTTAAGGAGAAATAAGGCATAATTTAATCTTCCTAGTCCCTTGACCAACCCTTTTCCTTGTTTTCTTGAACTTCAGGTGTGATTATGATGTATTTCTATTTGATCCCTTAGTTAAAATTGTACTGGAAAATACTCAAGCTATAACTTGGGTAATAGCTCCAAAACTGAGATGAAATAATGTTTTCTGTTTCAATACATATCCAAAGATTTCCCACCTTCATTTCACACCTACGTTTTCATATGACACATTTACACAGAAGTTGCAAAACAGGGTTAATCTATTTGCTAAATTTTCACAATAGAGGAACCTTAGCATTGGCACACGCAACACCTTCCTGATGATTTTTTTTTAACACAACAAAATAGCTTTTTTTTTTTTAAGTGTGAGTTTAGCAGCGAATGTCATTCAAGCTGGTATTCCAGTGATCAAGAATGATCACAGATGTCATCTTGTTGATGTGGATAAACATGAATATTAAATACACTTTAGGCACCTAAAGCAATTGAACCTGATTTTTAGTTAATATAAAAAGTCCACTCAATCTTTACTGGTGATGGACGAACATGAAGAAGGCAACAGGTCTGATGTCAGTCCTATCACTTGTCACTGAGTAAAGTAAGTACACACTTGTCACTTCACTTACTGGGGGAAGGCATAATCCTTGCTTGTTAATGGATTACTGAAGAGCACCCCTTCCACTTCACAGCCTTTACACCTCATTCATCTGTCAAAATGAGACTACTAAGAGCAGATAGGAGCACAGCCTATGGAGTTGTTCTCATCCATCTTACTCTAATGAATGAGCAACAAAATATACATACAAGATTTACACAGTATTGTGTTCAAAATATGGTATTATTTACATAAGTGCAAGTGATAAGACACAGAACATGTTAGAAATGACAGATGAAGGCATGTGAATAGATGGGCCTACAGGGATTTCTGATATATTTCCTCCTCCTCTTCTTTTAGTGATAAGTAGTGTATATAAACTGAATCCCTGAGAATACTTTCTTTGCAGGCCGTTGTTATAAATCCTGAAGAATCTATGGGTTTGAATTGTGGCCTTGAAAGTTGCCTTTGGGAAGCACACCATTAAAAGCCAGTTGAGATAATATAGGATTCTCACTAATCCCATCAGGATTTCTTATCCTTCATGGGAAGGCATCATCTGCTTATGTGGATATGGAACAAGGAATTTAAATGTTATTGTACACATTCAGCTACAGGAAAGCTGCCAGTAGTATTTAAAGAAAAAAAACGTGGCATAATTACTCGGTACTGTTTATTCTGGAGACTTCATTCAAGACTGGTAACTACCATTCACATTTTTAAGAGAAGAATTTAAGTACAGCTGTGGTGGTTCAGGCCCAAACAGTGGCTGAGCATCACAAGCTGCTCACTCACTCCCAGAGGAGAAACAGACAAAGCCCTG